>CAUYUJ010020948.1:100000-260000 GCA_963575745.1 Prorocentrum cordatum | reverse complement strand
CCGCGCCCCGCCCACGGCTGCCCCGCTGCTGCGCGCCGCTGGCGCGCCTGGGAGGGGCCCAACGCCCCAGGAGCCAGCCTGGCACAGGCGGGAGCGCGCCCGCCGCGCATCAGCGCGGACTCTCCTCAGGGTCGCGGAGGCGGCCAACTGCCCCAACGACCACCACTCCGCGCAGCAGCACCAGCGCAGCCAGCAGCACCTGCAGCACGACAACAGCAAGATGGCGAGCGGAAGTGCAAGCGGCCGCTGGGCAGGATGGCAGGACCAAAGGGGCACAGCGGAAAGGAGGACAGGAGCAGGGTCCTCAACTGCTGGCGGCCCAGGTCCTGCCGCCGGTGAGAGACCATACCCTTGGAGCGCCAGACGAACGTCAACGTCAAGGGCGACGCCAAGGAAGAAAAGAAACGGCACACGCTACAAGGGCAACGGTAGGGACTACCAGGAGCCGAAGTTGACAAAAAAGCAGGCCGAGGTCGTCGACCAGATCATACCTGCCTTCCTTTCGGTTGCCAAAGAACATCAAAGCTTTTCATACCCGCCCCAAGAGCGATATATCCGACGCATATGGTACGCCACCCAGATTGCGATGCTAGGACGTCTCGCGGAGCAGATCAATGGTGCCAGGCAAGCCCAAGTTGACACGTCCAAGCTAAGCCATGAAGTCGCAATCACGAAGACCATGGTCCAGCTGATCATCGAGCCCAATGAGAGAATCGGGACCTACAGACACCAGGTCGTGGATCTGCACAATAGAAGGCACAAGATACAGGACAGCACCCGTGAGCTCAGCAAAGAGGAAAAGGAGACCAGCGAGAGCGTCACGGCCCTCAAAGCCCTCGTCCAGGAGACGAAGAGGCTCAGGGACTTCCAGCTTCAGGACGAAGACTCAAGCTGCGACGGCGACAACGACAGCGAGAACGACAACAGAGGCACCCGTGGCAGAACCCCTCACCCCACAAAGCGACAGCAGCAGCAAGCACCACGTACTCGGGCCGCCAAAAGCAACATGAGCGACGAGAATGGCGAAGTCGACGTGAGGAGACAGGTTGAGGAGCTGACGAAGCGACTCGACGACCAGCAGCGGCACCAGGGTCTTCACCAGCACCACCTCGCCTTCCTCCACTACGAGCGTGCAGAACAGGAACAGCAGCAGCGACGACAGGCCGAGCAATGCGACGAGATGAAGGTGTTGACCGACAGGATGAAGGCCATGAAGAACGGAATGAAGAAATATTATGAGGTGCTGGCGTCAGAAACCCAACCGAGACTTCGACAAGATCTCGCTGAAGCCCAGCTCCAGGCTCGCTAATATCTACAGCATGAAAAGAGCCGGCTGGCACAACAAGCGCAAGCAGCACAAGAAGCACAGATCGCCGAGGAAGCTCGTTTTGCGCAGCAGGCTCGACTGGTTCACGAGGCGAGAGAAAAAGCGTTCGCAGTTCAGCAGCAACAACTCGCTCATCAAGCGCAGCTCGCCCAGGCACATCGTCTCGCACAAGGAGCAAGAGAAAAACATATCAGGGGTGAGCTAAAGACCAACGAGCAGCATTTGATTGGCGAGCGCAGCAAGATGTGCAAGGAACAGGCCCAGCTGCTGCAAATCGAGAATGCTGAGGCCACGAGGGCAGCCAACGAGATGGCGAGCAACGGGTACACCAAGATGCAGCACGCCAAAGAAGCGCTACTGGAATAATGCGGTCAGCTACAAGCTCAGCATCACTACGCCATTCACGAGCAGCATCAGCACGACCAGGCGATCAACATGATACGAGTGTCTGAAGCCATCTCCAACGCCGAGAAAGTGGCGAGAGAAGCAAACCAGCACGAGATCGAGGCAAGCAGGACACGACGAATCAAACAACGAGAAGAATTGCACAGCGAACTCCAGAGTGCCCACCACTGGGATACGGACCTGGACGTTGACATTCTTCACGAAATCGACAGACAGTTGAGGGGGCAAGATGGCGAGGAAGAGAAGAGACAGGCCATGGCGGACCAAGAACGAGTGCATGCAGAACGTGAAGTTGAAGCCGCTCTTCATCTCATCTCTACTAGCACCGCCGACAGCGAGGCACGCGGGTCCCCGTCCTACCCCATGATGAGAGGCAGCGACAGCAGCGCCCCCCACCACGGCACGACAGACTCCGACGCATGGGGGCGGCCAAAACCTGGGACGGCAGCTACCGCAGCGCGTCCGAGGTCTCCGCCGACGACTCCAGCAGAAGACAAAGACAACAAGGACGAAGACAGGAACGACGACGCGGGCACACGGGCCGCCACCCCAAGCGACGCCGACGACCTTGACCCGACTCCCGTTGCCGAAGACAACTACCCCTTCTCAGTTCCGACGCCGCTTCCACCAACATCCCCTCGCACGCCGATCCCTACCGAGCAACCAACTCCACAGGGCCCACCCCCCAATCCCCCTGACTTCGACCGGCCTAGCTCTGCCCCGCCGCCCAACGTCCGCACCAGCGATCGCGCCACCAGAACCAGCAAACCCACTGCTACGATCCTGATCGACATCGCATCAGGAGACGACGCTGAGCCCGCATCTACACCCAAAAGGATACCTCTCTCCGACATCTCACCCACAGCCCCAATGGTTCCAATCCAGCCCCCTTCCGATGTTCCACCCAGGGGCACCTGACAGGGCAAGACCAGGCCCACCCCCTCAGACAGTACTAAGGAAAGGAGGCTCCACTACTAGAACGAAGCAACCCAAGAAGGTCCGCATATGCGACACTGGAGATGGATTCGCAGATCTCGGAGACCGCGCCCCAGCCCTCATAGACGGCAGCGGGGCCAACTCGGATTCCAGCTCAAAAAAAACTAACAAGGCCACAACTTCCTGGGGGGCGACTGGCCCAGGACGAAAGGCCATGCCAGACACCAGAAGATCCCGAATTCCACGTGCCCAGCGAAGTCGACTCGCGCAGCGCTGCCGCGACGCACCGACCTCGCCACCGCCCCCCTTCCTTCCCATACCGTGGCGCATGCTTCGGGGACAGCGCGCCGCACCTGCCCAACCCTTAACCCAACCCTGCACCATGCCGCCAGTGGGCAATCCACTCCACGCAGCTGCTGCCACCAGCTAGCGGGCCGAGGACCACCCCCTCGGCCTCTGCATCTCGCATGGGGGAGGCGAGAAGGCGCAGTGGCTCAGCATCGCCACGTAGACGCCAGGCACCAGGCATGGTGAAACCCCCTATCGTCTTCAGCACACCACGGCATATCGCACACGGCGAACTACCAGAGGCTTAAGTCACGGCCGGTTCCGACGTCGACGACACCTCCAAGCGCGCTGCCTACTACGGTAAGGTTCGCCAGGGGCATCACTCCCCACCGACCGCCCCCACGCGCAACCCGCGTCAAGCAAGACGTCGAGCAACTCAACAAGGTGCGCTTCTGCCCCAGCGTCACAGCGACAGGCAGGACCTACAGGCCTGACAGCCCGACTCAGGAGTGGGCAATCTACTCGGGCAGCCGCCGAGACAACTCTTCGATCAGCGCTGGACTGGGGAGTCAAACCCCAGCCAGCACAGACCGTCTTCAGCGGCAGGCCATGGGGGGGCACAAGCGGCGTTCCTGGGCGAAATAAACAAGAAGAGCCGCCCCCTGGCCCAGCAGAAGCCGCCGCACCTTCAGACGACATCATCATCGACAGCCAACAGCAGCAGGCCAGGGGGGGCACAAGCGGTGTTTCTTGGCGAAACAAACAAGAAGAGCCGCCCCCTGGCCCAGCAGGAGCTGCGACGCGACCGGACGACGTCCAGAGCCACAAGCAGCAACGCGACACAGCTTCGGCTGGACCCTGGCGACTCCCCAGGGCCAGCCCTTGCACCGCTCGCCCACAAGGTTCCCACCGCCACGAGGCGAGCGCGACTCCCAAGACGCGGCCATCAAGGGCGAAGACTTCGAGCTCCCCGCGAACCGACCGACCCGCGCACTATGGCAGTCCCCCGGCGCCCAGCCATTTTGGCTTTCAGTCGCCACCTCCCTCCTCTCCAGGAGGACAGCTCAAGATCCCCGACGAGGAGGTCATCCTACGCCAAACGCAGCAAAGACTGACGCAGCAGCAGCAGCAGCAACGACTGCCCCTCGCCGAGGAGCTGCACCAAGCTCAGCACCACGACGACGAGACGCTTGGACTCTGGCGACACCCCATGGCCAGCAACGACCCCGAGAGCCCCCTAGTGGCCTTCGGCAACGGCATCAACCCACGCAACATCCCAAACATTGACGACACATACCTCGACTCCCCACTCCAACACCACAACCGCCTACCAGCCGCCAAGCCCAGCTTTCCCGACAGACCCCACAACATATTGCCGCATCGAGCAACGGCCTCTACCTCACCCACTCATAGCACCCACGACACAGCCAAAACACCCAAACCTCCACCTACTCCTTGCCACCACACAGCCCCCACAACACCGCGACCACCTCGACCCGCCCCTCCCCGCGCAGCCGCGCCGCTCAGAGCCGCCACGGGGGGGGGGGGGGGCAATCCAACAATTTCGAGCCCCCTTCAGCCAAAATACCACTCCCACCCGACCTCCAGCAGCAGCCACCAGCACCACCCACCCCACGGCAGCCCAGCCGAGTCGACTTCCAAACACGACCCACAATCAAGCAGACACTACAGCAGTCCCAACATCCGATACTGACCTTAGAATTCCACGACAAGGGCCTTAACGAGACCACCGAGTACATGTTGCGCCACTACCCGCGGAGACCACTGCACCCGCGCGCCAAGTTCCACCTCTTCGCCGACGGCTCCAAGCATCCCAAGCGGCCGAACGAAGACGCATGGGCAGTGGTCGTCGTTGGGGAAGACGAAGGCGGCTTCACATTCCAAGGAGCGATAGTCGAGAAGCATAAAAGCGCTACCGACATCACCGCGAAGGATAACAGCAACCTGGAGACCACAGCCACCACCATCGAGATCACCGCGCTCACCTGGGCCTTCGCCTGGGTCATCCACCGCAACATAGGCGACATCGCCACGATATCCACGGACTCGCTGGGGGCCTTGCAGGTCGCGAAAAGGGCGGCTTTCACCAGCCACGACCCCGACCTCGCGAGGACTCTCTGCATCCTCTATGACATGGCCAGGCAGAAGGCCGACTTGCAGCACGTTGGCGCCCGCGAGCACAACCCTTGGAACGAAGTTGCCGACGCGGCCGCTAACCGCGGGCGCATCGCTGCGGTCCCAGTTCCACAGCAAGAACGGGCGAGCATAATGGGCGGCACCTGCCAACGGGATTGGGAGTTCCTGCTCGACGCCGACGAGAATACCAAGGAGGCCGACCCCCATCTCGCGCAAGGCAGCCTCGCAGCATGCCGCCGACGCTAGCCGCCTCCACGAGCCGACCGAGGCCAGCGATAGGAGGACTGAGATAGAGATCAACATCGCGACCTTCAGCAGCCAGACCAGTCGGGAGCCTAAAGAAGGAGCAAAACGAAGACGCGAACATATCAACAAACTCGAGCCCACCATGGCCAGCCTTTACGACGAAGACCTTCACGTCATCGGCATCCAGGAGGCCAGGGCGCCATGGGGCATGCGCGGCGCAGACAAGGAGGGCGACGCCCCCCTGCGCCAACGCCAGCAGCTGCCGCGTCATCTCCAGCGGCCACAAGGGCTGCAACAACGGGCGCGAGCTCCACGTCCTTCTCAATAAGCCATACGGGAGTCGCGGCAAGCAACAGCTGCGCTTCAAGCCAGACCAGTTCATCGTCGTCGAGAAGGACCCCAGGCTCCTCATCATGCGTGTGAGCGCGCCTGGATTATCCCACGTGCTGCGCTGCGCGTAGCCTACGCCCCCCACTCCAAAGCCCTCGGGGCCGAGAAGACCTGCTTCTGGAAGAAACTTACGGACGCGACAGCAAAACATACCAGATCAGCATCATCCTGATATATGCTAATGCCAGGACAGGCGACATCACCAGCTCCGCGATTGCCGACCAAGGCACGAAGCAGAAGGAAGACCCAAACGGTCGACGGCTCCATGAGTTGCTCCTCTCCAACAACCTTGCGGCCGCCAACGCGTTCGTCAGCCAAGGGCCCGAGCACCGCACCTGGCACTCCGGAAGGAACCCCAACCGCATCGACTACATCGTCATACCCAAGGGCTACCTGGACTCGATCGAGGCTTGTTCTGTCCTGCGCGGCATCGACAACGGCTGCGATCCCGACTCCAAGGATGACCACTACCCCGTCAAGCTCGGGCTCGCATGCGAGATTACGCCTTCGACCTCCAAGGGTGTCCCCAAGCTTGACGAGCACAAGCAAGCCGACGACGCCTGCCGCAAGAAGTTCAGCGACAAACTACAAGACATCGAACACCCAACATGGGGCACCAATATCAACGACCACCCCACCACCGTCACCGAGAATATCACAGAGGCCGCCTACGAGTGCTCCCGCTCCCGCGGCCGCACCCCACACAAGCCCTCCATCTCAGATCGGCCACTTACCCTTCTACGTATTCGCCGATCATTGCTCAAGACGACCCGAAGCATCAATAATAACGGGATTACCAACGAATGCGGCATGAAGCGGCTCCGATACTCAACAAAGCTTTTATCGCACGACGCCGTGCTTCCCAACCCAGCTGACGCGGAGCTCCTGGCCAACATCAACGCCTGCGCCCAGCTCATCACCGCGCCCATAACCTTCGGCACCTCTATCCCACGCAAACAAGCATACTGTGCAACGCCCAGAGCTACTACAACACTGACCGACCACCTCGATAGCGCCAAGCGCTACGACGACGCCATCGTCCAGTTCCTCAACTCAGACAAGCCGGTACTCAGGAAATGGATCGAGGAAGACCGCGACGCATTCCTGGAGAAGACCGCCGACGAAATGAGCGCCGCCATCGACTATCACGCACCAAAGCAAGAAGTTCTGCATGCCAAGCGACTGCTAGCCTTCGGAGGGGGAAAGCCCAAAAAGCCGCCGACGCCCGTCATCCGCAGCACCGTAGACGGAAAACCACTCACAACCAAGACCGACATCGCCGACCACGCCCTGGCATACTACGGCAAGATCGAGATGAGCAAGACTACCGACGCCGACGGGGTAGCCAAGGACTACAACGAGCGCACCAGCACAACGCGACCCACACCCAATATCCATAACATCATGCCCAGACACCAGCTCGCCAGCCAACTAACAGCCGCCAAGAGAGGACGACGAGGAGGGCCCGACCAGCTCACAGACGACATGGCCAGAGCAGACCCCGAGGGGATGGCTCGTCTTCTACGCCCTATACTGGTCAAGATCCAGATCGGGGGCGCCGAACCCATCGCTGCCATGGGCGAGTACTCCACGCACTTCTACAAGGGACAAGGGGGCCATGGAACCGCAGAAGTCCCACCGCGGTATCCCCCTCAACAATGCAACCGGGGAGGTGCATAGCAGCTTTGTGCGCCCCAGAGTGAAAGGCCTGCTTCCCAGCTTTTTGGAAGCGACGCAGTGTGGAGCGAGGCCCAAGATGGCGACGGACTTCATCATCCACACATCCCTCGCATTCATCACCGATTGCCAGAGAAGGGCCAGATCGGACAGCATCACCTTCCGCGACATCAGGGAGGCCTTCCACTCCGTCATCAGGGAGTTCTGCATGGAGCCCCCTACCACCGCCCACGAACTTAATGACCTCATCAAGCAGATAGACATTCCAGCCTTTTTATCAAGCCCCCCCTCATCGACAGATTGGAGCAGCCAGCTTTCAACAACCAACAGATCGACGACCAGCAGCTTTTGCCGCATGATCGCCGCCCACCATACTTCCAACTGGATGACATCGAAGAGCGCCAAGCACTACCAGTTACCACGGGCAAGCACGCGACCTGGCGCCCCTTACTCCGACGTCGCTTTCAACGCCCACTTCGCCACCATGCTGCGGGCCATCGATCAATCAGCCTCAGAAGCAGAAGAAAGCGATCAACCACCAGGAGGCCACGACATACAAGCATGTCAGGCCCCGCTTTTCTCTGCAACACCTCACGAGGGCGGCGTGCTCAGGAACATGTCCTTTGCCGATGACCTCACGTGCTACAACTCGACAGCCAACGCCAGTGACCAACTACAGGTGACGTGACTTTCAGGCACCAGCTTGCGCACAGCAGCTCACCAGCATGGACGCAAGCCCCACCCTGATAAGACCACAGCTATCCTCATGCACTCTGGCAGTGGGGCCGAGAAAGAGCGCCAGACGATCGCCAGGGAAAACGCCGCCCACATCGAGTTAGAGAACATTCCCATCGCAGTCCAGCTCGCGACCCAGCAGAAAGCCCTCGGCACCATCATCGCGGCGGGAAGGGGGGTCATGGGCCCCGAGATCCGACCCAGGTTCAACAGGACACACGGTGCCGCAAGACTCCTCGAGAAGCAGATTCTCCGTCGCAAGAAGCTATCGGTGAAGGCCAAAATGGAGCGCGCCCACGCCCTCTCGACCTCGTCGCTGACCTACAACCGCCCCGCCTGGAACCGCCTGGCCAAGGCGGGCCGAAACCACATCGCGACCAAGTGCACGAGACCATATCGTTTGGCCGCATCCATGCCCAAGACGAACACGCCCGACAAGCACTTCACCGCTAGCGGGGCGATCGCGAAGACGGGCATCCCCGATTTCGACACACACACACACCAGACGACAGCCCGATTGCGATACCTTCCCCGCCTCCCGAAATACGCCCCTGCCGTCCCACTGCAGCTGCTCGATGGCCAGCGACAACACAGAGGCACATGGAGCCACCTCCTCAAGCAGGACTTCGCCTTTCTCCGAAAGCACCTCCCGCAAGACAGATGGTCAAGCAGGGGCCAGCAAGGCAGCGACATCATCAACTGGGCCCGACAAAGGCCCAAGCTCTTCACCGACGCGGTAAAGGCGGCCACCAAGTCCTACCTGCACTACGCACGAGACCAGGCACAGCTAGTCATGTTCCAGAGGGTCATCCGAATGCCCATGGCACCATCGAGCACCGTCGAGATAGATAACTCCGACCACGACTCCAAGAGCAAGTGCGTATGCTACATCTGCGGCCGCACGGCAACCAAGCAGGGACTGGCAGTGCATATGGGAATGGGGCCACCCCGACAGCGAGAACCCTCGACGCTGGGCAACAGGGGCAGCGTGCAGATGCTGCCAGATGGAGTTCCACATTTTCCCGAGGCTCCTGAAGCACCTCGCGGTGGCCCATCGCTGCCGCAAGTCACGGCACGCATGGCATGCCTTGACGATGGAACCTCTTATTGAGCAGCAAATCGCCGACAACTACGACGCCATCACCACGACCACGGCAGCTAACAAGAAGAGCGGCCGACAAGCCACATTCAGCGAGGTACCCGCCTACAAGATCGACATCGCGCCGCTTCAACTCATCGAGACGCCCCCCACCCTTCCAAAGGTCTACGCCGCTATCCAACCTACCGCACCCCAACATAACACACTTAAGGTACCTGAGCCAGCCGGGCGACAGGAAGTCGCATTCATCACGGATCGCCCACGGCAGCACAGCGACCTGCACCATATCATGGCCACCAGCAAAATATCTAGCATGGGCGGGTTGGACTACCGCACGACCGACTCCAACTACGACTCCGAGGCACCGACATCGGATCACGACCTCCCGTCCATCCGCGACAGGATTACGAAAGGAGAGATCGCCGCCGTATACGCCGAGCAACCGAGAAATACCCGGTACAGCCGCAACAACGCCGAGGTCACCACCAACTGCGCCAGTGGCCGTCGTTCCAAAGCAAGGCCACGGGGACCAGCCGACGCTTCAGAAAGGATAGCCGACGAGCTGCACGCGGTAGAGAGATCCTCATGACCATTCATGCAGCCGCAGAAGCCAAGGTACCTTTCCTCGCCTCACACGCCGAGGATTCCATCTTGTGGACGACCCTTGAGAGCCGCCACATCATCACGCACACCTCCTGCGGCAAGCGGCACGGCTAACCACTGCGAGATCGGAACCATCAAGACAGCTACCTACTCGGAAGACCCCATCCACGAGACCAAGCTCAAAGATACAGCCGCCGAGAACTTCGACTTCACCGCGGCTGCCCTGCTCGACGAGATGATCATAGCCAGATGGGGCTTCAGAGTATCCAGCTAAGCACCAGCCAACGATGCGCGCACCAGCCACGACAGCTACATCAACTACTTGGGCGAAGGAGACGCCACCATCTGCGACAAGAGCGAAAACGCCCCCGGCAGCAACCCCGTCGCCGTCCATATCTGCAGCCCCAACTACGGCTACGAGACTCCGCACAACGGACAAGGCCGCCACGCAGACACTGCTCTTGACGACATGCGGAATGCCACGGAACCTGGAATCAGAGAGCAAAGTCCTAGTGTGCTAACGCGGCCAGTAGGCACGACGTCGCCATGTAAGCCCGAGGGTGTTAGAGCGCAAAGACCTAGTGTGCCATCGCGGCTACTAGGCACGACGTCGCCATGTATGCAGGAGGGTGGTAGAGCGCAAAGACCTAGTGTGCCATCGCGGCTACTAGGCAACAGGTCGCCACGTAAACTCGGGGGCCCAGCCAGCGATCTTGCTTATGACATGGTTGGAGGATACGGAACGACGAATATGGCCTCTGGCATGGCGGACGGCACAGACGGAAGGTCGAGCTCTCCAACCCGACGGCCAAGCAACTGCAAGTTCACACCAGCGGCGCCCGAGAAGGAGCTTGACGGCAACAACGGGTACCCCGCCATGTACGGCAGCCCGCAGTCAGAAGTCCGAAGGGCGGGCTGCCCCCCACGACCTGAACGACAGCACGCACCTCGCCACGACGGGCAGCCCGCAGCCACCAGGCCGAAGGGCGGGCTGCCCGAAAGATACTACGACCGCTACGAGAAGGCAACGATCACAGATCGAAGCAACGACGCGCGCCTGACAGCCCGCAGCCTGCAGCCCAAGAGCGGCCGAAGGGCGGGCCGCCAGACGCGCGGCAGGCGAGTCCGAGCTGTCCAGCCTGGACAAGAAGAGCTCAAAGACGACACAGATGCTGGATTGAGAAGGTTGGGCCCCCTCAGCTCGCGAGCCGAAGGGAGGGGGCCCATCGCAAAGATCGTGGAGGACACGTTCGGCGCCAACAACGAAGCGCACGACTGAGGGCTGCAGCGCTTCGCGCGCCCTGGAGCCCGCATCGAAAGGCTCGAAATGAGGAGGAGGAGGAGGAGGAGGAGGACGAGGACGAGGGCGAGGACGAGAACGAGGAGGACGAGGAGGCGGCGGCGGAGGAGGAGGAGGACGAAGAAGAGGAGGAGGAGGCGGAGCAGGAGGGGGAGGAGCAGGAGCAGGAGCAGAAGCTGGACCAGGAGGGAGAGGGGGAGGAGGAGGAGGAGGAGGAGGAGGAGGAGGAGGAGGGAGGAGGAGGAGGAGGAGGAGGAGGAGGAGGAGGAGAGGAGGAAGGGAGGAGGAAAAGGAGGGGGGAGAAGGAGGAGGAGGAGGAGGAGGAGCAGAGAGGAGAATAGATGATGATGATGATGATGATGATGATGATGATGATGATGATGATGATGAGGATGATGATGATGATGATGATGATGATGATGATGATGATGATGATGATGGTGATGAGATGATGATGTTGATGATGATGATGGTGATGGTGATGGTAATTATGATGATGATGATGATGATGATGATGATGATGATGATGATGATGATGATGATGATGATGATGATGATGATGATGATGATGATGATGATTGATGATTATGATGATGATGATGATGATGAGGAGGAGGAGGAGGAGGAGGAGGAGGAGGAGGAGAAGGAGCAGCAGCAGCAGCAGCAGCAGCAGCAGCAGCAGGAGCAGGAGCAGGAGGAGCAGCAGGCGCAGGGAGCCGACGTAGGAGGCGGCGCGCGCGCGAGGGCGCGCACGAGGGCGTGCCTCGCAGACTCCCTCCGCGGCCGGTCTTCCCGCGGCTGCCTCGAGACGCCCTCCTCCCCGCTCGTCCTGGGGGAGGAGGGCGAGGAAGGGGACGGGGAGGCGACGCAGGGGAGGGGGGGCGAGGAACGGGGAGGGGGGGTGAGGGGCGCGCGCGTGGGGGGGGAGGCGAGGCAAGAGGGAGGGGACGGGATGGGAGGGGATGGGAAGGAGAGGAGGGGGAGGGGGGGTGAGGAGCGCGAGCGGGTGGGGGCGAGAAGGAGACATGGGAATGGGAGGGGGGGAAGGAACGCGAGGGAGAGGGGAGGGGAGGGGAGGGGATGTCCAGGTCTCCCGAAGTGGGTGGGTAGATGGGGTCGGAGGATGGGGATGAGAGGAGGGGAAGAGGAGGGGAGGGGGGGAGGCAAGGCGAAGGAGGACGCCAGGAGTGAGGGATCGCGGGCAGCGACGTGAGGGGAGGGGAGGGAGGGAGGGAGGGACTGGCCGTAGTTAAACGCAGCTTCGAAGGCAAGGCGGAGCAGAAACGCCACGCGCACTCGATGTGCCTATGGCAGCGGTTGAGACATCGCCTGTGACTTCTGCGTCCACCTTGCACGCAAGCCTTTTCCACTGACCTGTGCGAGCTGGGCCGACGCTGTGCTCCTGTTGGCTGCAGGATCCGAGCAGCACGGGTTCGTCTGCACAGAGCCGGCCCCCTCGCGATGGTCTCGCACCACGTGTCGTGGAAGCCGTGGTGGTCCAGGCTGGGGCGCGGCCGCTGCGTCGGCCGCGTGCCCCTTGAGTGCTCGACCGTGTGAACGAGACGGCGGTGCGCTCGGCACCGCCCGGGGCGCCGAGGGATCGACGCGGCGGCGAAACGCAGACAGTCAAAGCGCATACTGAGGATGAGCAACTTTCCAAGGTTACCCCTGCATGCATCCTTTCCCCGTCGGGCCCGCCTTGGCAACTTTCGCTAGCCAGCCCCGTTCGAAAAGCGTCGGCATGGCCCTCCAAGGCCCTGGCATCCTTATGTCGCTCATCCTGATTGTTCTACGCGTTGAGACTGTAGGTCACTGAGAGCGGAGCACGTTGCTCTTGTGACCTATTCTGCTCCACGTTGAAGGGCACGGGCAAGATGTGCGCGAAGTTGCTCGCATGGAGCGCCGGACCTGAGAGCCGTCTTCGTGGCCGCGTATCGATTGAAGTGGTGCGACCTCCGTGGCAGGTTGGGATCACTCCACAAATTGAAGGCAAGCCTCGACCAGAAGGATAGTCTGAACTCGGCAACGCACTTGCCCTTGCGCCGCGCTACATGCCAGCCCCTGGGAGAAGCCCGCGCTGTCTTGACTGGAGCAGCGCACGGAGAAGCCGTGCGTCCAGCTTGATGGTGCTTGCTGCGGGCGGCACTTCGCATTGGTGGTGGAGTGCGAGTCGTTGCAGCGCGGTGCAGCCGCCACCTCCCCACTGCAAGGATTCCGAGACGGCGGCAGGCGTCCGCTCCCCATCGCCGCAAGAAGGCTGCTCGGGCACAGCCTCGTGGCAGGGCAGCGACGACAGCGCAACCCTGCCGCACGGAGACGCCACGCTTCCAGCTCGAAGGTGCCAGCTGAGCGGCCCGCACTTCGCGCTGAGGGTGCACTGCGAGCCCTTGCAGCTCACTGCCGTCGCTGGTCACTTCGCCCGTGTCACGATGGACGCGGACCCGACGTTGCAGGGTGAGCCCGAGAGGCCCTTTCCTGGCAGCGCCGGACGACTGCAGCGTGATGCGCGCTCCGCCAGCAGCACGGGGGAGGGTGCCTCCAGGCAGCCGTGAGCGGTATACGCTGCTCTCCAAAGTGGTTCCGCCCTCTGTGCTGAGGCCGTCGCACCGCACGAGCGCTCGGCGCACGTCACTAGCGCAGCTGCTGCCGAGTCACAAACGAGCCCATCAGCTAGCCTCCGATGGGGCTGCAAGTTGTCGCGAAGAACGGGCAAGATCGATGGAAGGATGGGGCGGAGGGGGATGGGCTAGCGTGGACGTGGATGGCAGGTGTACGTAACGCCAGGTCGATGCTCCGCGGGCCCCACTTTCCCTCCCTTCCCCCCTTCCGCTCATTCACCCCCTACGCTCTTCCCTCTGAAGAGGAGGAGAAGAATGAGGAGGAGGAGGAGGAGACAGCGGATGAAGGAAAGAGGTGGAGAAGCAGGAAGAGGAGGAGGAGGAGGAGGAGGAGGAGGAGAAGGATGAAATTGGCCACCCGGAGTACGAGACTGAGGTGGAGTTGAGGACGGAGGCGGAGGAGCACAAGGCATGGAGATGGTGAGTATGAGGATGAGGATGCGGGTGAGGATGCGGATGAGGATGATGAGGATGAGGATGAGGATGATGAGGTTGAGTCTGATTAGGATTGTGATGATGAGAAGGAGGATGAGAATGAGGATGGGGATGAGGATGTTGATGATGTTGATGATGATGATGATGGGCATGCTGATGGAGATGCTGATGCAGATGATGATGATGATGATGATGATGATGATGATGATGATGCTGCTGCTGATGGTGATGATGGTGACGATGATGATGATGGTGATGACGAGGATGCTGCTGCTCCTGATGCCGATGATGATGGTGATGGTGAAAATAAGGATGAGGATGATGCTGCTGATGATGATGATGATGATGGTGATGATGATGATGAAGAAGTGCTGGTGGTGGTGATGATGATCATGAGGAGGATGGGGAGGAGCAAGAGGAGGAGGGCGACCATAACGATGAGGGTGTTAAGGATGATAGGGATAATCAGGAACATGAGGATGATAATGAGGATGACGAGGATGATTAGGATGCTGAGGAGGAGGAGGAGGAGGAAAGGAGGATGCTGATGATGCTGCTGATGCTGATGCTGATGCTGATGCTGATGGTGCTGATGATGGCTGTTGTTGATCATGGTTATGATGATGATGATGGTGATGGTGATTGTGATGTTGATGATGTTGATGATGCTGCTGATGATGATGAAGTGCTGGTGGTGCTGGTGTTGATGACGATGATGATGATGATGATGATGATGATGATGACGATGATGCTGCTGTTTCTGATGCTGATGATGATGGTGATGATGAGGATAGGGATGAGGATAGTTTGATGCTGATGATGATGCTGATGATGATGACGTGCTGGTGGTGGTCATGATGATCATGAGGAGGATGAGGAGGAGCACGAGGAGGAGGGCGACCATAATGATGAGGGTGTTAAGGATGATAGGGATAATCAGGAAAATGAGCATGATGATGAGGATGACGAGGATGATTAGGATGCTGAGGGGAGGAGGAGGAGGAGGAGGAGGAGGAGGATAGGATGATGATGATGCTGCTGATGCTGCTGATGCTGATGCTGATGCTGATGCTGCTGATGATGGCTGTTGTTGATGATGTTTATGGTGATGATGATGCTGCTGATGATGATGGTGATGATGATGCTGCTGATGATGATGATGCTGATGGTGCTGATGCTGATGATGTTGATGATGATCATGATTATGCTTAGGATTATGATCATGATTATGCTGCTGCTGATGATGATGACGATGCTGCTGATGATGATGAGGATACTGATGATACTGATGATGCTGATGATGCTGATGATGATGATGATGATGATGATGATGATGATGATGATGATGATGATGATGATGATGATGATGATGATGATGATGATGATGATGATGATGATGATGATGATGATGATGATGATGATGATGATGATGATGATGATGATGATGATGATGATGATGATGATGATGATGATGATGATGATGATGATGACGAGGATGAGCCACTGCATCCAATATGAATTGGAGCTCTAGCTCCGAAGCCGTCAGAACCCGCAGCGCTTCCCTCGGCGCCTCGCCCACAGCGTCAGGACGCGCGCACTCGGTACCTCCAAGGACGTGCCGGGCTCCGGACTGACGCCGCCGCCGCACAGGCGGCGGCCACCCGCCGCTGCGCGAGAGAAGCGGCGCGCTCGGGCACTGCCGCGGCCAGCTTGTCGCAGGCAGTCGTGAGTTTCCGCCCCGCCTGGTGCACGTGTCCTGCGGCCAGGTGCAAGCGGCTCTTAAGGGCAACGGCGCGAGGGGCACCCTTCGCGCCACTGCACTGCAGCGGAAATGATGGCGGCGGGCCCGCAGCACCACGCGGCGCCGAGTGGGTGCCGCGGCCCCCCGTTCGCGGCCTCACTTCCGCGCCCGAGCCATGAGCTTCGCCACAAGGGCGGCCCGCTGCGCCGCGCGGACGGCCGCGGCGTCCGAGCGGGCGACGCTGAGCTGCGCCTGGAGGTCGGCCAGCTCCGCGGCCAGCTCGTAAGTCGTAGCGTCGGCAGCAACCTTGATGCCCCGCTGGGGGGAGCTCCTCCAGTAAGGAGATGGACACGCGACGCTCGTCCGCCAGCTCCACCGCGCCTTCCACGCCCATCAGCCTCGCCAGCTCGTCCCTCTTCCGCTGCAGCTGCTGTGAGCCACGCGATGGCCTCCTCGTCCACGCGTGCGTCTCACCGCTGGGCTGCGCAGGTCGAATCAAACGTCCTCCTCGTCGTCGAGGCCACCGCCGTTGCCGAAGGTACCATCGGCAGCGGCATCCACCTCGGCGCCACGAGCAGCACCACCTGGTCCTCCAGCTTCTGCTCCCCCTCGGAAGCCGCGCCGCCGAAGCCCGCAGCCAAGGCGCCCTCGGCGGGGGCCTCGCGCCCGACGCCCTCGGCGTGGGCCCACCACCATCGAGGTCCCGAGGCGAAGCTGGCCATCTCGGGCCCGCCTGCCCTGCACACGCGGCCGGCGAGGTCATGGAGGTACCCCGCTGGGAGGCCCCGCCCCCGCCTGCAAGCGACGGCCCACCCGATCGGCACCGCGTGTCAGGCCGCCCGCGCCGCAGGTTGGCGGCGGTGGTGGGCGGCCCCAGCAGTAGCAGCATGCCTCCGCTGCAGCGGCGGCGCGGGGTGGCGCCGGTGGGAAGGCCGCCGCCTCGGCGCTGCCCTCCGAGCCCCGCGCTGCACCGTGTTGAGCTCCTTCTGGCCCCTTAGGCGCTCACGGCTGCCGGCACCTTAGGCGCTGCACCTTAGGCGCTCACCTCAGGCGCTGCACCTCAGGCGCTGCACCTCAGGCGCTGCATCCTCCGAGCCCCGCTCTGCACCTTCGGCGCTCACGGCCGCCTGCAGTCCGCAGTGGTGTGCTGCCGTGCTGCGCCTCCCCGCGGCTGTCGGCAGGCGCGCGGCCCGCCTCCGCGTGGGACTCCTCCAGGGCCACCGCGGACCTGACCCCGAAGTGGGTGCACGGCGCCATGAGGGCCAGCCGCTGCTCGACCTCGGCCTCGAAGGTGGCGTCGGGCATCCCCCCGGGAGCCGAGGGCATGCGGGCCGCCTGCGCGCAGCGCAGCTCGCCCTCCAGATCTTCCACGCGGGGCAGGGCCGCCGCCAGGCGCCCCTCGACCGGCAGGCGCGCCGCGCGCCTGCGCTCGCGCCTCGCAGGCCACGTGGACACGGCGCCAGCCGCGCTCGGCTGCCTCGCTGCCACGGAAGCATCCTTGCAGACAGCCGCCAACATCCCCCCAGATGTCTTCACTCGGCCTCCCGCGGGGCCAAAACCGAGAGATGACCGATGAGGACACAAAATGACTATGGATGATGTTGGTGATGATGATGATGATGATGATGATGATGATGATGATGATGATGATGATGATGATGATGATGATAGTGGTGATGCTGAGGATGATGATGATGTTGACGATGATGACGATGTTGATGATGATGACGCTGATGACGATGAGGTCGATGATGATGATGATGATCCTGCTGATGCTGCTGATGATGATGATGGTGATGGTGATGGTGATGGTGATGATGCTGATGGTGATGATGATGATGATGATGATGATGGTGATGGTGATGGTGATGGCAAGGGTGATGGTGGTGATGGTGATGGTGATGCTGATGGTGATGGTGGTGATGATGATGCTGATGTTGATGCTGCTGACGATTATGGTGATAATGGTGACGATGATGGTGATGATGATGGTGACGATGACAATGACGATGGCGATGATGATGATGATGATGATGATGATGATGATGATGATGATGATGATGATGATGATAGTGGTGATGCTGAGGATGATGGTGATGCTGATGCTGATGTTGATGGTGGTGGTGATAGTGATGATGCTGATGATGCTACGGAGGATGGTGCTGATGATGCTGAGGAAGATGGTGGTGGTGATGATTATGATGATGGTGATGATGGTGGTGTTGGTGGCGGTAATGCTGAGGATGATGGTGATGATGATGATGGTGGTGGTGATGATGCTGAGGATGATGGTGATGGTGATGGTGAGGGTGATGGTGCTGATGATGATGATGAGGCTGATGGTGATGGTGATGGTGATGATGATGATGATGATGATGATTATGATGATGATGATGATGATGATGATGATGATGATGATGATGATGATGATGATGATGATGATGATGATGTTGAAGAGGATGATGATGAGGAGGACGAGGAGGAGGAGGAGGAGTACGAGAAGGACCGGTAACACAACGAGCAGCAGGATGAGGCAGGATGAGGAGGAGGATGATGTAGGATGAGGATTGCTCGCCTCCCTCAGAACAGAGCCCCGCGCGCGCTGCGCCTCGTCTTCTGTCGCTTCCTTCCGGGGCCTGCCGCGGTGAAGGTCATTCTGTTCGTGCAGTTCGACGACCTCAAGCGCAAGGCGGAGTTGCTGCCTGCGTGCAGTCAACACGCCGCCGATCGTTGTCGTCGGCGTTATCGTCGTCGTCGTCCTCCTCAGCTTCCCAATCGCCGTCGTCGTCGTCATTTTCGTCGTCATCATCAGCACCATCACCATCACCATCATCATCATCATCATCATCATCATCATCATCATCACGCTGCCTTCGTCGCCACGAACCGCACCGTGCACGAGCTGCTCAGAAAGGTGCGGCAGGTTGCATGCCACATCACGTCAATGCGGCCATGGCGGACGGTGCACGGATGGCCAACAGGCAGGAGGCGCCTGACGGCAGGCGCAAGGGTAAGCGCGACCTACACAAGCAGCGTGGGCCGCAGTCGCATCTTACGCGCTCGCTCTTCCCTGTCGGCAGGTCGTGGATGTGCGCGCGGTGTCGTGCGATGGCGCTGTCCAGCAAACGGCGAAGGAAGCTTGAGAAGCAGCGCTGCATGGCGAGAAACGCGTGCGAGAAGGGCGTAATGAACCAGAGCAAGGGCGCAAGAGACATTGGCAGTCAGCCCGCCATCGGCGCATTCGTCAAGCGGTCTGCCGCATACGACGACGACAGGTCCTTGATTGAGAGCCTCCGGGAACAGGATTGTCGCCGCCAGCCCGAGGGGGCGGAGGAGGAGAGGGATGGAGGGCGGAGGGACGGGGTAAGGATGATGACAAGACTCCCTCCCCGCCCGCAAGCCATCTCGCTCACTCCCACTGGCCCTCACAACACATACGTAGCACCCGAGTCTGGCCCGAGCCTCAGCATATTCAGCAGTCGTCTTTGGATGGGCAGCTACTGGGGGACAATCCGCCGCCGCCGCCTCCGCCGCCGCCGCTGCCGCAGCCGCCGCCGCCGCCGCCGCCGCCGCCGCCGCTGCCCGCCGCCGCCGCCACCGCGCCGCCCGCCGCCGCCGCCGTCCGCCGCCGCCCCCGCTGCCAAATCGCCGCCGCCGCAGCCGCTGCCGCCACCGCCACCACCGCCGCCGCCGCCGCAGCCGCCGCCGCCGCCGCCGCCCCCGCAGCCGCCGCCGCCGCCGCAGCTGCCGCCGCCGCCAAGTGTACGTTGTATGTTTTTTGACAGGGATGGTGGGGGGAGGCCGCATCGGGTTGGCTGCGCATGCTCCGAATTTGGAGGCAGAGTGTGTCTTGTATGGTTTTTTGTGCAAGGGATGGTGGGGGGGTGCCCTCATGGTTCCTGGTTGGCCACCCGTCGCCTGGGGGAGGGGGTGTTTATTTATAGGGAGCAGTGATTAATGAGGATGGCCAAAAGGAGCAGGATGGCGGACATAATGAGGAGGCCGAGGACGATGATGGCACCTGCGTGCCCAGGCTCATGCAAGCCGACAAGGGGTATGCAACGAATGACGTTGGGAATACGTTCGACTGATGCGGCAGCCGACATGGACATTCGAAGTTCGTCGCAACTTTCTCTGCGAACGCGATGCGGACTTGTGCTGAGCAAGCAAACCTAAATACGTGTAGCCCAATCGGAAGCCGCACTAGCTTGAAACAAGACCCCCGAAGAGGCCACCAAGAGGCCTCCCAAGAGGGCACCGAGAGGCTAAACTCGTCAATTTCACATTTGATTTTGAAAGATTTTGGCCTTCTCGCCTTGTCGGCTTTCCAACGTTCCAGCGCTCCAAAACGGCCCAAGAGGCCCCCAAGACCGCCCCAAAACGGCCCAAGAAACCTCCAAGAGGGCCCCAACACGGCCCGAAATGGCCCCAAGACAGCCGGAGAGGCGCCCAAGATGGACCAAGAGGGCACCACAACGGCCCCAAGAGGGGCCCAAGACGGGGACCAGGAACCGAAAAGTCCAGCCTTCAACCCCAAGAGGCCCCCAGGAGACCCCAAGAGGCCCCCAAGAGGCCCCAAGGGGCCCCCAAGAGGCACCCCAAGAAGCCCCAAGAGGCACCCAAGAGGCCCGAACACGGCCCCCAAGAGGCTTCAAAACTGCTTCCCAGAGGCCCCCAAGAGGCCCCAACGCGGCCCCCAAGCGGCGAGGCAATATGGGCTGGCGGAATGAGCGAAGCGATTAGTAACCCAATAGGAAGCCGTCGCAGCTTGCAGCAAGTGTAGCACAGTGGATCAGAACTGTGTGCACCATGTCCAATCACAACGTTGAAAGCTGCAGTGAACATCATTGGGGAAACACTGGGTTTGCATCGAACCAGATTCGTGCAGCCATAACTGAGCACCCTAGTGCAGTTGAACATATCGAGCCGCACGATTGAGCAACACTTGGGTGGTTTGACGGTGACGTCGCGATCTGCGTGAAGAGTGCGTCCGCACATGTAGATGGCTGAGGATGCCTCACCCGAGACGGCCATGTAAGTCCTCCCTCCCCTCCTCTCCCCCCCTCCCTCCCCGTTCCCGCTGCAGCCCTGGCTTTGTTTTAGGATCGACGCCTTGCTCCCGTCATTCAGCATGGTGCTGTCGCCCCAGCGCGGGCAGCAGTTCTTGATCCGAGTCCTTCATCGTCGTTGTCGCCCCGCTCCTGTCCCTCCCGCCTTCCACTGGTCCTCCTGCTCCCTCCGCTCCTCCTGCTCCTGCTCCTGCTGCTGCTCCCCCACCGCTTGCCATCCTGATTCCGCTTCCTCCTGCTCCTGCTCCTCCTGCTCCTGCTCCTGCTCCTGCTCCTGCTCCTGCTCCTGCTCCTGCTGCTGCTCCCCATACCGCTTCCTCGCCCCTTGCCATCCCGATTCCCTCGTCCTCACTCACAGAGATCACCCCTGCCGCAGCCCGAGGCCGGTGCCCGGCGTTTCGCCCGGGACTCTCTCGCGGCCTGCGGTCCCGAGGCTCAGAGTCTGCGGCAGTCTCACGGCTGGAGGGCGGGCAGCTGCATCGACGAGCTGCCACCGTCGGGAAGGCAGAGGGCGCCGCCCCTCTCAAAGGGGGGCGGGGCTCCTCGGCGCCAAGCACTTTCACGCAATTGCCACCGAGAGGTCAACATTGGCCCAAACGATTATGAGTTTGATTGGTATCAATTCGCAGCGGTCTATAAGCCTTCTAAGTCGGTTGGCAGTGCCGCTAAGAGGCCTTGAGAGTCTCCGAACAGGTGTTCTAGATATCCGCAAGAGATTCCTAACATGCTCCCGACTGGTTCAAACTGATTCATGTCCTCTCTCCTTCGTCACTGAACTAGTCGATTGCTTCCTCCTGCCGAGGAGGCCCGAAGACGCCAAGAGAACGATGTTCAATGGAGGAGGCGGAGAGGACAAATGATGATGGTGAGGATGATGATGCTGCTGCTGATGATGATGGTCTTGATGGCGATGACGACGACAATGCTGATTGTTCGGAAGGGCGTTATGACACTACGGTGATCCCACGACCCCCTGATGACCACTAAGACGACTCCTAAGACGGCCTTTCGCACCCGTGACGATCACAGGGTGACCCCGAGACGGCCCGAATGAGATCGTCACCAGCGAGAGAACCCCATCACCTTGTGGCTGGCCCAAAGGCTACCCCGGGACAACAGCATCAACCCCATGACGATCCCAGAGCGATATCAAGACCCTAAGGCGACCCCAATATAACCCCAATGCGACCCTCCAGCGACTTCAAGATGACCCCGACGCGACCTCTGCATATGATCTCAAGACGTTCCGATGGTGTTCCCGAATCGACCAAATGGCCCCGCTGACGAACCCGAGAGAACCACCCTCTGACCCGCAAACGACCCCAACGGGATTTCCGGCAAAACCCGACACGGCCGCGGATTGGTTAACAAGGCCGCGACGCTCAAGTCCGTAAAGTCCTTGGGCCGCCGAGGAGCTTCCAGGCGACAGGTTCGGTCAATCTGCGCCCCTCGCTCTCTATCTCCCCTTCCCCTTTTACTTTTATGTGTGGTTTGTGCTGTTATTGCTGTTCTCATATATGTATATACAGATATCGTTCCATTTACTTTTTTTTCCTCTCTCTCTCTACGTCTTTCTCTTTGCATAACTATATAGACAGGTTTGCATGTAAGTTGTGTCGAATGCCTCCCTTCCTTTAGGTTCATGTTTCTCTGCTCTCTCTCTCTCTCTCTTTCTCTCTCTGTCTCTCTTTCTCTCTCCCTCTCTCTTTTTCTGTCGCTCTCTCTTTCTCTCTGTCTCTACATCGGAGGTTGGGGGGTGAGATCGAAGTGGAACGGAGAGCCCCCCTACCGGGAAATCGATTTCGGTTTCGTGTTCGTGCGTGCCGTGCGGGCGAGGCGAAGCTGCGTGGGCGGGCGAGAGAAAGTCTACTGTGGCTGAGGCGCGGCCGGACCCAATGATTCCCTTCCGGGCGGCCGGGGCCCCGCGGTGTCCCGCCGGTGTCCCGCTGGTGTCCCGTGTGGTTGAGGCGCGGCCGGACCAAATGATTCCCTTCCGGGCGGCCGGGGCCCCGCGGTGTCCCGCCGGTGTCCCGCGGTGTCCCGCGAGGATGATGATGAGATGATGATGATGATGATGATGATGATGATGATGATGAGATGAGATGATGATGATGGTGTCCCGATGAAGATGATGATGTTGATGATGGTGTCGATGATGTTGATAGTGTCCCGATGATGAGGATGATGATGCTCATGATGATTATGTTGATGATGATGACGATGATGGTGCCCCGATGATGATGATGATGATGATGATTCCGATGATGTTGGTGATGACGATGTTGATGGAACTGGTGTCCCGGCAATAATGATGTTGATGATGATGTTGATGATGATTATGGTGTCCCGATGACGATGCTGATGATGATGATGATGGTGATGATGATGATGGTGATGCTGATGGTGTTTCGATGATGATAACAATCATAATGGCGATGTTGATGATGATGTTGCTCATGATGATGATGGTGCTCCAATGATGATGATGTTGTTGATGATGATGCGTTGATCATGATGATGGTGCCCCGAGGATGATGACGATGTTGATGATAATGTTGATGATGAGAACGATGGTGATCATGATGGTGTCCCGATAATGATGATGATTCTGATGATGCTGCGGATGATGATGACGATGGCTGTGCCCCGATGATGATTATGATGTTGATGATGAAATGATGATGGTGATCGTGATGATGATGTTGTCCCGATGATGGTGCTGACGTTGATGATGATGATGTTTATGATGATGATGACTGTGCCCTCATGATGATGACGATGTTGGTGATGATGTTGATGTTGATGATGTTGATGATGATGATGATGATGATGACGTTGATTGTGAAAGCGATTGTGATATCGATAGTGATAACGATATTGAGACCGAATGCGAGATCGATTGTGTGATCGATTGTGAGATCGAGTGGGAGATCAATTGTGAGATCGATCGAATGGGGTAGATCGAGTGATATCGATCAATTGAGATCGATTGAGCGAGACCGATAGTGAGATCGATACGGATATCGATAGTGAGACCGATTGAGTGAGACGTTGGTTCCCCCCCCCGAACCTCCTTATCACCCGAAGGGTGGTCGTATAGGTATATACAGATAGATAGATAGACATATATATATATATATATATATATATATATATATATATATATATATATATATCGGAGGTTGGGGGGTGAGATCGAAGTGGAACGGAGAGCCCCCCTACCGGGAAATCGATTTCGGTTTCGTGTTCGTGCGTGCCGTGCGGGCGAGGCGAAGCTGCGTGGGCGGGCGAGAGAAAGTCTCCTGTGGCTGAGGCGCGGCCGGACCCAATGATTCCCTTCCGGGCGGCCGGGGCCCCGCGGTGTCCCGCCGGTGTCCCGCTGGTGTCCCGTGTGGTTGAGGCGCGGCCGGACCAAATGATTCCCTTCCGGGCGGCCGGGGCCCCGCGGTGTCCCGCCGGTGTCCCGCGGTGTCCCGCGGTGTCCCGCCGGTGTCCCGCGGTGTCCCGCGAGGGTGATGATGATGAGATGATGATGATGATGATGACGATGATGATGATATGAAATGATGATGATGGTGTCCCGATGAAGATGATGATGATGTTAATGATGGTGTCAATGATGATGATAGTGTCCCGATGATGAGGATGATGATGCTCATGCTGATTATGTTGATGATGATGACGATGATGGTGTCCCGATGATGATGATGATGATTCCGATGATGTTGGTGATGATGATGTTGATGGAAATGGTGTCCCGGCGATAATG
Source organism: Prorocentrum cordatum (assembly GCA_963575745.1). Classification (NCBI taxonomy): domain Eukaryota; class Dinophyceae; order Prorocentrales; family Prorocentraceae; genus Prorocentrum; species Prorocentrum cordatum. The sequence goes on along the minus strand of CAUYUJ010020948.1, from coordinate 235,205 downwards.
ATGTTGATGCTGATGATGATGATGTTGTTGAGGATTCTGGTGTCCCGATGATGATGCTGATGGTGATGATGATGGTGATGATGATGATGATGGTGATGCTGATGGTGTCCCGATGATGATAATAATGCTAATCACGCTGTTGATGATGATGTTGCTCATGATGATGATGGTGCCCCAATGCTGATGATGGTGTTGTTGGTGATGATGATGTCGATGATGATGATGCGATGATCATGATGATGATGGTGTCCCGAGGATGATGACGATGTTGATGATAATGTTGATGATGAGAACGATGGTGATCATGATGGTGTCCCGATAATGATGATGATTCTGGTGATGCTGCTGATGATGGCGATGACTGTGTCCCGATGATGGTGATGATGATGAGATGATGATGGTGATGATGATGGTGATGATGATGATGATGTTGTCCCGATGATGATGCTGACGTTGATGATGATGTTTATGATGATGATGATGACGGTGCCCTCGTGATGATGACGATGTTGATGATGATGTTGATGTTGATGATGTTGATGATGATGATGGTGATGATGATGACGTTGATTGTCAGAGCGATTGTGATATCGATGGTGAGATCGATATTGAAACCGAATGCGAGACCGTTTGTGTGATCGATTGTGAGATCGATTGTGAGATCAATTGTGAGATCGATCGAATGAGATAGATCGAGTGGGATCGATTGTGAGATCGATCGAGTGAGATCGATCGAGCGAGACCGATAGTGATATCGATACTGGGATCGATGGTGAGACCGATCGAGTGAGACGTTGGTTCCCCCTCCCCGAACCTCCTTATCACCCGAAGGGTGGTCGTATAGGTGTATATATGTATGTGTATATATCTATGTGTATGTATATATTGTATGTTTGTAAACTGTCATTATCTCCCCCGCGTCCCTTCTTCTGCCTGGCCGTCTGTTCCATAACCGCTTTTGCTCAAGCTCTCAGGATAAGCCCCCTTTTTCCTTTGAGCTTTCTCGGCCTTTGGCGAGGGAGGAGGCGGGCCGCCATCACGCACAGATACTTCTGTTTGCTGTCCAGCCTGCTCGTCCTCGTGTTCAACGAGAATCCGCCCTGGGGGGGATAGGACGAGCAGGCCAGTGCGGAGGAGTGCGACGCAGAGACTGAGGGCGACTTCGTTCCGTTTCCAGGGTTCACCTTGGCAAAGTCCGTGGACGAAGGAGTCGACTTCGGTGTTGAGATAGATTCCATCCTGATTGCGGGTATCGAGGCCAAAGGGCTGCCTATCTCCGTCCTCGAGATGGTGTGGAAGAAATGGTATCGAGCGTATCTACAGACGGGGGATGACTCTGCGGTGGTCCTCATGCTGGTGCATCCCGTGCCCGGGAAGGTCGGGACCTGGACAGTGGTCGACCCCGCCAAGCGAGTGCAGCTCCAGGACCTCCGTTCTCAGAGGATCCATGCGAAGCCGAAGGCCAGGTGGCAGCTGGCGCCCTTCGATGGGCTCACGGCAGAGCAGAAGGAGAAGGCAGAGGCGGACTCGGTGAAGCTGATCCAGAGGACCGCAGGGGACTCGTGGTTTTCGATTCCCACAAGCTTGACCAAGCCCCAGAAGGAGAAGAGCAAGCCCAAGGGAAATAGGTCCTCAAAAGGAAAAGGGTCTAGCAAGTCCAACTTCGCGTGGTGGCTCGCGCAGACCGTGGTGACCGTCGGCGGGGCCGTCTGGAGCTACAAGTTCGTTGGGACCTTTGGCCTGGGGTGCTTGCTCAGCTACAAGGCGTGGAAGTTCTTCGGGATTGGGGAGTTGATCGACGACAGTATGAATGCACTGATGTCCGCCTCAGAGGCTGCCGGGAGGGTGACTGACACGTATGACAACTTCGTTGAGCGCTGGGAAGAGGGAGGTTTTGATTCGATGATCCTTGGCGCCCTGGCGGTGGCCTTCGTCGCCATGTTGGTCTACTCCCTCGGAGGTTGTGACATGAAGAAGAAGCGCTTCAACGGGGAGGGCTTCGTCACCGATTCGGACAGTGAGGGCTCCGTTGACCTCGGCACGGCCGCCTCGGACACCGACGACGACGACGGGCTCATGCGACACCCTGGCATGCGTATGCTTCTAGAACAACAGGCGGAGCTGCAGAGCCAGATCGCGAAGCTGTCGGCCAAGAAGACGAGTGACAGCGGTGGCGAGGACGACGCGAAGTTCACGGCCGCGCAGGAGGACGAGTCCGTCAAGAAGGGTATCGACAAGCTGATGGCGAGGCTGATGGCGCATGAGAAGCAGGTCTCGGACGATCAAGGTGGCGCTGGCGGGGCGGTGCGAGGTAAGGTGGCCCATCCCTCGACGGGCAGAGCACCTCGGCGGTCAAGAACTTAGTCCTGCAGGGCCAGCCTGGGAAGTCGGTCGACCACTACATCCAGGAGCTAGAGCAGGAGGCTCGCGACCCGCGGGCCGCCATGCTATCCCAGCTGAAGCAGTATGAGACCGCGGACTGGAGCATCGGCCCGTCGCAGTCTCGGATCGCTCCCATGGTCCTGGCCAGGATGTATAAGTTCGGGACGAGCGCCAAGTTCCAGGTCCAGCAGTACGTTCGGTCGAAGGAGCTGGAGTCGTGCCATGCTGCAAGCGAGATGGCGCTGATGGCCGCCATTCTGGACAGGATGTTGAATGCCGACCATGACATGGTCAACAGCCAGGCGGTCGAGGTCATCTGCAGGCGCTTGTACGGTCTCTTCCGGGCGTTCGAGAATGTGAAGAAGCAGAGTGATTGGAAGCGACCTCGCGGTGAGGGTGGAAAACGCTGGAAGAGCAAAGTGCGGTGGGAGCTCGCAGATGAGTACGACGCGGTCGCGCTTGAGAGCGACGACTGGGCCATCGCAGACGCCGACGAGGAGGTTCGCAAGCGCCTGGAGCGGAAGGCTTTGTTCAACAAGTACCTTGACAAGGCCTTCCCCGACGGTGGCAAAGACAGCTCCGAGCAGGGGTTGCCTGCCTCTCCAGCGGCGGGAGGGGTGCAGGCAAGCGCGGAGCGTCGCCGCCTTTGCTTTGTGCTCTTCAAGTGCCTGTTCAAGTTCGTGATCCTGGTAGCGGTCCTGAGCGACCTCTTCTGTGGCTTCGGCGTGGGCTCTGTGCACAAAGTTTTCCAGCCTGCCGAAATCAGTGGCCCTTGTCGTCGGGAGCGTGTGCTTCGGGATGACCCTGGGTTCAACGCGGAGGCCCGCAGGTGCGGAGGTTCGTATCCGAGACCCTCTGTGCAGAGTGCCTCGGGCTCCTTTCTGTGTGGGGGGGGGCCTGGAGGGGGGGGGCTCCAGCGCGGACATCAGCCTGACGATCAAGAGGGTCAACAGGTCGGTGAACGCCATCTCGCACATGCACCGCGGGGTGCTGGACGGGGCGAGGGGCGAGACTCTGAGAGGGACTCGTTCATCGTGGAGAGGGGCCTCGGCCGCTCAGAGGGAGGTGGCGCGGGGCCTCTGGAGTCGCTGGCGGGCCCGAGCATCGTGGGGAAGTCTCGCCGACGGAGCGCCAGTCTTAAAGCAGCTGGCGTCGCGGGCCGTCGGATGGCATCAGGCGAAGGAGAAGGGGGGGGCGGCCGCGGGGCCGCAGCGTGGCGACATGTGCCCTATGAAAGTCAGCGAGGTGCCCCTCCCGCCGCCGGGGTCAGCGCCGATCCCGATCGAGACCATGTCGCCGTCGAGCCGCCCGTATCTGATGGAGCCGATCAGGACGATGGTGCTCGGCGACCACGAGGTAGACTGGGCGGCTTACGACATGATCAAGCCGTGCAGCGACCCCAGCCTGAAGCAGAAGCAGGTGAAGCTGGAGCTGCTGGAGAGGCTGGCCGAGTCAGGTATGCTCGGGATGTGCAACGAGGTGGTGGAGGAGGTAAAGGTTTTCACATTCCTGAAGAAGATCGACGAGAAGACGGGGCAGCGGAGCTCGAGGCTGATTTGGGACATGAGGAGATCCAACATGAGGTTCCGGAGTCCGCCCTGGGTTGCCATGGGCTCGGCCGCGGCCCTTTGCGGGGTCGACTTGAGTTCGAGTGTGTGTGGGGACCTGGAGGTGGCCAGCTTCGTCGGGGATGTGCCGGACTTCTTCTACAAGCTGCTCTTGCAGGAGGGGCTGTGGGGCTACTTCGGCTTCGAGGGCGCGTCTGGAGAGGAGTTGCGGGCGCATCTGCAGAAGCGAGGACGGCAGGACCTAGTCGAGCAGCTCGGAGGTGGAGTTCGAGTCTGTCTGCGGGCGCCCCCCATGGGCTTCTCGTGGGCGGTCATCTTCGCCCACTCGGCCCTGCAGGACGTTATGGAGGGCGACGGCGGGCTGAGCGTGGCAGGGAGGGTGCAGCATGGCGCCCCCCCTCCCCAGTTCTATCGCGAGTCGCTCCTGCACTGGATCTTCATCGACGACTGCGCAGGGCTCCGTCTCGAGCCTAGGGATGTCGCGGTGGAGCAGCTTCAGGTGAAGAAGGACGGAGCGAGGGCCAGGCTGGCCCTGGAGGCGGTCGGGCTGTCAGCCCAGAAGGAGGGCGTCGGACGGGGCCTCGAGCGCTCGTTGGGGGCCACCCTGGACGCGGACAGCAAGGTCTTGCAGGTGGTGGAGGAGAAGATCCGCGTGGCGGTGCTGGCTACGGAAGCGCTGCTGAAGCAGGACCGGGCCGTCCCCACGGCGGTCGAGTCACTGATGGGGCTCTGGGCGTGGATCTTCACCTGTGCGAGGGGGGCCGTGAGTGTGCCTCACCATGTTTACAGGTGGATCCAGGAGTACCAAGGCGAGCAGGAGGCCCCTCTGTGGGGCGAGGTCCTCGACGAGTTCTTTGTCATGGTCTCCTTGTCGGTCTACTACGGGACCTTCCTGGGGTCCGAATGGCACGAGTGGATCTTCATGACGGACGCGAGCCACCTGGGTTTCGGCATCGTGGCGAGCCGCTCGGACGTGAACGAGATGAGGGCCCTCTGCGAGGCAGGGGGCGAGCAGGGATGGTCGACGCAGCTTCACGAGGCCTACTCGGGAGTGGAAGAGGACGAGCTCGACCGCGTCACTCCGACCTGGCAGCATCAGGCGAGGGAGAAGCATGCGCGCGATGTTCGAGATGGGGCCCCTGGCTTCTGCGAGCTGTTCGCTGGTTCAGCTCGTCTGTCGGGGGCCATCGGGCGAGCTCGCCTGAGCTGGGTGGAACCCTGGGAGATCGAGCAGGGGGCCCGCTACGACCTGGGGGACTTGGCGAACCTGGGGAGGCTCTTTGTCGACCTGGCCAGGGGCGTCTACTGGCTTGTGCATCTGGCCCCGCCCTGCGCCACGTGGTCGCGGGCGCGCGTGCCCAAGCTGCGGAGCGCGACGGAGATCTGGGGCCTCTCGGGTCTCTGCGAGGCCGAGCGGGAGCAGGCGGACAACGGCACCTACCTGATGATGATAGCGGTGGAGGTGATGCTGGAGTGCATCAAGAGGAACGTGGGGTTCAGCATGGAGAACCCCGCCTCGTCGATGTGCTGGCTGTTCCCGCCGCTGATGAACGTGATGGAGTCGGAGGGTGTGCGCCTGATCTACCTGGACTTCTGCATGTTCGGGACCGAGTGGAGGAAGCCGACCAGGGTGCTCACCAACGTTGCGGAGTTGAAGAGGCTCGGTCGGCGATGCCATGGACGTGCGAGCTGCTGTTCGCGCACTGGGCAGCCTCATCGGTCTCTGAGGGGAGGCGTGCCGAAAAGGCATTCCAGAGTATGCGGACAAGGTGGGGTGGCGCTGGACCAAAGTGGCGCGCCCCTGTCCCGACGAGCTGTGCGAGGAGTACGCGAAGTTGGTGGCGCCCCGAGCGCCGCTGATGGCCAGACCAGGGGCAGTGCTGAGGGCCGAGAGACCCCTGCTGCTCGGAGCGAGAGGGCTGGCGCTGGCCGAGGACGTGCCCGACTCAGTGGCGCACGTGGATCGCTGGCACCTGGTGGTCTCAGGCACCTGGGATCGCGAGGAGCACCAGAACGTGCTGGAGTGCAGGACGGTGGTGATGGTGTTGCGGCGTCTGGCGCGTTGCCGGAGGAACTGGCACCAGAAGGTCGTCGTGGTGACCGACAGCCTGGTGACGATGGGCTGCTTGAGCAAGGGGCGCTCGTCGTCCTGGCCGTTGCTGCGGCAGGCAAGAGTGAGTGGGATCATCCAGCTGGTGCTAGGGATCCGCCCCAAGTTCCGCTGGGTCAGCTCCGAGCGGAACGTGGCGGACGGCCCCTCACGTGGAGCAGCGCTGGGGCCCGACCTGGACACGATCAAGAAGGGGAAGGCCCAGGCGCGAGGCTTGCCGCGTGCGGCGAAGGCAAGACTCCAGAGACTTCCAGGGCACCGCCAGCGAACAGGCCACCACTGGTAGTCTGGATTGTGGTGCTCACGACGGCGCTGCAGGTGGAGGCCGGACGCAAGGCTGATCCCCTGAGCGCGGAGCCAGCAGGTGAAGAACGACAGTTCGAGTTGCCCAAGCCTGCGTCCTCCTTCGTGCCCTTACGCAAGAGGGGGCCGCGTGCCTGGGACCGCCACAGTGACTACCCCTTCCAGGACCTCGATCTGCTGGTGAGCAAGTTGCTGGTGCACAAGGTCACCGACAGTACCAACAGGATCTACGCGAAGTGGGTGCACATGTTGCCGACAGATGTGCGCCAGCATGGGGTGCCGTTTGAGACACATGAAGAACGAGATCGAGCACTGGCCGCATACATGTCATATCTGTGTTACTCCAAGAGGCTGTCCCACATTCATGGTGGCCATCTGCTGTCGGGTTTCGTTCATATCTTCCCGGAGCACAGGCACGACCTGCCCCTCTCATCGCGCGCGCTGTCAGCTTGGCAGACGTTCAATATGTCACAAGAGGGTGGGAGTTTCTGTCGTGAGGTGGTGGGCCTGCTGGTCTCTGACTTGCTGGAAAGAGGGAAGGTGACGTCAGCGTGCGTCGCCTTCTTCACGTACGACACCTTCTGTCGAGAGCAGGACTGGGCGTCGCTGAGAGTGGAGAACCTCGCCTTTGATGGCGAAGATCTGGCAGTCGTGTTCGGAGATCGCCGACGAGGAGAGGAGGTGAAGACGGGCTCGAACCAGGGCCTGAACGTGGGCTCGCCCACGACCACCGCGCTGCTCCGAAGACTCACCGAGGGTTGCGAGGCAGGCGATGTGGTCTTTCCCGTGAGTATACCAGAATATCGACGGCAGTGGACAATCAGCATGACGAGGCTCGGTCTGAGCCACCTCGGCACGCCGCACAACATGAGGCACACGGCGGCCGGAGAGTTCGCGGCGCACGGCGGGACGCTCGAGAGTTGCAGGCGCCGCGGACGCTGGGCATCACTCTCGTCCGTGCAGCGCTGCACAAAAACGCACAAGATAGTAGAGGCTCGCGCCAGTCTGAGTCCCCAGCAAAGTGAGCTAGGACTGAAGTCTTGGAGTGCGCCACATAGAGTTTTTTCGGAGCTCCTTGGGTCGCCGGCCTGTTCCCACCTCGTCGTATCTGCCGGAATCCTGAAATATCGGGCGCGCGTGGACCCAGGGAGCCATCGAGGTGACTGCGTCCACCTGTCTCTCGGGAAAAGCCCCCAGGAGACTAGCGCAGCAGTGCGCGACTTTAAACCTGTTCGTAGAAGGCCTAAGCGATGAGAGCAGCCTGCGGTTGCCAGGACGTACTGCCCGAATGTCCGTGCTCAGTTTTAACCCCGAATGTCCGTGCTCAGTTTTACCCCCGATTCTGTGCGGCATGTTTGACACTGATATGATGTTGAACCCTCCCACCCACCCCAAAGAAGAAGGGGACTAGCGATTTAACCAGAGTAGGATAGTAGGATATTGCAGGATCCTGCGACCTTGACGGGATCGCGCCTCGGGGTCCGCACTCGTGCTGCCGCCCCTCGCTGCTCTCTGAATGTAGACACCTTCAGGGCCTGGAAAATAGAGCGTACGTCACCACGTCGGGGACCGTCTCAGGGTTGAGGGTGCTTGAGCTCTGGCCAGGTTTTTTGGACGATGGAGGGATGATCATGTATGTTTGTAAACTGTCTTTATCTCCCCCGCGTCCCTTCTTCTGCCTGGCCGTCTGGTCCATAACCGCTCTTGCTCGAGCTCTCCCGCCCAAGCCCGCCCTTTTTAAACTTTAATCTGATCTGTTTGACCGCCTGTAGCGGTTGAGGATATTGCAGGATCCTGCGACCTTGAAGGGATCGCGCCTCGGGGTCCGCACTCGTGCTGCCGTCCCTCGCTGCTCTCTGAATGTAGACACCTTCAGGGCCTGGAAAATAGAGCGTACGTCACCACGTCGGGGACCGTCTCAGGGTTGAGGGTGCTTGAGCTCTGGCCAGGTTTTTTGGACGATGGAGGGATGATAAATATATGTATCGCTATGTGCTTGTCTTTATGTTTCGTTCTCTTTCTTTCTTTTTCTCTCTCTCTCTCTCTCTCTCTCTTTCTCGTCATCTCCCTGTTCCTCTCTTTCTTTCTCCCTCTCCCTCTCCCTCTTTCTCTCTCTCTCTCTCTCTTTCTCTCCCTCGCTCTCCACCTTCTCCGCCTCGGCATGTTTAGGAAGTGTCCGAACGAGAAAGGCCAACTCTAGATTTATCGCTCGCCCGCCAAGTGGCGAGTTGCGCGCGGGGGGCGCGGGGGCGTCCACGAAAAGGGTTTAATTTAGAGTTGAATATCTTCAGGGTGGACCCACGCGACGCTCGGCTTCCACGAGAAGGGTTCAATATGGAGTTAACCTTCCTCTGGGTGGATCCTTGCGACGCTCGGCGTCCACGAGAAAGGTTTAATCTGGAGTTGACCACCTCTCAGGGCGAATGCCTTGATGCTCGCCCAGCGGAGGGTTAACTCCATAATAAACCTTTTTTAGAACTCCTGCTTACTGCCTCTTCCCTCCCCCTCCTCCTCCCCTTCCTCCTCCTCCTCCTCTTCCTCCTCCTCCTCCTCCTCCTCCTCCTCCTCCTCCTCCTCTTCCTCCTCCTCCTCCTCGGCCCCGAGGACCTGTCCCCGCCTCGCGGCGCGCGCGCGATCGAGGCCGAGGGTCGGAGGCACAGAAATGGGCGCCAACACCAACACAGGGGGGTGCTTCCACATGGGGAATCTGATCCTAGATTCCGGTGCTGGGGGCAAGATTTCGGTCACCTTGGAAGCCGGAGTATGACCGCCATCACCGAGATCGGTCGGGTTCTTCTTCCTTCGGTGGAGGCACACCGCCGATATTGGTGTTGGTGTCAACCTCTAGGCCTGCGAGAGGGCGCCCCCCCCCCCAACGGGCGGCTCCTCGTGCCCGCCAGCGCGGCATACTGCCAGCCGCCCCGCGCGCCCTGGCAGGTGGCCGGCGCCCTGATGGAGTTCGGCGTGCCCGCCGCCCAGCTGCAGGCGCGGAGCGGCGCCAGAACAGAGCTCGCCGCGCGCGGGGCCTTTCGGACGCGCGCAGACTACCCCCTCCCCCTGTGCCCTGCCTCCTCCTCCTCCTCGTCCTCCTCCTCCTCCTCCTCCTCCTTCTCATTTTTCGCTGCGCGAACTTCGGCCAGTGCGCTGTAGCGTTTGGTAGGTCGAGAGAAAAAACGCCACGAGGCCGACGTAGGCTTGGGCTAAGCAATTAAGTCGGGCATGCGTAGCGGATCAAGAAGGGCAAAAGAGGCAATGGTGAAGGTGCCAGCCCTAACGGGCCCAGAGTATACGCCTGCCAGACAGTAAGGTTGACGGGGAGAGATCATCCATCATAAGAACCTTCAATCCTGAACCGAAGAGGGAATCACTCCGGTTTCTTCGGTGCTCAGTGCGGTACTGAATGGGCGCCCACCTCCCCCGCCGCCATTTTGAATTGATTTGGGCCGGCGAGCCCGCCGCCATTTTGTTGGCTGTTCCCCGTGTCTGGTTTTTCATATGAGTTTGCAAGCTCCGGCGCTTGGGAGCGCCCGCGCGCGCTCGCGGGCGCTTGCGAGTGCCCCAGGGGGCGCCTGAGAGCGCATGCGGGCGCCTGTGAGCGCCTGCGCGTTTGCGAGCGCTTGCGAGGGCTCTGGCAGCATTATGAGTCCCGACAGATCGCCTTGGGCGCCTCGGGCGCCGTGGGCTCCTCGGGCGCCTTGGGCGCCTTTGGCGTCTTGGGCGCCTCGGGCGCCGTGGGCTCCTTGGGCGGCCTCGGGCCCCTTGGACGCCTTGGGGCCCCTTTGGCGCCTTGGGGCCCCTTGGGCCCCTTGGGGCCCTTTGGACGCCTCGGGGCGCTCTGGGCGGCCCTTCCAAGAAATCGGAGCGATTTACAAAAGTTTCGCCGGCTTTTTTTTATTGGGAATTCGGACGGATTAACATGAGAATTGATGCTTGTCCGCCGTTTTTTTTTGTTTTTTTGTTATTTCTTCGGAACGTTACTGCTATCGATTAAAATGTTCGCCGCCCGTTTAATTTACGATATCGAATATTATGTAGTGCTCCCGGTGTGATAAGAGGGATACATCGCACTAGAGTGGACGAAATACGCTTGCAGAAGTGAGAACACTAACGCAAGAAAGGCTATCCTGCACATTGTTCATCAGATGTGTCAACGTGGCAGTTGATCAACTAGGGTGCGCCAGGCAGCCAGAGTATGGTGGGGCAAACCGTATAAGATGTCCCACCAGCCCCCCCCCAATACGTCCTTCATCTCAACCCTCCTGATCGAAGTAAGGAGGCTTGCGTAGCAAATTCTGCTAACCCGAGTTCCCTACATGAGGATGTCACAGTGGGGCCTCAGTGGGCAGCGTGGTGGACCTCTGTGGGCGCGCTTGGGGCCTCAGTGCGTTGTGTCGAGGGCCTCAGTGGGCAGTATGGCGAGGCCTCCATGGTCGCGCTCGGGGCCTCTGTGGGCTGCGTGCGGGCCCGGAGTGGGCAGCGTCGTGGTGCTTCTGTGCTCGGGGCCTCTGCGGGCTGTGTCAAGGGCCTCGGTCTCGCTCTGGCGGGGCCTCCCTGGAGGAGCGGGAAAAGCACGAAACCATGCCAATAGCGTGGTGTTCCACTACCTTCCTCGCTCTGGCTGGGCCTCCATGAAGGGGCTGGAGGGACACGCAACCGTGTAAATACTATGATGTTTCGAAACCCTCCTCGCTCTGGCGGCGCCTGCGTTGGAGGGGCAGGCGGGGTACGAAACCGTGCAAATAGTAGAACGTTCCGATACCATCCTCGCTCTGGCGGTGCATCCCTGGAGGGGTGGGAAAAGCACGAAGTCGTGTAAATAGTCTGGTGTTCCGATATCCTCCTCGCTCTGGCGGGGCCTCCTTGGAGGGGCGGGAGGGGCACGAAAACGTGTAAATCGTTTGGTGTTTCGATACCTTCCTCGCTTTGGCGGGGCTTCCCTGGAAGGATGAGGATCACGAAACCGCGTAAATTGTATGGCGTTCCGATACCATCCTCGCTCTGGCGGGGCCTCCCCGGAGGGGTGGGAGTGGCACGAAACAGTGTGAAGATTATAGTGCTCCGATTCCCTCTTCGCTCTTGCGGGGCATCCTTGGTGGTGTTCCGATAACCCCATGCTATAGAGAGAATAACCCCCCAGGGATAATAAAGTTCGGCGTCACGGAGTGATAATAAAAGTTGCCCACCAGAGGCCAGCATAAAGATGTTAACAGAGGAGCCAAAGCCGAGGATATATTGAGACATCCTTAGCTTTTGGTCCTCTCTGAAACATCCTGAAGGAACGCGTCGGCTTTTAATAGTTTCATTCTACAGAACTGAAGCTCGGATGTGCGCGCGCGCCTCTGAGCTTCACTTCTATATTATTCACCATTACTAAATCGACATTTAATTCCAAAAACGAAATTGAAGAATTCTGGAGCCCTTTCAGGAGGCTGAAGGAACGTGTCGGCTTTTAATATTTTTATAATACGGAACTGAAGCTCGGAGTTTCTATAGAGATTCCTCTGGTGCCTCGTTTTCCCAGGATAATCAACCACAGCGGTAAACAAGTTCAGGGGGGCAGGGGGAGGAGAATAAAGATAGATATATACATAGAACTATAGAAAGAGAAGAGGAGGCAGAGGAGGAAGAGGAGGAGGAGGAGGAGGAGAAAGAGCAAGAGGAGGAGAGGAGAAGGAGATAGCAAAAATCCAAAGTTTAAAACTTATTACATTTAATATGTAAACGCTTAATGGAAATTAAAGGTTTCATCTGCTCTGGTAGGGTAGCTCACGTGCCTCGTTTTCCCCGGATTTTCAACCCCAGCGATAAACAAGTTCAGGGCGCCAGAGGGAGGAGGAGGAGAAAGAGATAGAGAGACAGAGAGAGAGAGAGAGACAGAGAAAGAAATAAAGAAATAAAGAAAGACAGCAAGAACTACAAAGAGACATAATGACATTGGTTTCGCTTGAGACATCCTGAAAAAAAAAACGTGTTCGCTTCGCTTGGTGTTGTTATCTCAACATAAGAAGGAAGTAACCTCGATGGCGAACTTTTCCCCGTGATAATGAAGTTCGGCCTCCGCGCCCCGCGCCCACAAGCAAACGCCACTTGGCCATCGATAATCAACTCTTATGTGTATAGGGGGTGGGGGGGTACTTTATTATCGTGGGCATGGGGTTACCCTCCTCACTCTGGCGGGACTTCCCTGGACGGGTGGGAGTGTGTAGATAGTATGGTGTTCCGATTCTTTCTTCGCTCTGGCGGGACTTCCTTGGAGGGGCGGACTGGGGCGCGAAACCGTGCAAATCGCATGGTGTTGCGATGCCGTCTTCGCTCCGGCGGGGCCTCCCTGGAGGGGCGGAATGGGGCACGACACCGTCGAGGCACCACGGAGTACCACGGGGCACCGTCGGGACACCCCGAGGCCACCGCCTGCCAGACTGGGGGAAGGAGAGACATTGAGCCCGGTTTTAGCCCTATCCAGGGCGGGGTCATGCGTTTCGCCCGCCCACGCAGCTTCGCCTCGCACGCACGACACGAAGCCCAAACCGATGTCTTGGTATGGGGGCTCTCCGTTTGACTACGATCTCAACCCCCCAGCCTCCGATCACGAGGCTGGCCAGGTTCGGACGACCCATTTCCTCCTCCGTCTCCTCTAAAGATGCAGCGGTCCGTTCGCCGCTTCTCAGGCGTTCCCATGTTGTATTCCTCCTCTTCGTCCTCCTTCTCCTCCTCTTCATTGGCCCAAGAAAATGTTACTCGCGACCTAAGCGCATTCAAAGCCGTCGGCATGCTGCGCGAGGTTGAGGAGGCGCTGCCGGGTAACCACCACAGCTTGCACATCAAAGCGAGAGGTTATTTTTGTCAGGACAGTCGCGGCATCAGTTGACACTTGAAGCCGAGGTGTAGGATCTTGGGCCCGACGGCCTGTTGCACGGGCAACCTGGCCCCTGACGCGCTTGAAGGAATCTGGCGGGTTTCTTCACAAGATTTCACCAGTTGGTGGACATATTCCAACCAAAGGGGAACCGCGTCAGGAAGCTTGACAGCGCCAATGGGGGCACTTTTTGGTCAAGAGCAGTGGCATGGAGCTCGTATCTGCGTGTGTGCGATGCCTTTGATAATAGACGTCGAGGCCGCATCCTTGCCTGCACAGCGACCATCTGACAGTTAGTTCTCCTATAGGAGACGGGAAGAGCCTCGACAGCAGATGTCCACGCGCGATGTGGCAACGTGCTTACGTACGCTTACGCAGCGCGACAGGTCCCACGCATGACTATAGCTGCACCCGGAGGATGGGGAAATACCAGAGTACCGGACACTTCAGCTTCAGTGCCGTGACCGGGCCAGCGAATCGCCTTAGTGCTGCTCACGCGGCCTGCCCGCGAAATTGGGCGCCCAGGCTGTGAGATATCGGTGTTCCGCCCCGGCCCTGGCGGGCATTGACGGCAGGACCCTGCGGGCACAGGGAACGCCGCCCCCAAATCCTCCCCCAAGGCGGCGTAAACATAAGCTTTCGATTTTGAAGGTCCGAGCGGATTGCTTGGATGGATCGGCGCTGGGCTCCCTTCCCTGGCGTTCGGAGCGCGCTGGGGACTCCAGCGCCAGTCCTCCACGGAATCCGCTGCCCTTCCTTTATAGCCAAGCCTCTGATGAAGAAACCATCAGGTACCCACAGCGCCACTCCCTGGACCCCTCCCGGGGTGCGTTCTGATCAGGATTTCGAGGCAAATCCAGCGGTGGCGACGAGGGCCTTCCAGGAGGCCGAAAAAGGGGTGAAACGGCCGAAGGGTAGCGGTATGGGTCCTTGTTTCCTCCTCTGATTCGGAATAAGAAATACACGTGGGGTTCAGGAGCGGGCCGTTCCTTAGATTCGCGTCGTGGAGCCTCGTCGTGGCCGAGGCTCGCAGTCGCTAGAAGAAGCCCCCATCGCTCCTCATCCTGCGTTACTTGCGGTAGCACGACGGCGGTACTCATGTGCGCCGCCTCCTCCTCCCCCCGCCTCCCCTCTCACCTCCTCCCTCCTCCCTCCATATCCCTCCTTCCTCCTCCTCCTCCTCCTCCTCCTCCTCCCTCCCCGTCCTCCTCCTCCGCCCTCACCCCGTCCCCCAGGGCTGCCAGGCGCAGCGCGCCGCCATCATCCGCGACTGGCAGCTGAACCCGTGCCCCGCTCGGGCGGCGCCTGATCGATCTGCCGGGTGCGCCTTGGCATGCTGCCCCGGCCCCCTTCGACGGCGGAGGGGGGGGGGTTCGAAGGAAGAAGGGATCGGGAGCCAGAGCTAGAGAGAGAGGGGGGAAGGCGGGGAGGAGAAGGATGCAGAGGTCAGGGCCAGGGGGATCGAGGGGGGATCGAGAGCCAGGGCTAGGGGGGAGGCAGGGAAGAGAAGGAAGCATAGGGCAGAGCTAGGGGGATTGGAGCGAGGGCCAGAGCTAGAGAGAGGGGGGGGAAGGCAGGGAGGAGAAGGATGCAGAGGGCCGAGCTAGGGCGATTGAGGGGGGAGCGAGGACCAGAGCTGGAGAAAGGGGGGAGAGGCAGGGAGGAGAAGGGCGGAGAGGGAAAGCGAGAGGGAGGGAGAGGGAGGGGGAAGGGAGAGACGCGGCGGAGAAGGATGAGGAGGGAGAGCGAGAGGGAGGAGAGGGAGGGTGAGGGAGGGGCGGGGCGGAAGAAGGACGGGGAGAGAGAGGGTGACGGAGGGATGGTCGGAGGGGGGGAGAGAACACCACCCCCGCGCCTCATCTGAGGGAGGGAGGGTGGGACTGTGGGAACGCAGCTGTTTTTTTTGTTTCAAAGGAGGGAGGGTGCGAGAGAGGGTGGGGGAGGGCGTGAGGGTAGGACAAAGTTCGTGAGAGGCAGGCCTGGCATGACCTCGGACGTCTTGGAGGAGGCTGAGGAGAAGCAGGACATCCAGGTTTGCAGCGAAACTTGTGTTCAGCTAGGTGGGCCGCAGACTCGCGTTCGTTCAGGTATTTCCATGCAGGTGGTCTCACTAGCAAGTGGCCACACTTCGTGGCGATCCTCGGCAAAAGCACGTGGCCACTCTTCGCTGAGATTCTTTACGCGCACTCCCGAAAGGATCCGACAGGACTCTGATCAGCAGCAGGTCAGCAGTGGTGTTTCCTTTTCAGGTGGGTCAGCAGGGCAGCAGTGGCATGTCTAGCGATATATCCATTCAGGTGATTCAGAGTGCTGCCCCAGCGGGAGACAACAAGTTCTTCTTCAGCAGTATTCCCGAATGGGGCCCTACAGCTCAGGGTTTCATGCGCAAGCAGGCGCATCAGTACGACATCATCGGTTCACGGACATTCATACGATTGGAGAGAAGCTCTCGTCTGCCCGAGTGGATCTCCGTCGTGATGGGTGGAAGTTTCCTTGTGTCCCTGCGGCACCGACGGGGCGTTCATCGTCTGGCACCACGGGAGGATAATGGCTTCTCACAAAGAAAACGACAGCGACCACATCAATCGAGGCTTGGAGAAGCTTAAAGATTCTGCCCAATGACGTGGCATACACAAGCAGGTAACGTCGTGATCGTACCATGCTACCTCCTTCATGGCCATCAGTTTCGCGGCCCCAGCGAGCAATGTCGGTCAGGTTAGCGGTTTTCCTGCGTCAGGTTCGTGACCCTTCACTTCTGATGGGCGACTTGAACGCCCAACTCAAAGATTGGTCGCGAACGCGGTGGATCACCAAGGTAGGAGGCCGGATCGTCATCCCATCCAATGGCACAACCATTTGCAAAGATGATGTTGGCACGTTGATTGTGCTCGGAGTTTTTTGGAACATCCACGCTGGATGTGTATGTTTGTCCAATATGGTGAGCAGGGTTGGTGGCACAAGAGTTCTCGGACGGCTAAGGATCTTCCGACGATTCCAATGCCTACAACATCCCCAGACCCACATAGCAAGAGACAGAAAGCGCTGGCGGCCTCCAAAGCCAAGCGCAAGCAGCACCTAGAGCAGCACCTTCACCAGGAGTTCGATCTTATCAGTCAGGAGCTGCACTGGGAAGAGACCGCCAGTCCACCAGCAGAGTTTCATATAGGCGAGGAGGCTCAGAGGTCTGCAGCACCGCGGCAGTACGAAGGCAGAGGCAACCGTCATCCTCATTTGCTCTTGGACCGCGACGAGACGTTGAGGGATACGGCTGCTGATGCTCATGGTATACGGGCTCACTCGGTGGAACGGGCCACTCGTGCAACACAGCGTACCTACTGCGGAGCTGAGAGTACGTGGGGGCCGGGCCCAACGATACGCGATCGGCTGGGCTCAGACAAGGTTCTTCCCGATCAACCGCATCGTCGGGATCCTGAGCCTGGGTGGTGGAGCATACTTACGTCGATGCTGTCGAAGCTTCAGATACTGCGACGAGGCATCTGCATGTCGGAGGTGAACACCATGTACGGCAAGTTGGAGGAGTTACAGCAGGTAGGACTGGCGGCAGAGTGCTTCAAGTTGATTGATAAAGAGGTGTAGTTTCTACAACGGGAGTGCGTCATCAGCTCCTTCGAGCAACCCTCTGGCGTGGACCTGGTGAATATGATTGACATCTCTGAGCTGTAGATCCCTCTCCAAATCTCGGCGTTCGTAGCAAGCTTGGGCTGAGAAGATGGAAGTCAATTCCAGGAGTGCCCCAAACGGTACGCACGTGAAACTCTTAACACACCGGATGAGATTGTGGCAGATCAGGCATGGCATATTCTTCCCCTTCTGAGATGTTTGATTATAGAGCGAACACTTGGCCCGAAGCATGGGCCAGCCCAGGGCATTCACAGTTGAAGATCTCAAAGGGCCTGCAGTGCGTCATGGGCCGCGCCAGGCAGGAGGAGATGGAGGAGATTGCCTCGGCTTCCCTGAACAGGGCGGTGTTTCTGATGAGCGCGAAGAAATCGGGTCGATATGATAGGGCTGTTTAGAAGTTCAGAGACTCCCTGTGGTCGCTGTCGCTCGATCCGAACTCCTCCTCCTGCTTCGCCAAGTCGACAGGGGTTGTGGGTGTGATGTCAGGGGCGCGTGAACTCTGTAATGGACGGTGACGCCGACGAGCTTGGGGCACAGCCGCATGCGGATCGTCGGCTCTTCAGGCAGCGCTGGCGCGAGCATTATCAGACGAGATCTGCAGAGAATTCAAGACATCGTGCTCGACGCTGCTGCTGGACCTGGAAAAAATTTAGGACTCCCTAGATATTTCCCAGCTGCGTGCAGCAGGTCTGTCTCAAGGGTCCCATTCTCTGGGTACGGCGCTGGAGTTGCAAATGTGTCTGGATCTCCGACATTTGAAGCATAGAAGTTGGAGCTCGCTTGCCATCTTGGCGGAGCCCAGCATCGTTGCCGGCTGTCTCAACGGTGGCCGTTATTGGGACTCTTGTTTTCTCCAAGCACACGCTAATGAAGTACGGCATGGGGAGATTGCCCCGCGCGTTCGTTGACGACGCTGTCATCCGTGCGAAGGACACCCAAGACACAGTCATCAGTACCATGGTGGACGCACGCAATTCGATTCGCGCAGATCCGAAACATGCTGGTCTGAAGGTGATCTCCAAAACAATGTGATCAGCTCATAATCGAAGATTCCGGCAGCTGTCTCCGGTGGTCTGCGCGAGCACGGCGTGCCAGCGGTTGCGGCATAGGAGGCTATCGACTCGGGCATGGACGCGTCGTCGGGGCGACGACGCACATGGACCAATGCGATAGGAAGATCACGGAGAGCCAGGACCCGTACGAGGCGAACAATAATCACGACATCGTTGCGGGCCGTGGGCCCGCGTCGTCGGGCCGCGCATGCTCATCCGTCGCTCGGCGGCCCGACCTGCGAGGTGGCCAGCATTCGCCGACTGGCGTCTCGGTGCGCAGTCGGCTCGGGACCAGGGAGATGCTTGACGACACCGTTAGCCATTGCGCATTGAAACAGAGATCCTGTCAGTGCGATTCGGGGCGAACAAATATGTTCGCGCGTTCGTGGCTGAAGTAAGGCGCGAGCAACCTGGGGAGAGCTGTTCGAGGACGTATCGCGGCCGCGACCCGTGCGCTAAGAGACAGCGGTCGGACGGCCCATTCTGCTATGTGCTCGGAGTCTCCTACCAGCACGTGGTCTATCCTTCCAGGGGCTGATCCCGAGTACCACGGTGCCCATGGTGATTTCACTGATTTGCGAGATGATGTTGAATCTTCAGCCGACGCGGTTGCATGGTCTATTTCAGGAGGGAAAAAACACACAGACACAATTAATCTGCGATTCCCAGAAAATATGGGAAAATATGGGAAGTGGGGGGGAAGACAAAAACCCAGAACATATGGGAAAATATGGGGAATCATTTTATTTGTGTGTATTTATTTGTGTGTCCTGGGGCCCCTTCACTATTGCGCCCAGGCATCAGGCCGCCTCGGACGTAGACAAGGGCGCCGACCTGCTCCGCGCCTCCGGCGGGATGGCCAGGATGACCAGGGACGGCGAGATCGACCCGTGGGCGCTCCTCGCCGCGGTGACTGCGGGGGCGAAGTGGGCCCCTTGAGAATCTCCTGCCGTCGGGATACCAGGCCCCCCAACGATATCAGGGGAACAAAAAGTGGCATAAACACAAAAACTGGGAGGTCCGCGCGGATTTCTCGGATCGGCGCTGGGGCCCCCCGGCGGCGCCCCCGGCGCCGCCCCTGGCGCGCTCCGCGCGCTAGGGAGGGGGGTCCAGCGCCGATCCGAGAAATCCGCGCGGACCTCCGAGTTTTGTATGTTTATGCCACGTTTTGTTCCCCAGTGAGATCTGTCAGAGGTGCCTGGCGGCCCCCGCCCGAGACGTTGCTTCATCGGGCGCGGGGCTGCGAGGCCAACGACGGCCGCCCAGATGTCGAGCCGGCCCAACACCTCACGGAGCCCAGCGAGGGCGCATCGCGAGGGCGCCGCAAGCTTGCGGTTTCGTGGGCCCCCCCCTCCTCCTCCCCTCCTCCTCCTCCTCCTCCTCCTCCACCTCCTCCCTCCTCCCTCCTCCTCCTCCCTCCTCCCTCCTCCCTCCTCCCTCCTCCCTCCTCGGTCTGGCAGCGTCGACTCCACTCCCAGAGACGCCGAGGTGTGCGCTGCCGCGTTCGGGGGCGGGCCGGGGGGGAAGGTTGGGGACGACCCTCGGCGTCGAAGGGCCGGAGCTGGTGCAGAAGCCTTGGTCCCCTCTTCTAGCGCTTGGTCAGCGGCGTGGGCCCTGGGGGCCGCGCTCGAGGGGCGAAGGCAGACTGTGCCTCGCGCGGAGGTCACTGCCCTGGCTCTCGCGATGGACAGCATCCCAGGCCCTCTCGGGTTCGTCGCCGACCACCTCCCGATCGTTGTTTCGTGGGCCGAAGGCATGGGGGTTGGTTTGGGGGCCTTTAGGTCCGGGGTGGATGCCGACCTTTGGCCCCGAATCGGCAAGGCCACGTCGTCCAGAGAGACGGCGGACCCTGTCTTGATAAAAATGCCCGCCCCCCCGCCAAGGGGAGGGGGCGTGCCGTGACCAGGCATCGATGTTCCTGGCTTTCGGAAACGAGTGTGCGGATTTGCTAGCCTCAGCGATGTCCGACCTTGCCTGGGGCAGTTCTGTTCTAACGGACCCTCCTAGAAACAGGAGGGACGTCGAGAGCTCCCTCGCCCGACGGCGCGCGAGGAGAGCTCTCGGAGCAGCTATCCGTGCCGAGCGTTGGACCCAGGAGCGCCCGAAAATGGAATTACAGGCGCTTCTGCCTACGTCGGCGACAGCTTTGCAGTTGCCTGGGCATACTTGCGGTCGTGTTGTTGCTAAGTTTTTGAGGCTCTTCTATCTACGTCGGCGAGGGCTGTGCAGTTGCCTGGGCACACTTGGGGTCGTGTTGTTGCTGAGTTTTTTCTGTAGAACGTGTTCAGCGTTCTCGAACAAGGGTTCGATATTTCAGGTGTGTGAGACGTGACGCGCTGCGTGAGACGAACCCCTGAGCCCGAGATTGTCCCTCTCCATGGTCCCCAGCAGATTGGTGGTAAAGCTCCCCACCCGCTTCACACGTTGCAGTATTGGCGCACTTTTATTTTCGCGTGGTGTAGAATCTTGCGGCAGAAGTCGCACCACCGACCCCCGCCACCTCAAAGCCTGCGAGCCCACGCCCAATAGGCGGCAGACTCTTGCGAGGATTGATTCGAACAGGTGTCCTCATCCTTTGGGCCCCCCGAAGGCGGTCCGCGAGGCCGGAGGCCAACGCTTCTTGAAATGATTCGGTTTGGGCCTGTATCGTCGGGCCCGTCTTTTGGATTTCCGTTGTCCTCCTTCTGAACGGTCCTGAACGTTCTTCCTCCTTCTCCTGCTCCTGCTCCTCGCCTCCTCCTCCTCCTCCTCCTCCTCGTCGCCTCCTCCTCCTCCTCTTCCTCAGCTTCCTCCTCCTCCTCCTCCTCCTCCTCCTCCTCCTCCTCTTTCCTCCTCCCCCTGCTCCCTCCTGCTAGGAGGGGAGCAGAGGCAGCAGCAGCAGCAGCAGCAGCAGCAGCAGAAGAGGGAGGGCGAGCAGAAGCAGCAGCACGGAGGGCGGAGGACCGAGGGAGGGATCACTTCCCTCGTTGCGGAGGGATGGCTTCCCCTCTGAACGCGCAGCCTACGACTGCTGCACTGCTGGGGGAGGAGGAGGAGGGGGAGGAGGAGGAGGAGGAGGAGGAGGAGGAGGAGGAGGAGGAGGAGGAGGAGGAGGGGGAGGACGAGGAGGAGGAGGAGGAGGAGGAGGAGGAGGAGCAGGAGGAGGGGACACTGCTGCACCAATGTGGGATCGGGCGTCCCCAAGCCGGCGTATGTACATCTAACAGGGCACCGGGTCCGGGGGCTGGGGGCCGGCGCCCCGACCGCAAATGCGGGGCCTGGGCATCGTTTTCTTTGTTCCCCACATCCAAAGTGGGGTTCTTCTTTTCTCTGGACACCCCGCGCAGGAACAGGAACACACACACACCCACTCACACTCACTCACACTCTCTCATCATCAACCTCATCAGCATCATCGATGATGCTCGCTCACATGCTTAGTCACTCACATACTCATCATCATCATCACTCGCACTCTCTCACACGCTCATGAACATCATCATCATCATCATCATCATCATCATCATCATCATCATCATCATCATCGGCATCGGCATCATCCTCATTCAAACATCATCATCGCCACCACCACTCACAATCAATCATCATCCTCTTCACCACTCATCTTCACCACCACTCATCATCCTCATCCTCATCATCGTTGAGTAAATTGTGAGGAAGTCTCAGGCGGGAGCCCCCTCCCTATGGGGCCCGCAGATCATGTTGGTAATCCGAGCGGGTCATCGGAATCCTGTAACTGTCGTCACTTTTGAGCTCCCCAGGCCTGAAAATGGAGGAAGTCTCAGGCGGGAGCCTCGTCTGTGAGTGAATTGGGAGGAAGTCTCAGGCGGGAGCTCCCTCCCTATGGGGCCCGCAGATCATGTTGGTAATCCGAGCGGGTCATCGGAATCTTGTAACTGTCGTCACTTTTGGGCTCCTCAAGCCTGAATTTGGAGGAAGTCTCAGGCGGGAGCCTCGTCTGTGAGTAAATTGTGAGGAAGTCTCAGGCGGGAGCCCCCTCCCTATGGGGCCCGCAGATCATGTTGGTAATCCGAGCGGGTCATCGGAATCCTGTAACTGTCGTCACTTTTGGGCTCCCCAGGCCTGAAAATGGAGGAAGTCTCAGGCGGGAGCCTCGTCTGTGAGTGAATTGGGAGGAAGTCTCAGGCGGGAGCTCCCTCCCTATGGGGCCCGCAGATCATGTTGGTAATCCGAGCGGGTCATCGGAACCTGTAACTGTCGTCACTTTTGGGCTCCTCAAGCCTGAATTTGGAGGAAGTCTCAGGCGGGAGCCTCGTCTGTGAGTGAATTCTGAGGAAGGCTCAGGCGGGAGCCCCCTCCCTATGGGGCCCGCAGATCATGTTGGTAATCCGAGCGGGTCATCGGAACCCTGTAACTGTCGTCACTTTTGGGCTCGTCAAGCCTGAATTTGGAGGAAGTCTCAGGCGGGAGCCTCGTCTCTGAGTGAATTGTGAGGAAGTCTCAGGCGGGAGCCCCCCCTTATGGGGCCCGCAGATCATGTTGGTAATCCGAGCGGGTCATCGGAATCCTGTAACTGTCGTCACTTTTGGGCTCCTCAAGCCTGAATATGGAGGAAGTCTCAGGCGGTTTTGTCCAGGGCGGAGGCGAAGCAGCTCGCGGCAGAGCTGGGCTTCGTGCTGCCTTCCGCCTGAGCGCGGCTGCGCCTCGCTCGAAGCCCGCGGGGTTGTCCCAACGGCTTGGTCTTGCGCGCCAACGGCTCGCGGGGTTGTCCCGACAGCCTGGCCCGCGGGGTTGTCCCAACGGCTGCGCGACGTGACCAGTAGAGAACGCGCCTGTGCTGGCCGTGGCGGCGACGGCGCCGAGGAACATCGACATGCGCGCTCATGCAACAGGAAGGGGAGGAGGTGGCGGGGCGCGGAACAAACAGGGGGGCGAGGATGGGGACAACGTAAGGATTGGAAGGGGGGCCCGCGCCAAGGCGACAGGAAATATACGCAGAAGAGACAGCCAGGACGCCTCACCAACCACGAGGACGACGGTGATGGTTTTTTTCCAGATTCGCCCAGCGGATTCTTATGTGGGGTTCTTCCGTCGGAGTATTTTTTTGTGTACAGGGTTTCGGCGAGCCGGGGTCAACAGGGCCCCAAGAGGCTGCAGGGAGGCCCCAGGAAGCCGCAGCGATGGCCCCAGACGCCTTCAAGACGACTCCCGTGACGCCAAGAAGGCCCCCGAAGACGCCCCAAGAGGCATCCCGAGAGAGCCCCAATAAGCAGATATCGTCGATTTTTATTGGGAAATTGATATTTTTGGCGTGTTCGCCTTTTGGGCTTCCACTGCGTCCAAGACGGCCCAAGAGGCCCCCAAGACTGCCCCAAAGGCTCCCAAGAGGGCTCCAAGACGACCACAAGAGGGTCCCAAGACGGCCCGAGAGGCCCCCAAGACAGCCCAAGAGAGCTCCAGAGGTGCACAACTAGATTCACATGCCGAGCTTTCGGCGCC
The DNA here is from genome assembly GCA_963575745.1 of Prorocentrum cordatum. Taxonomy (NCBI): domain Eukaryota; class Dinophyceae; order Prorocentrales; family Prorocentraceae; genus Prorocentrum; species Prorocentrum cordatum. Next base: position 211,832 of record CAUYUJ010020948.1, on the reverse strand, counting down.
AGAGGCTCCCAAGAGGAACCAAGAGGTCCCCAGGAGGCCCCAGGAGGCCCTCAGAGGCCCCAAGAGGCCCCCAAGAGACCCCCAGGAGGCCCCCAAAAGGCACCCCAATAGAGCCCCAAATAAGCAAACATCTTCGATTTCTTATAGAACAACTGATATGTTTGGCGTGCTCGCCTTTTGGGCTTCGACTGCGTCTAACACGGCCCAAGAGGCACCCAAGCTGGTCGAGGATGCCCCCAAGAGGGCCCCAAGACGGCCCACGAGGGGGCCGACGAGACGCCTAAACCGCCCAAGAACGCCACCCAGGAGCCCAAGAGGCTTGTCCGGGGAGCTTCCACATCTTGGCCCCAGGAGTACCCAGAATACGTAAGGTGGTCCAAGACGCTCCCAAGCAGCCCAAATCAGCCTTCGGACGGCTCTCGAGGCTCCCAGGTGGCCTCCAAGAGACCCCAAGAGAGGTCCGAGAGGCGTCCAGGGACGGCCCGAAGAGGCCCAATTCGTCGATTTTCAGTTGCTCGCGTTTTCGAGCTTCCAATGGTCCAAGAGCGCCGAAGAGGCCCCCAAGACCGCCCCAACACCACCCAAGAGACCCTCAGGACGGCCCCAAGACGAGCCAAGAAGGCTCCAAGACTGCCGAAGAGAGGCCCGGGACAGCCCCAGACCACCCCAGAACAGGCCCAAAATAGGCCCAAGAGCGGGAGCAGGAGGCTTCCAGAGACCTCCGAGAGGCTTCCAGGACCCGTCCGGGGCCCCCCGGATCCAAGAGAGGCCCCAAAAAGACCCCGACGAGGCTCCAAGAACAGCCCACGAGAGCTGCGAGAGCCGTCCCGAGAGAGCCCAAAGAGGGTAAAATCGTTGATTTCCCATTGTTTTTCTAATGTTTTTCACCTTCTGACGTTTTCCCGCTTCCAAAGTGGGCCCAAGACGACCCCAAGGAGCCCCCAGAACGTAAAGAACGGCCCAACACGCTCCCGAGCAGCCCGAGACACCTTTCCGACGGCTCTTCAGGCCTCCAGGAGGCCTCCAGAACCCCCAGGGGGTCCGGAAGATCCCACACCCCTGAGGGGCCTGGCTAACAAAACCCGCGAGGCACAAACAGAAAACAGCGCCGAACAGCGCCGAGGAACTGGAACAAAAATTGAAATTCACAATTCCTTATTTTTTTCAAGTTTGGCCCCCGGTCTACTCTTGCGCAACAGACCACAACTCAGACCCCCTCACCTCCTAAAAAAAACAGGAAGCCTTGGAATACCTCAAGGAAATTGTTGATTTCTGCGTTTCCGCAGTTCCCCTTCTATACGATTCCGAGGCTGGCGCAGGGCTTCCAAGGGAGTCCCGGGACGCAAGAAGCGACCAACATGAGATTACATCAGTTGGCCGATCAAGCCCAGTTAGAACTTGAGCACGCGCGAAGCGTGCGCGATGGTTCTAGCGCAATATGTAGCGCCGCATGCTCTCAGGCACTACTCAAGAGGCTTACGCCATTCCGCCGACCCCCAGGAGAGGGAAGGAGTCCACGGGTGAGCCTTCTGGGGCCTCTAGGGGACTGTCTGGGGGCCTTTTTTGAGCCTCTTGGGGGCCTCTTCGGGCCTCTTAGGAGGTTCTTGGACGCTTGCTGGCGGTCTCGGGGGGGGGGGTCCTCGTGCGGCGGAGGGCTCCGAATGTAAGTTCGAGTTACCTCTCTTGGGCTCCTCTTGGGGCAGTGTTGGGGCCCTCTTGGGACCCTCTTGGGCCGTCTTGGGACCCTCTTGGGCTGTCTTGGGGGCGTCTTGAGCCGTCTTGGAGCGATCTGGGGGGCCTCTTGAGCCGTCTTGGGCGCGGTTAAGACCAGCATTGCGAATCTGCCAAACATGCATGTTTCCCAAAATGATTGGGACGATTGTTGGTTCTTGAGGCCATCTTGGGAGTCGTCTCGGAGCCCTCTTGGGGCGTCTTCGAGGCCTCCTGGGCAGTCTTGAGGCCATCTTGGTCATCTCTGAAGACTCCTCGGCGCGTCGGAGCCCAGCCTGAGTCGGCTCAAGTGGCATCCCGGGCATCTCGGAGGCCACGGGGAGTAGATTTGGATGCCCTGGAGGCCCCAGAGGTGCGTTGACGAATTCCTGCCCCCTCCCCCCCCCGCATCCCCCCCCCCCCTCGAATGAGATGTTGCACCTTTGGGGAGGGGGATGCCTCACCCCCAGCGAGCGGGGGTCGGCGGATTCGACAGTGCTGCTCATCGTTCGCCTGTCGTCCTCCCAGCGTTGTGCCTCTGCTTGCTCGTCCCGCCTGCGTGTGGTATGATTTGCCCCCTCGTTGCTTCACCAGCCCATCCAGTAATCAGCGTCATGTCGTGGAGCGCACCTGGCTTGCACAGGCATCGTCCTGGTTATTGTGTTCAAACAAACGAGCTGGGGGACATGCATATCATCCGAAGCACGACCTCGGCAATCACCTGTGCATAATGCTGTACATCAGATGCTCCCGCCCATCCATACACACACGCCTCTTAGTCTTGATCCTCCTGTCCCTCTTCCCTCCCGCTCTCCTCCTCCCACTCCCGTATCCTACCCTTTTTCTTATTCTTCCTATGTTTGTGTTTCTTCTTATTATTAGTATTATTCTTCTTCTGCTTCTTCTTCTTCTTTTTACTCGCTCTCCTCCTCCTCCTCCTCCTCCTCTCCCTCTTCCTCCTCTTCCTCCTCCTTTTCCTCCTTATGTTCCTCTTTTCGCCTTCTTTCACTTGCGCAAAAGCCTGGCCCCAGCGGGACCAAGGTCTTCCCCCCACCATGGCGCCGGAGCTTCCAGACTCTGTCCCACCTCGCATCCCTAAGCTTGCCCAGAGCTTCCTCTGGGCTCCCACAAGAGGCTTCAAAAGCCCCAAAGAAGCCCCCTGTGCCCTTCAACTTGTTCCAGGAGGACTCCCAAACGGTTCCAAGAGAGCCCAGGAGGGCCTGCGGAGGAGCCCAGGACAGGGCACTGAGAAGGCGCAACCACTATGGCCTACAAGCTCCCTTGGACCTCCCACGAAGACTCTTGGACGACCCCGCGGGAGCCCAACCGAGAGGGTCTAAGATGGCTGCAAGATCGCCTCAAGAGGCCGCGGCCCCCAAGACAGCTCCGGGATGGCCGCGCGAGAGCCTCGCGACAGATGATGTTGCTGCTGCTGCTGCTGATGATGACGATGCTGACCATTCTGGCAATGATGACCATGGTAACCATGCTGACCATAGTCATGAGGATAATGATTATGATGGTGATAATGATGACGATGATGATGATGATAATGGTGGCTATGATGATGGTGGCTATGATGATGATGCTGCTGATGATGATGGTGGTGGCGGCGGCGGTGGCGGCGGTGGTGGTGGTGATGGTAGTGATGATGATGGGGATTATTGTGATGATGATGATGATGATTATGATGATGATGATGATAGTGATGGTAGTGATGATGATGAAGATGATGATGATGATGATGATGATGATGACGATGACGATGACGATGATGATGATGATGATGATGATGATGATGATGATGATGATGGTGGTGGTGGTGATGACCATGATGGTAATGGTGGTGGTGATTACAATGTTAACGGTAAAAAGAGTAATAGTGATGATATCGTTGATGATAATGAGGAGGAGCATGATGAGGACGATGATAATGATAAGGATGATGATGGTGTGGATGATATGTGATGATGAAGATGATGATGAGGAGGAGGAGAACACGTGTAAACCCATGTCGCATCAACGACATTGCAATACTCCCTCCCTCCAAGTTCTCTCTTCATAGGCTCCTACACGTATTCAGTTCCACTCAGGGAAATGCCCCGTTGGAAGACAACTGTCTGAAAATCCGGAAGTGTGCCTGAACGCCATTTCTGGGGTTTCAGCGCCGTGCATCACCGCTACTTCTACGATCCTGAACCGTGCCAAAAGACCACTCCTCGGACGCCAACACCGCGAATCAACTTGACTGTTGCGCCCTGACATTTCGACATCTTCCATCCGTGAAGCTCTTGCAAGCTTTTGAGACGAGCGTGCGCGACGCTTAGGCCAGAACAACATTTTGAAAAGGAGCCGCCCTCCATCCGAGCAGCTCTTGCCAACTCTTAAGACGAATGTGCGCGGCGCTTGGTCGAAACCCACATTTTGAAAACGAACCGCACTCCATCCGTGAAACTTTTGCAAGCTTTTGCAACGAATGTGCCGGGCGCTATGGCGAGAGCCTTATTTTGAAAACGAGCCGCCTTCCATCCGTGAAACCTTTGCACCATTTGAAGACGAATATGCCGGGTGCTAAGGCGAGAGCTGCATTTTGGAAACGGATCGGCCTGCATCCGCGAAGTTGTTCGAAATCTTAGTTTCAGGATCAAAAACGGTGAGGAAGTCTCTGGCGAAACGCCCGGCCCGCCCTTTCGACCGGCTTCGGGGTGCGACAGGGAGGAGTTATCTATAAGGAAAACTGGAGGAGGTGGTGGTGGAGGAGGAGGAGGATGCTGGGCCCGACTGGGGAGATCGCAATACTCCTTTGGCGTGTGCCTTGAATAACACGAGTGGCTCCCTGCGCTCCTATTGCTCTTATTGGTAGGCTGTGCTGCTGGTACCCACGCCCGTTTCAAATTCCCCAACCAACTCCTGCCCCGTCAGGAGGAGGGCAGGGGGATGAAAGAAAGACGAGCGAGGGGCGCTCGCACTGTGCAGCCTCCCGCCGATGCGCTCGCGGAGGGCGAAAGTGAGGCAGGAGGGAGGCGGTTCCAAATCCCAAATCTCTTCCCGAGGTCATCGTCCGTGTTCGTGTTGCTGCTGTCGCTGGAGCAGTCTGCGTCTGGCACGAATCTGACGGCTGCCAGTCACGTGGTCCGGCCAGATCGATGGAGGGTGAATGGAGAGCATTTGCGAGAGACAATGATTGGTGTGCTGTTGAACTGACACGCACGGCAGTCGGGCGATGCCATTACGGAACTGCGGATTCGGCTCAGCCGCCACATCCGCAGAACATTTCTTAGGTCCGAAGGGAGTGCGGGCGAGGAAGAGAGTAAGAGAGGAGGAGGAGGAGGAGGAGGAGGAGCAGCAGCAGAGGAACAGGAGGAGTGGGAAGATGAACAGGAGGAGGCCTACACCGCACATACCACCCCCAGCCCACTCGCATCGCAAGTCATCGGAACAACTTCCCGTTCTCCTCTGTGTCCCCGTCCTCTGCCTCTGCCTCCCCTCACCCTTCGTTCTCTGCCCCATCCAGCTCCTCCTTCCCCTGCTTTGCTTTCTCCTTCTGCTCCTTCCCTCCTGCTCCGCCTCCCCCATCCCTGTCACGTACCCCCGTCATCCTACTCCCTCCTCCCACTCCTCCTTTCCCTGCACGTTCGATTCTTCTTGCACCACTCAGCTGCTGGTCTGGCAACGTTTGAGATGCTCGGATCCATGACGAAGGTGCAGAGGAGGAGGACCGCGTGGAGCAGAGAACTGGCACCCTCCTTCCCTCTCTCCCCTCCCGCGCATGTCTTCTGGGCACGCCGAGCGCTGCAGCGCTGGAACTGCAGCAGCACGTGCGGTACTGCTCGAGGGTTGCGTCCCCCCCTTGCGCCCTGGGCCTCCCCTCGCAGAAGGCCGAAACGGAATAGGACGAGTGTGGCCGAGCTCGAGAGAAGCACGGAGCGGCAACATACAATGTCCGCCATGTCGGACGTCCTCCAAACGGGTAGCTGAGACCCGACACAGGTGCAGCAGGCATTGGGACAAGTAAAGGGGATGTGCGCGAACATTCTGCTGCTCCTCCTCCTCCTCCTCCTCCTCCTCCTCCTCCTCCTTGGACCTGCCCTGCCCTGCCCTGCTCCCCCACGCTCCGCTCGCCCTCCCGCGTCTCCCCCCTCGCTGCCTCCCCTGGGAGGTCTTCCTGCACCCCATGCTGGCGCCGACACCGGAGCGCGTGGGCGGCTGCGGCTGCTCCGCGCGACTTTGGCTCCTCTGTGGCACGCGGTCCTGCGGTCGCACTGCCGCTCCACTGCCCCCTCCCCTCCCCCTCCCCCCTCCCCCCTGAAGCCTCCCCCCCCTGTGGCTTCCCCGTTCCCTCCTGCCCATCCCTCCCTGTTCCCTCCTGCCCATCCCTCCCTCCTCCGTGCCCCCACGTTCCCTTTCCCTTTCCCGCCCCAAGGTCCCAAGGTCCCCTCCCCTCCTCTCCCCCTGAACGCCCCGCCCCCCCCCCCCCCCATCCCTCACTTCCCCTCCACGTCCCCTCCCACCTCCTCCTCTTTCCCGTGCCTCCGCGCCCCTGCCCTCTCACTTCCCATTTTCGCTGGCACGTCCTCCCCTCTCCGTAGCCGATCCCCGTTCCTGGCATCCCCTGCCCAGCTCTGACCTGCCCCGTGCTCCTGACCCGCCTAGTCCTCAGCCTGGTCTGCCCAGTCCTTCTCCGGGTCTTCCCAGTCGTGCTGGTCCGCCTGGTCAGACCAGCAGGTCCGCCTTGCGCACCGCGCAGCCGTGTGAGGAGGAGGAGGACGGAAGAGGAAGAGGAAGAGTGAGAGAACGAGTAGTAAGGTGAGGAGGAGGAGAAGGAGGAGGAGGAGGAGGAACAGGAGGAGGACGAGGATGAGTAGTAAGACGAGGAGGAGGAGGAAGAGGAGGAGGAGGTGAAGGTGAATGTGGTGGAAGAGGCGGAGGAGTATCGCGCGCCGTCGAAAAGCGGAGTCTGCGGTTGCCCATCGACGCCGCCCGATGCAGCGCGGGGGGACGAGGAGCAGGAAGGAGAAGCAGGACGAGGAGGAGGAGGAGGAGGAGGAGCAGAGGGAGAAGCAGGGGGGAGCGCACGTGGGGTCGTGACCGCAGTCCAGCCCCAGGGCTCACGCCAGCGACTGGCCCCCCTCTGCGTGGCCTCTGGGCTCGGGGGCTCTCGAGCGACCCCCGCCTTCTCCCTGCCTCCCCGCACCTCTCCGCCTCCCCCCCTTCCTGTACCATGTGCCCTCTACTCCCTCCCCTCCCCCCCTCTTCCTCCCAGTCTCCCTTCCCCGTGACCTCCACCCTCCTTCCTCCTCTCCCTTCCGCTTCCATCCCTGCTTCTTCGCCGCACTTTCTTCACCCCGTCCCCCTCCTCTCTCACTGCTTCTGCACTCCCCCCCCCTCCTGACACCATTCCCTATTCTCTCCATCGCTCAACCCATCTTGTTCAACGAGTGTGCGTAGTCGAGTTCGTGCTGGGCACGGCCGATGAGAGGCAATCCATGCAGAGCGCGAGTACCACCGCAGAAGGAGGTGCACAAGCAGAGAGAGAGAGAGAGAGAGAGACCGATAGAGCATGCGACAAAACCATGCAGCAGCGCGCGTGCTGGCTGTATGCGTAATGCCATGCACGCTGAGAAAGCAGAAGTACGCTCGTGCATGTTCCCACGTGTTCGAAGGCATGGCGTGCAGTCTTACATCTCCGAGTGCGCGTGCTCGCGCGGCGTTGCTGGCGTGTGCTTTTGATATGTGGCTGCATGCTCTCTTCTCCTCGTTCGACCGAGTCTGCCGTTCCTCCTCTAGATCATCTTACTCTTTCTCTTACTCTTGCACTTCACCCTTCCCCGCATCATCGCCAGCATCATTCATATCCATCTTCGGCATCATCATCCTCTTCACCCTCACGAGCATCACAATCCTCGTAATCAGCAGCATCAACCTAATCAGCACCATCTCCGGCAGCACAATCACCATCATCATCATCATCATCATCATCATCATCATCATCATCATCATCATCATCATCATCACAATCATCATCATCATCATCATCATCATCATCATCATCGTCATCATCATCATCATCGTCACCGTCACCATGATTACCATCCTCATCGCTATCATACTCATCACCATCATCGTTATCATCGTCGCTGTCATCGTCGTCATCATCATCACCATCGTCATCGTCATCATCATCGTCATCGTTATCACCATCATCATCAACATCACCTGTCACATCATACTAATATCATTCGTATTTTTCGTCGTCAATCTCACTACCAGCCTCATCACCATCATTATCAGCACTACCATCATCATTATCATCACCACCATCATTATCGTCATCAGCACCATCAGCATCCTCAGCATCATCATCACTACCATCATCATTATCAGCATCATCATCATCATCAGCAGCACCATCATCAGCAGCATCATCATCGTCGTCATCACCACCAATCGCCATCACCATCGCCATCACCATCACAATCACCACCACCATCACGATCATCACCATCATCACCATCACCACCCTCATCATCATCATCACCGTCATATCATCATCACCATCACCATCACCATCATCGTCATCATCACCGCTGCATCCAACCATCGGCGACGTCGTCTCGGAGGACATCCGGGGGGCGCGGCCCAGAACCCCTGGACAGCTGCCTCGACCCCCGTGGCCAGACCGGCGTGTCCTGGGGTGTCCCAGATCGCCTAAAACGGGCCCAACACGGCCGAAGAGGATTTCAAAATGGTCCCAGGTAGCCCCAAGACGACCTGACATTGCATCGAGAAGGCCCTCGAGGTTGCCAAGACAGCCAAAACAGCCCCAGGACGACGGCAGAGGCCTTCAAGAGGCTCCCAAGAGGCTCCCAAGACGCCCCCGAGACGCCTCCAAGAGGCTCCCGAGAAGCCCACATCGTCAGGCAATCTCAACAACAATGTATTTCGCAGATCGCACTTTTTCGCTTCGGAAGTGCCTCCGAGGCCACAGGATGAATCCCAAATGCATCCAGAGGGACCCAAGTACAGCCTCAAGACGACACCCGAAGCTCCGTAGAGCCCCCTAAAGCGGCCCCAGAGGGCCTCTATACCAGCCCAGAGACCTCGAAAACTTCGGCCCAGAGAGCCCTCCAAGACGGCTCCCGATTCAGATCCAGTAGGTCCAGTGCAGCATCCGCTTCTGAACCCCAGTGACTCAGCACTCGACCATCACCATCTTCATCATCATCATCATCATCATCATCATCATCATCATCATTATTAGTAGTATTATTATTATCAGTATCACTATCAGTACCATCATCACTTTCACCATCACCATCATCATCACCAGCATCATCATAATCAATATCACTATCACCATCATCATCATCATCATCATCATCATCATCATCATCATCATCATCATCATCATCACCTTCATCATCATCAGCATTATCATCATCATCATCCTCATCATCATCGTCATTGTCATCATCGGCATCATCGGCATCATCGTCATGGTCATCATCATCAGTATCATAGTCATCATGAGCATCATCAGCATCATGACCACCACCATCATCATCACCATCATCACCACCATCAGCATCATCATCACCAACATCATCACCATTATCCTGTCCCGCGACGCGCCCCGCCCGGCTGCCGCCGCTGCACCGCGCCTGCAAGGAGCCGGGCGGGGAAGCGGCAAGAGCTTGAGCCTGCCTGTCGACGTCGCCCGCCGCCGCCAGCCTCCGCGCCGCCAAGCGCGCCGCCAACCTCCGCCCAGCGCGCCAAAGGCAGGCCGCGCCCAGCCCGGCAGCCGCTTCGCGCGGCGGATTTCGGCGCCGAGCGGCGGCCGCCAGGCGCCCTGGCGGCGCGCCGCGGCTGGAGGGGCGACGCCCGCCGCTGCAGCGGGGCACGCTGAGCAGCAGGCCCGCGCCGGCCTCGGCGCGCCTGGCTCGGGGCCCAGGCCCGCCGAGGCGCCCCCGCTTCCCTGCGGCGAGCGCCGTCGGGCGCTCGCCAGGGCTGCGGGCGCGGCGCCGGGCGCGCTCGGCCCAGCACGCCTCCTCGCCTGGGCGCCTCGCTGCCGCGCGCGCGGCCAGTGCGTCCCCCGCCGCCAGGCGGCGGACGGCCACGCGCGGCCAGCGGAGGCCGTCCTCGCCGTCGCGCGCGACGCCAGAGCTGGCCCTCTCGAGGGCCGCCGCCTGCCCTGGGCGCCACGGCGCGGGGGTAGCCGCCCCCCGCGGGCACACTGCTGCCGCGCGCAGCAGTGCGCCCGTGGCGCCACACCTTTCTGCGGAGCTGCCGGCAGCAGTGCGCCGGGCCCGCGCGGCGCTCGGCCACCTCCTCCGCGAGGCTGCCGGCGGGCGTGGCGCTCGGCCACCCCCTCCGCCGGCGGCGCGGAGCCCCAGTCCTGCGGCGCCCGGCACGGCGCTCCGCACGCGGGCCGGGGTTTGGCAGGTCGCTGGCTCTCTCTCACGAGCTCGTCGGCGAAGCGCTCTCTCCTCGCCGCGGAAGGCCGCGCCCCGTCTCCTCCCCGTCTCCTGCTCCTGCTCCAGCTTCATATTTTGCTTCTCCTCCTGCTCGCTTCTGCAACCGCTTCTCGGGAGGAGCAAGCCATTGGCCACGAGCTCCAGGCCATTGGACGCGCAAGGCCGGGAGGGGCCGCAGAGAAGCCGCTGCTGTGTGGAGAGGGTTTGCCCTTCTATCGCCACCGCCGCATCGCATGGTGTGTAGCGACGAGGAGGGAGAATGGGAGAGGAAAGAAGAGGAGGAGGAGGACGAGGAGGAGGAGGAAGTGGAGGAGACGAGAATGCGGAGAAGGGAGGGGGAAAATGTAACTCAGTAGTAGTTGGAGAAGCAGGAGGAGGATTGGCAGGAGGAAGTTGTGTGGCTGCAGCCCTTACGTATGTGAATACTTTCGTTGTGTTCGGAGAAGGAGGAGTGAGACGGGACCTTGGACGAAGGAGGATAGGTAAAGAGAGACGAGGGGTGGAAGGGATGGATGATTTGGATGATGTTGTTATTGTTGTGGCTGTTGTTGGTGATGATGATGGTGATATTGCTGAAGCTGCTGCTGATGATGATGATGCTGATCATGATGAGGATGTTGGTGATGGTGATGATGATGACGATGATGATGATGATGATGCTGCTGATGATGATGATGATGATACTCATTATGAGTATGATGATGGTGCTGATCATGATGACGATACTGATGATTATAGTGGTAATGATGATAATGATGATGGTGGTGGAGTTGATGACGATGATGGTGGTGTTGATGACGATGATGGTGATGGTGGTGGTGATGATGAAGATGAACATGATGTTGATGATGATGACGATGATGATGCTGATGATGCTGGTGATGGTGATGAAGATGATGGTGATGATGTTGGTGGTGATGATGATGATGATGAAAAGGAGGAGTCTGAGGATTAGATGGAAAGAAGGGGAAGGGAAGAGGAGAGAAGAGGGGACCGGACCACCTCGCACAAGGAGCGTTTCTTCAGTCTTGGGCACATTTCTGGAAGATTTTGTGTATCATGGGTCGCCCGTTTTAGGCATGCTGGGTCGGCGATATCGGCGGTGAGGTGTTGTCTTCTGTGTGGCATATCAGTGTTTCGGGTATGTTGCGCTGTGAATCCGACCGCGAAGTGCTGCACGATTGGGCTACCCTTGGTGGCCATCTCTGGTGTGCTCGAGCTTCGGTACTGGCTGACCTTGGGATGGCAGCGTGGTGGCATCGCTCTGCGTTGGTGGCGCCCTTGGCCTTTGGGTTTGGGTTTTGGTGTTCGTTCAGTCGAGCTGCGGGTCAGAGCTGCTCATTGCGAATGGTACTGTGCAGTTTGTTCGGGCCCTTTGGCGCCTGGAAGAGCTTCGCGCCCCCATGCTGCCTGCGTGGGTGACTCAACAATCCACTTGGCAGGCTTGTCTGATGTTGAGCGAGGCTTTAGGGGGTGCTTGTTTGTAGCTGGGGATGGTCTCACACCTCAAGCAGGCTTCTCTGGTGCACACTGCAGCGCTGGATGGGCGCCGCCCCCCCCCCCCCCCGCAGCTGCTGTTTTGAACTGCTTATGCACACCAAGCCCGCACCCACTTTTAGGACTGTTTCTTGCAGTTTTTTTCTTGTTTGCATGCAGTCCTGGAACCTGGGAACGCTGTAAGTGCGCTTGAAATCGCCTGCCAGCGCCTGGGTGGAGCCTGCGAGCGCCTGCGAAGCAGGAGCTCATTTGAGAGCCCTCGCTCAGCTCCGCAGAGCAGGATGCGACCTGCCTGGGAAAGCATTGGCCGCCAGAGAATCCCGAGTGATTCGAGACCTGCTCACCGCGATTTGGTGCTGGAGCCCAGGCTCATTTGTTTGAGATGTCCTGCATGCGCTGAGCTCGAACCGAGTGATTCGAGCCCTGATCACCGAGAGTTGGTGCTGGAGCCCAGGCTCATTTGTTCGTCCTGCATGCGCTGAGCTCGAACCGCTCGAACCGAGTGATTCGAGCCCTGATCACCGCGATTTGGTGCTGGAGCCCAGACTCATTTGTTTGAGATGTCCTGCTTGCGCTCGGCTCGAAGGTCTCTTTCAACTCGGCTCTCGATCAAGCACGGCGCACGCGCGGGCCAACGCGCCAGGCGGGACGGCCCAAGAGGCGATGTCCGAGGAGGTGGGTGCTGCTGCAGGAGAGGAGCGTGGGAGCTGTGCGCGTGACTGTCGATTCATACAGTGCCCGCCGCCCGCTCGTAGCTCGCGCCCTGTCCTTCCCTGCGAGCGTCTGTGTGGATCAAGGTCAGGTAAGCCTTGCACCAGCCGGTGCGTGAGCAGAGAGGAGAGCGTTCGGCAGACATGTCTTTGGCAGTCTGGCCAGATCTTTACTACGCGCTCCCACTCGCGAGCTGCACCGCCGTCTTGGCGCGGCGCATTACGTTTGGGCGCTTGGCGAGTCACGGTGGAGGTGCAAGAAAGTCGTCGGGTGAACTCTGACGCTTCTGTGCTTATGGTGTATTCTGGGAGTCGGGCCTTGGGATCTGTTATTGGTATCTGCGGGTCGACGGACGCTCTCCGTACTTGCAGCTCGCCTTCGGCAGGGACAAGCCAAGAGAGAAGGCATGCAACACATTCGGCGTGGTTGCTTCTGTCGCCCTGCGTTCCTGGTGCTGCCCTGGTGTCGGACCCTGGCCGTGGACTGGAGCATGTGACATGTTGCCCCGGGCGCTGTCGCAGCGCACCTCATGCTGGGGGTGCCGCGCCAGGGCGTGCCGTCGTCCTTCCACCAGCGCAATCAAGAGGGGCGGACAGCACAGGGGCGGGCATCGCATGCCTCCGCCGGGGAGCCTCGTCGGAGACATCTGGGCGATAGGAGCCGCTGGACACGCAGTTGCGCTTCGCGGCAGTCCAGAACAGGCGACATCGGCCAACGTGGCCGGTGTCTCTGAGCCCAGCATGGCGCAGCAGGGATGCGGACGCGAGGAGAGGCGCTGAGGGAAGTGGATAAAAAAGCGCGGCGCTCCCCCACCTCTTCCCCCTGGCAGCCGCCCGACCCCACCGGGAACATTCTGGCTCGAGTGCCCGTCTGGCGCACGCCCAGCGCCGCTGGCCGCGCCGCCGGGGTGCGCTCGCCGCGAGGCCGACGCTGGGAGGTGGGACCCGCCGCTCCGCCACAGAAGGCGAGGACCCGACGGCCCAGCTGGCTTGCGAAGGCCGTCGAGGCATCCTGGCCCTCGGGAACCCGAGCCCGGCGCCCTCTGCGGGGCATCGTGCCCCCCAGACCCCCGACGTCATGAATTTTTCATGACGTCGACCCCCAGCGGTCTGGACCAATTCCCTGGGACCGGCTCTTCATCCTGAGTCGTTTTTTGACGGTCCCGAGGGCCGGTAAGGGCCTTTTGAGGCCGAAGATAGCGAAAAACCTCCCGTCGTGATTTTTTCATGACGCGAGGGGGTCTGGGCCTCGGGAGCGCCACTCCAGCGCAGCTCGCAGAGCGGCTTCTGGCCTCGGGCGCGCGCCGCCGGCGCAGCTCGCCAGGGCTTCCGGCCACCCGCCCGCGCCGTCTGCCCCGGGCCCCCGGGGCTGACGCCGCCCGGCTTCGCGGGCGGAGCGCCCGCCCACGCTCCGGAGCGGCGGCGCTGCCCAGGTCGTCGCCTCCTCGCTCCTCGCTCCTCCTCGCTCCTCCTCGCTCGCTCCTCGCTCCTGCTCGCTCCTGCTCGCTCCTCCTCGCTCCTGCTCGCTCCTGTTCGCTCGCTCCTCCTCCTCCTCCTCCTCCTCCTCCTCCTCCTCCTCCTCCTCCTCCTCCTGCTCCTCCTCCTCTTTGTCTTCCATGCTTTGCCTCCTCCTCCTCCTTTTTCCTCCTCCTTGTGTTTCCGCTCGCGCCTCCTCTTCCTCGTCCTCCGCCTCGTTTTCTCCGCCACCCTCCAAGGGGAGAGGGCGCGGAGAAACGGGAGGCGCCCTTGTCCTCCCCAGAGCAGCCCGCCCGCTCGCAGCAGCCCCACGCTCCCCGGGGCGGGAGGCGACAGGGGCAACGACGGGACACCGTGCACGTCTGGCGCTTCGTGACATCTGGCACCGTGGAGCCCTCCCACTCTTTTTTTTTGATTTCTTTTTTTCTCTCTCTCTCTCTCTCTCTCTCTCTCGTCGTCGTCGCCGTCGTCGTCGGAGGAGGAGGAGGAGGAGGAGCAGGGAGGAGGGAGGAGGAGGATGGGCGCCAGCCTGTATAAAGGCCTCGGCGGTTTCAGCGTTTCTGTTTTCGGATCTGACTGTTGTTTTCCCGCTCCTCACCTTACTTACCCACATTTTTTGTTGTGTGTGCATCGGTTCAACTCACTTTATATCGGTGCTCACTGCTTCGTACGCGCATCTGTTTCATCCCCGTCGCGCGTCCTCCCTCATCACCTCCGCTCTCTACCCAGCTTCTTCTCACCGTTCGTTCTCACAGTCGCTCACACCGCCTGTCCGCCTGCTCATCCCCGCGCTCTCCTCCTTCCCCTCCTCTCCATCACCATCATCATCACCATCATATAATCCTCACCCATCTCAACGTCCTTACTCTTTCTTTTCCCCGTATCATCATCATCATCATCATCATCATCATCATCATCATCATCATCACCATCATCAGCACGATCGTCGTACTCATCAGCCACATCATCTTCACCATCACCACCATCATCAGCATCATCATCAGCATCAGCAGCATCAGCAGCATCATCATCATCATCATCATCACCATCATCATCATCATCATCATCATCATCATCATCATCATCATCATCATCATCATCATCGCCATCGTCATTATCACCATCATCATCATGAACAGCATCATCGCCATCACCTTCACTATCAACATGATCGTCATGCTCATCATCATCAGCAGCAACAGCAGCAGCAGCAGCATCAGCATCACCATCACCACCACCATCATCATCACCATCATCACTATCGTCATTTCTCATCCTCCTCCTCCTCATCGTTCGTCATCTTCCCGACCCTCTCTTTCTCTCATCATTACATTGCATACTTATCAAATTCCCCTCTCTTCCTGAAACATCAACTCCGCCTTCTGATGTGGGTGCCCTGAAATTGCGACGTCTCGAGTTCGAGTGTCTTGGGGCCGTGTGGGACCCCTGGGGCAGGAGGTCAAGATGGACGCAGGATGCGGGAGCTTGATTTTTAAAAGGAACTTGGACACGTGCCCGTCAGGTACGACCTAGTCGCCACCCGTCAGACATGTGCATCCTACCTCGGGTTGCCCGATGGCTTGTGCAGGCTGTTGAAAGAGAGGTGCGTTGGGGCTGCGGAGACTGGGAATACTCGTGCCACGCACTTGGGTTTGCTGAGACATTCTGCGCTCGGCCTGCGTCCCAAGATGGGGCTGCGCCTTCTGCCCGGCACAGGGGGCCCAGCAGGTGCCCGCGCCCGTCGCTCCTGGCTCCGCCGCGGCCCCGCTCGGGGCCCCTCGGGGCTCGGCGACGGTGCTAAAAGAGGCGCCCCATGTCCCTGAAGGTGGACGGTCATCGAGCCGTGCTGCCAACCAGGACTCCGTCTCGAGGAGACGACGAGAGCTCCGACTAGAGCTCTTCCTCGTGTGCTGTGGCAGTCGGCAGTTGGTCGGCCGCCGGCTTGCGTCGGAGCGCCGTGCTGGTCTCGGTGGCTGGCACGATCGCTGCTCCTGCTGTGCTGCTTTGGCAGCGCAGCCCTCCTCTCTCTTCAGCGTGGTGCTAGCCATTGGCCTGCACCGTTGCTGGCTGGCTCGCTCGCTCGCTCGCTTCAAACGCCCTCCCTCCCTCCCTCCTTCCCTCCCTCCCTCCCTCCCCCCTCCCTCCCCCCCCCCCTCCCTCCCCCCACTCCCTTCGGCGAGCCCTCCATTCCTCGTTCGCTCCCTTCCCGATGGCTCCGTGCCCTGCCCTCCCTGCCCTCCCCGCTCCCCCGACCCTGCCCTTGCGCCCCTGCCTTGTCCTCCCCATCAGTCCGCGATCGTTCCGCATTGTCCACTTGCTTCCATTCCATCCTATCCCATCCCATCCCATCCAATCTCATCTCATCCCATTCCATTCCATTCCAGTCCAGTCCATTCCATGCCATTCCATTCCATTCCTCCTCCTCCTTTGTCGCCTCTTCCTTGCATTCCTCCTCCTCCTCCTTCCTTTCTCCTCCTCCTTCCTTTCTCCTAATGTTCTCCTCCGCCCCACCCTCCCTGGCAGGAGCAGATGATCACCGAGCGCCACCAGTCTGCCCTGCGCGAACGAGAGCAGGCCGCGGACGCCAGGCGGACGAAGAACAGGCAGGCGCAGGCCGTGCACTTGCTGATGCTGATCTCCTCCTCCTTTCCTTCCTCCTCCCCCTCCCCCTCCTCCTCCCCCTCCTCCCCCTCCCTCTCGTCCTCCCCCTCCCCCTCCTCCTCCTCCTCCTCCTCCTCCTCATCCTCCTCCTCCTCCTCCTCCTCCTCCTCCTCCTCGGTCGGTCGGTCGGTCGGTCGATGAAGGCCTCTGAGTCACGCAGCCTATCACAGTGGATTAAGTGGAGAGAGGGCAGCTAGCAGAGGCAGTAAAGGGGATTTAAAAAACTGGCCGCACCACACCTAAGCTGGCAGGTCGTTTCCCTCATCACCCTCACCCCCCAGAGGTTCCAAACCATAAGGGTCCAGCTCGAGCTCCAGCTCAGTGAGCTCAGGGGCAAGGTCACGGTGATTGGAAGAATGGATGAGAGCGGCGAATTCCAGGGCAACGCAAGCAAGAGGCGGGAGAGTGGACACGAGAGGGATGGAAGCATGCACACCAGACAATAGAATGCTACTCCCGTCGCAATCCACTCTACATCCCTCAAGCATGCTCACCTCTTTAAGTCCCCAAATGGTGGGTTGCGAGGCTTCGTTGGCCCACGGGACATGCATGATGCCAAATGGTACTTGCGCGCCACGACAGGCGTGCGTCAACCAGAGCACCGCCCTAAGAGCACGATTATCCTCCCGTACGGGAGTGAACTCTACCTCACGGAGGGCTCTCCTTCCCCAAGGAGAGTTGGGGTCCCGCGGCAGACGAGTACGGGCCCCCTCAGCCTGCCAGGTACCTCTGGGGGGCTCAGCCCAAAGCCCCCCAACAAAACCGTCCTGGATGAGCTGAGCCCAAAAGCGTAGCACGTGTGGCAGCGCAAGCTGTCCCCACCCTTCCTGATCCCCTAAGGTGAGAATGCTGGCCCTTTTTTCCACTGTTCGCCAATTCTCGTTCAAGTGACTCAATAAAGTCACCGTCGTGCCTGTTTCCCGTGTACAGGCACAAGAAGATAGACCTTGGCTCCAACCCTTCCTTGCTCGGTCCTGGGTCAGTGGGGCTTGGCTTCTGCCGAGGTTTTGGGATGGGGACGCACACAGTGGGAGGGAGGCAGGGAGGTTCCAGAGGCCCCAAGTGAGCCTCTCTACAAAACGAGGGTCCAAAGAGCTGCACGGGGGGGAACTCCGCCCAATTATCACACTTACCTTTGCTGCGATTCTTCTTCTGCACCTCTCTCCCAGCATCCCTCCAGACTTGCATCTCCTCCTCCCCAGCCTTGTATCCGGCCTGGTCCCATGCCAATCTGCATTTGTGGGACCTTCTTAAATGAACATGAAGGCGGTTCGGGGTATGCCATTGTTTCCTGCAGCACTGGCACTCCGCGCCTGCAGCCCAGCACATCGGATCCCTCATGTTTTTGTGTTGCCTAGCCATGTGCATGTTATAAGTCCGGATCTGCTCTGTCGCGAAGCCGCATTCGTAGCACACATACATGGTGACAGTGCTTTCTGGAACTTCGTTAGCAGTGGGCCTCTCATTCTGGATGAGCTGGATGTGCCTGTCAAGCTGCATCGCTCGATAATCTTCTTCAAAATTATGCTGCGCTCTGGCGGCCGCCTTGGCCACTCGTCGAAGGAATGTGCGCGGCTCCGTCCTGGCCTCCGTGAGCCAGCACAGTAAGGACGCCTGGTGCCGCAGCTCCCCTTTGAGGCAAAGCGGAGTCATCCATCTGAGATCGTCTGCCACTTGCACTAGCCAGCCGCTGTTTTCTTGAAAAAGAAACTCAATGGCAACTCTGAGTGCTGGCGGTGCTTGACGCAGCAGCCTGGGCAAGTACCTGAGGCGCGCCACCCGCAGCGCATCTTTGGCCTCCATCCTGTGCACTTGTGACAAAATGTCCTTGTGTGCAATGTGTCCTACGTCAGAATTGCTGATCGACAGTCCCAGGGCGGCCCTGTAGGGCCTTATCTGAGCATTGAGAAGGTTTTTTTTGGCGAGTCGTGTGCTGAGCTGACCCCAGATGGAAGCATTGTAAAAAAGCCCCGTGAGGGCGAAACTTTCCGCATATCTGACTTTCAGATCAAGCCTGAGCTTCTTCCGAGGCCCAAGGGTGCGCTGAATTGGCCGCACCTCACTGGCCACCGAGGCTATCCTGTAGGATATCTCATCCGACATGTCGAGACGATCGTTGACCATGGTACCCAGGGCATTGACAGTTCGCTTCACTTGAACAGACGCTCTAAGGGAATGGGATGTACACATCTCGGCCCTGGGGACCCCAAAACTCCTGCTGAGCCTTTTTGGTGCCTGGTCCCACAGGAATGATAAGCGCCGCGGTCTTACTTAGATTGAGCCGCAATCCGCTGTTAAACGTCACTTCTGCCAAATGTTCGGTGGCCTTCACAAGCGCAGCTCGTGTATCAGCCGCCTGGTCGATGGCACAGAGTACAGTGAGATCATCAACGAAAGAGATGGTATCATGGGCATGGTCTAAATCCGTTTCTTGCGCAAACCTAACGGCCCCTGGCTCCAAATCTGGCTTCCACGTGAGCCCTTCTTCCTTAAGCCTGGCCTGGAGGCCCCGAATCATCGGGGAAAAAACGTAGTTGAAAGCGTCAGTCGCTAGGGCCGTCCCAGGTTTGGTTCCCAGCATGGGTTTCTTAAACCCTTTGGCGTTCTTGCACGCCCAAAATCCCGAGGATAGGCCCGCCGAAAAAAAGTGCATTGGGATGTTCACTGGTGGAGCACTGCTCTAAGATAGGCGTCTGGGCAAGATGCTGCATGCACCGCATGCATTAGTGCAGGATGGACAGGCAAGTTGCTTAGCGCGAGTTCAGAATCCTCTCTCTCGGCAGGCATATTGCAAAGACTTTGCCTGATCACAATGTAAAAAGCGGCCTTTAAGTTTGCAAAAAGCGCTATGCTGCTCTTGCCTGCCCCCATGTGCATGTGCAGCTTAGCCGTTATGAAGTGAGTAGCAGAATCCGTCCCCATGCCTATTCTGCCTCCACACTGGGATGCTTCCAGTGAGATGGCCATGACCGCCTGGACCTGCGCGCGGATGTGTTTGTGATAAAATTTTACTGATAGTCGAGGTGAGCAGTATGTTCCTTCTGCTCGAAGCATAGGGCCCATCTGGGCCCTTGGGGATACCCACGACAACTCCCTGCTTGAACCTCAATGGCTCGGTGCCGATCAGGTTGGCTTTAAACAGCACTGGGTGCCAGACCCTCGCCAGAGCTTTTGGCGCAACCCGCTGAAGATCCCCCGCGATATTGTCAGGCGTGGCTTTGCCTGCAGGGACCTTGGCCAGGGCCCTTTGCAGAGCTCCCTTGGTGAGGAGTCTCTTGACCTCTCTGGTGGTGGTAGTCGGCGGAGCTGGCGCAGCCGAGTTGCAGGCTGCAGCAATGTCACTTGGCTGAGCATCCAAGCCGAACTCAATCTCGCCAAAATGGCGCTGGAGATCGTCAGCCTGCGCTTCCAGCGTGGTGAGAATAGTGCCATCTGGTGCCTTTCTGAGCGGGAAAAAAGCTTGCTTCTTGGATCTTTTGCCTCCTAGCATGAGCAAGCGCTTAACTTTGGTCCACTCAGAGCGTGGGAGTTTGGCATATATGCTTAAATTGATCCCTTCACTCTGCTGCTCAAGTAGGGCGCACAAATCATGATCTATGAGCTCTCGCAGTAAGGGCTGCGTGCTGTGCACGAACCCCACAATGGCCAGCGTAAATTCTTCGGGCTGGGTCCGTTTATCCACGAAGGCCTGCGCCTCCGTGAGCACGACATTCCAACATTCTCTCACCGCGGTCATCGTTCGAGACAGCATGGCGCCATCTCCATTGCAAGCTCTGTTGGGGGCGTCCGTGGCACCCCAAACAGGGGGGGGGGTCGGCGGGGAAAGCGTCAGCCATATCCCCCCTGAGCTCTCCCTCTGCTACTTTAGATGCAAGCGCAAAGAGATGACCCACCGCCTCAGAAACTAATGTGTCCCTGACATGCTTTAGTACCTTGCGACGCGCCCGTCGGACCCAAACAAGCTGGACCGTTCCGGGTCGAATATACGGTTTACGGACCCTCTTGGATTCTCTACCGAAGGTGGTCTGCCCTAGCTTCCTCACAAAATCCGCAGTCCTGGTGTACTGATCATTGAGATTGACACTCCAATCATCAAGCTGAAATCCATCCAACTCTTGAGCGAACAAATATTGGAGCTTGGGGTCCCTAAGTTTGATGGGGTCAATGGGCCTCTCACCTTTGGGGGGGCCTGCCACTTGGGCATCCCAAGCAAGTTGGGCCATCACGGGAAAATGGTCATCGTGCTTACGACACGCCTCCAAATCATAAAGCACCTTACATGACTGGGCCGTGGCCACAAGAGGTTCGGCCAGCAGGATGCAGTCAAGCCTACCCCGCTCTCTTTTCTGGGAGACGTAAGTGTGTCCTCCATCTGTGGGGTGCAAAAGAGTGTTGATGGCCGCGAGCTTGTTGGTCCTGAGGCAATTATGCATGAAGCTCCCACTCGTATCCTCTTGCTCTATTGGGCTCGCGTTGCCTACCCATTGAGATTGCACCGAACCTATTGCGGCGTTGCCGTCAACACACACAATGTCACATGGCCAGATGTCCAACTTCCTGTTAAGCTCATCCCAAAACCCCTTTCGGTCCGCCACACGCGCCCCCCTATGTGGGGCGTGGGCCACACATATCGTTTGCTGGAAGGCTGGCGCATTGACTTTTACGATAAGGATCCTGGGCGTGGCATCCAGAGCTTGAAAATGCTGCGGTTGAAACCTGAGCTCCTTGCCTCCTAGCGTGCCGTAGGGGGTGTCGAGGTCGGCCCAGAGCTCCACTCCTAGGCTGTGGTTCTCGTGCCCAACAGCAATCCTCATGTGCGAGAGGCTGCGATGGCCTTTGAGTGAACGCTCGTTCCTTCCTGCTTGTATGCCAATGATGTGAAATTTCTCACGGTGGAATTGCTCACGAAGCAGATCGAGCCCACGCATGCGCTCCTTGCCTTTGGAGCCCTTACGGGCCTCTTCCCTCATGGACTGTGGGTTGTACGGGCAAATATGTACGACCACTTGTGCTTGCTTGACAGCGACTGGGCCTGGACTCTCGGGCCCTTGATAGATGTGGCCAGCTTTGGCCGTGGTGTCTGGCAACACTCCTTGAAGCTTACCCCCCGCCTGATGGAAAAAACAGGGGGGGTAGGCATGGCTGTCTGGAGTGCTATACTGCAGCCATTCCCATTCTCTGGACGGAGCATATTTGATGGCCCCTATGAGGCCAATCGGCAGCCCCAGTAAAGGAAGAGGTTTTTTGAGGGCCACGGCTTTGGCAACGTTGTCGGCCAGGGTGTTCCATGGGTGCCCGACGTGAGCCTTTTGGTGTTGAAGGTCCAATTGGACCTGGGACCGCACCGTCTGGAACATCGCGTGAGCAACTGTGCCTAATTCCTTGTCCGATACTGGCAGCACAGACCCCCCCAATGTGCAGAGCGCACAGAGGGAGTCGCTGATGAGGCTGACCATGCAGCCTGGGCGGGTGGTGCCTATCCATATCAGGGCCCATATGCTAGCAAGCAACTCTAAAGTCGTGCTGCTGGCTGCTTCTACTGACAGCTCCATGTCATGCGACCCATCAATGTCACCGTACAGCTGCCCCATGTCGATAAACCCCTGTTGATCATGCCCAGTGACCGCCACTGCCCATGCTGCTGCCCCCCCCTCCCGATATAGGGAGCCGTCGGTGTAGACATAGATGTGGTCGCAGGCCGTGGAGCGGTATGGGCAGTATGTCAGCGCCATTTGGGCTGGTCCCTCCAGGACACCGGTGGCGATCATCGCTTCAACGGTGAGATGCGCCAATCTCGGGGGGTTCTCCCTTCCCAGTACATCCCTGAGCGTGGGCAAAGCATGCAACGGACAGTAGAGTTGATCTTGCGCTCGTGATGGGATGGTGGCCAAAGGAAGCGTGCCAAAGGGGTTTGGGGAGTCCAACACCTGACTCAGATTTGCTGGCCTCGGGTTTGCCCTGCTGAGGTCCGAGGAGTCCTGAGTGGTCACTTCGCTGCCAGCGCCCCCCCCTCGCCCTTCCCTATTATCATGCTGGCTGCTTGGCATGCTTGTTGTGCACGCCTTTGCAGCATTGCCCTTAGTTGGAAAATCGGTGCGGCTCAGTTCAGACCATGCATCTGCGTCAGTGCTTAGCCTGGCGGGAGAATGAACAGCTTCAGACTGCCTAGCACAAGGACTCTTATTTCCTACTAAGCTATGGCTGCAGCTCATAGTTGGCCTGCCAGCGTCCTCATGTGCCTGGTCCTGGTCGAGACGGCGCCTGGGCACCTGCTGCGAGGTTGCTTGGGTCACATCTTCTCCTGGGACGCTGGCTTGCGGCACTTCATCACTGGAACGAGTTTGCCGAAATACGTCCTGGTACGCTTGCTTTTGATCCCGTCTGGCACGGGCCCTGAGCGGAGTCACTTGAATTTGGATGGCAGGAGGCACATCGGGGTCATACGTTCTGATGGTTACTCCCCCCCCATCTGATATTCTTTGTCCCGTTAGATCCCGTCACGCTGTGACCAGCGCATTGCCAATCTCGAAGCTGACGTTGATGAGGCATATCCTGTTGTTGACCTGGTCCTTGAGCGGCATGCCTTGTTGCCTCATCTACCAACTCAATGCCGTCCCTGGTATCATTGTGGTATTTGTAGTAACCATCTCCATATATCCAATGGTCTGAAGATGTGACTTCGTGGGCACGTTGGGGCGTTCCGTGGCCTAACCCCTCGCCGCGCAGGGGCCTATTGCGGTCTAACCCCTCACCGCGCTGGGGCCCCATGTGGCCTAACCCCTCGCCACGCAGGGGCCTTCTGCGGTCTAACCCCCCACCACTATGGGGTCCGCCGTGGCCTAACCCCTCGCCGCGCTGGGGATCGTTGCGGTCTAACCCCTCACCGCGCCGGGGTACTCCATGGCCTAACCCCTCGCCACGCTGGGGCCTGCTGCGGTCTAACCCCTCACCGCGCGGGGGTACGCCGAGTCTCGCGCTGTCCCCGTCCTCGGTGCTACTGCCCACTGGCTCGGGCGAGGTCCCCCGACTATGCCACTCGCTGTGTCCGCGGTTCACGTGGTATCCGCGGGCCAAGCCCTCCCCCTCGCGTTCAGTCTGTCGATTTTCCCAGGGTATGGGTCCGCTCTGTTAGTTACGAGGTCCTGTCTACCACACTGTTGGCCAAAAGGTCCGCGTCATGCTCACTGGGCTCGTCAGGGACCTCCGCCTCGAGCCTCTGCTTGCCTTTGGCACTGCGGTCTACCCCCTCACCGCGCAGGGGATTGCCGTGGCCTAACCCCTCGCCACGCAGGGGTTCCATGCGGTCTAACCCCTCACCGCGCTGGGGAAAATCGTCGAAAAACTTCTCCAAGTCCCGCTGCAGGTCTGTGTCGTCGTAGTCTGCCGTCGTCTCGGGTTGTGCAATCTCTGAGGGGCCACGAAAGGCAGCGAATTTCACCAGTGGCGAGACGCCGCGAGCCTCCCCTGTGGGATGCTTCGAGCGATGCGTCTCTTCCACCTTCGTTGGAGGGGGACCCGTGCCATCGATGTAGTCGTATACATTCCGCGTAGAAGAACCTATTTGCATCATGCTGGTGACGTCACTGATGTCGTCGTGTAGTTCTTCCTCTTCATCGTGCCCATCCTGTTGTTGCTGCGGGGGTGGTATCTCCACTGCGGTTCCATCGCCAGCTCGGTGAGCACGATGTGCTGCAAGCAGGTGCTGCCAGACCTGTGGAGGATCATGTACATCCTGTGCGAGTATTTGCCATGCCGTCCTGCCAGTTGGTTGGCCTGGCTGCATGCGATCAACTGCCTGACATTCCAAGTCATCTAGTACTTGCCGAAGTTGATCTCGCTCTAGATCCACGTGATCTGGAACTTGTGCACGTAGTGCCAGCTGCGCTCGTGCTCTGCGCAGGCGAAGTAGTCCGTGCAGCGCCTGAGCTCGATATCTTCTTTCATCTACTTCCGCCTCACGCCGCAGTCGCTGCGCAACTTCTTTGAGGTGTGGTTGCGCTGCATGCCATGCTTCATTGCATATCTGCTGAGCCATTTCAGCCAGATCCTCCTGAGGGTTGTGGCTGTACCCTGGCCTTTGTAGTAGATCGCTTGTGACGGCAGGTATACACCAATAGAGCCAGTCGTTGTATGCCACATTCGCGTCCCACATAGCTTGCTCAAAGCTCCATGCCCGTGCCGCGGTGGATAACTTATAGCGAAGTTCTGCTCGCTTGGCCTCGACTTGTTCGTGCCGTGGCTGTTCTGGCTCAAGTGCAAAAGGGGCTGTCCAGCTGACCTGGGCCTGGCACTCTTTCATTTCGCATCCTTGGTTTTTAGCTGCGAAGCTACTTTCAATACGCCCCATTCCTTTGTTGACCTCATCTGTGTAGTACTGCTCCTCGTCGGCGTCCTTGAAGTAGCATTTATCGTAGTTCTGGGTGTTCTTCTCCTTGCCACCTTGCCCTTTTTGCCAGGCTTCCCCGCGCATCTCCATGGCCATTTTCCTCTTGTCACCATGCGTACGAGCTATCTGGCTGTAAATAGGGAAGACGTACATGTCGGCCATGAGGTGTGGGACGCTCCACTTCATCCAATATTGCTGCAACTTGTCCGTGTTGATCCATGTTCTTACTCTGATGCGGAGGTGCTTCTTTAGCCTGTTGACGTAGCAGCCCGAGACAGACTGTATATGCTCGTTGCATATGTTTATGGTAGCCTCCGACTGCATGAGCACCACATTGCCATTGTCATCCGAGCTTACGATGTCGCCGCCTTCGTCACTGACCGCTTCCCCAAATAGTGGTATCTCCACGTCAGGGTTTGCGCCAATTGCCGTTATTTCTGGTAGTAGTGGATTGCCCACCTCGCTTTCGGGTGGATGGTCCATTTCCAGCATTGGCGTGGGCCTGCCTCCGATTTGCAGCAATGTCGTAGTGACTATTCTCCTGTACGTAAGGACGTCAAGCCTGGTGATGTAAGTATCAACGTTTTGGTTACTGCTGATCTGAATGCTTTGCATCCCCGCTAGGCGCTGCCGCGCTTGTCGTAGCTCTTGTTGTCTCCGATGTACCATATGTAGCCATTGTGTTCGATCGTTGTCGAAGAGCTGGCGATACTGCCGAAGAAACTCTTGCCTGGCTTGGTGCCCTGAGTACCAAACCCTATCACATATATCTTTGGTCATAATGCGTCTTTCATGATCTGTGGTCCATAGCCTTTGCAGGCTTGGATCTTGTCTCAACATCATATCGACCAGGGGTAAACACCACATGTTCCAGTCAGCCTGGGCCTCTGGCGGTGACCAAACTGCAGCTTCTGTCGCCCAATGGTCTATTTCATCCTCAAGCTGGTTCGTAAGCATCCATCTGGCCATCATAGCCTGTGCTTCCTCCACTGTACCCCTGCAAACTGCGTGCCGTGCCTCGACGTGCCCTTCGCGTTGCTGAGGCTCTCGTTGCAGTTGCTGTGAGCTGAGGTATGCCATGACGCAGTAGTCGCTGTTGTTGATGTAGCGCGTGTCCTGAGGGTGGTTTCCGTCAACGTCCTCGTAGATATGGTGCTCTTTGTACATTAGACTGACTTGCCTTGTTGTATCATCATTTGTCTCGTACTCATCCTGAGCGAGCTGCTGCAAGTGAGCGCGCTTGATGGGGCTTATGAAAGTCTTTTGCCATACGATGACCGTCATGCCCTGGCGGTATACCATGCCCTGATCCTTGAGCTCCTGGGATAATTGAGCATCGACTTGATGTGGTAGTAAGTGTATCGGGGGGCTATCCAGATTGATGTGGTAGCAGCTGCTGAGATGACCCTGCCCTCCCGCAGATAGATCCAGTTGATGTCTTTGCCACCTGAGTGTACCGAAGCCCTGGAGGATGCACTGCTGCCACTGCTGCTGGTCGAATTCTTTCATAGCTTTTAATGCTCGAACTCTGGCTGTCCTTCTGCTGTCGTTTTCATCCCAAGCTTCATTGCAGATGGCCTTCGCCAACAGTAGTGTCCTATGCGTGTCGACGCAGCCTTCGTCATCCAAGACCGAGTCCCTGAGCCCTGGTTGACTGATAATGGCTGTGTACACGTAAGGTGTGCCCCATAGTAGCCAATCTGCCCTCGCAATATCCTTGCTGCTCCAGGCCGCCTCAGCTGTCCATGAAATGGCACTTGCCCTGGGCTTTCCTGCCAACTGCTGGTAGGATGCGTTCTCAACCAGGTCTCTGAGGGTCGAGTTCGCGCCTTCTGTGTCGGAGCAATGACTGTCGCAGAGCACGCGTCCTCTATGGCAGCGGCCTGAGGTTCTTCCACTGCCAGTGTTTTGTGTGCAGCAGGGTTTGGGTCGCCCTCTGCCAACCTCTTCTCTGCCGCTGCGGCTGTTGCATCGCCCTTGCTTGCCCACTTGGCTGAGGAAGCCGCCATTGTAGCTGCTCCGTGCCCTTGGAGGTGTGCTCCTGGTAGCAGGCTGATTGGAGGCCCTGTGTAAGGGAAAGCCTCTTGCCCTGGGGAGCAAGGTTGGGTTGGCATCAGCGCTTGTGCCTGCTGGCTGCTGAGGACTGGCGTCTCTGGCATCGCCCACATCTGCGTTGGTGATGGGTGCCCTTGAGAGAAAAGGGGCTCCCCCTTCGGCGGCGGCGGTGGCTGCTGGGTCTGTGATGCCAGCAGCGTTGGCGCCTCTGCCGCTTCTCTCGCCACTAGCGCGGCTGCCGATGCTGCTGCCGCTGCCTCCGCCTCTGGTGTAATGAATGGCGGCGCTCCTCTCATTGGCGCACTTGCTGAGGCTTGCACCAGTATTGGGCTGGCTGGCTGTGGCTGAATCGGCGCTGCAGGCTGCACCGCTGAATGATGTCCCGCAGCGGGCTGCCCATCCGCCGCAAGATTCATGGCGGCTCTCAAATTGGCGGCGTAGTGCTCCCTTTGCATGCGCTGCTCGTGCTCGTAGGCCATCTGCCTCTGCATGATGAAAGCTTGCTGCGCCTGCTGCTGCACATTTGCCTGCTGCGGCATTGTCGCTGCCGCTGCCGCTGCTGCTTGCGCCAAGGCCGCTGCTCCCGTGGCGTCTGTGGGCCACGGGGTTGGGTGCGGTCCTGCTGCGCTGGGCTGAAATTGCGGCCCAAGCGAAATGCCGTTGGCCTGGATGAGCTCTGGAGCTGAAAGATGGTGTCTTGCATCTGCTGCTGCTGCACGTACATCTGCTGAACCTGGCCCGTGTTGTCGACTTGCATTGTGGCACCGTTGTCGCCCGTCTGCACCGCGGGCTGCAGGTCGATCATCTCTTGGTGGATGCGATCGTCGATCTCCGATAGGGCTTCTTTTAGCTCGTCCAGCTGCTCGATCTGCTCCATCTCCTGGGTCTCCAGGAGTGCCAGGCGATCCCTGGTGCCTTTGAGCGCTATCTCCACGTTGTTGATGCGCTGGACTGCCTCGTTCCGCTGCTGGCTGAGCGGCTTGAGCAGGTTGGCGCAATGCTTGAGGACCGCCATTTCTTCTTTTGTCTCCTGGTCGCTCTTGCCGGCTTTCTGCGTGGCCAAGCAGATGCTGCCCAGCGCCTCGAGCTTTGTCCTCAGCTTGTCCTTGTAGGCCTTGATGCCCGTGTGGTCTGGTGGCGGCTGCCATTCCTGCCAGAGGGGATGCGTCACTGCTTGACTGTGCAATGCTGGCGGTATTCCGCCGATGAGCTGATTGACTTGTCGCTCCTGGCCATAGTGCTCTTTGACAGGCGGACGTGCCTTTGAGCGCGGCCTTGACTGCGGCCTGCCTTGCACTGTCCTGGGCTGTGATCTGCCACGCTTTCGCTGATCCCAGGATTCGCCGCATGCCGAGCATGACCAGGACCAGGGTGCACACTTTATGCCACACTTGCAAGTCCAGCCGCCTGCTTCCATCTGGGCGCTGCCTGAGGGGCGCCGTGATGAATGATGTTCTTGCAGCAGCCTGGCTGCTGCTGCCACCCGTAGAAGTGATCTGGCTTCTCCGCGCCGACGGCGCAGATGCCTGTGCCAGGCTGGCTCCCGCTCGCGGCTTCGCGAGCGGCTCGATCGAGCGCGGGCTCCAGCGGCAGCCGAGCGAGGCGTGGTCTCGCTATGGCGGCCGCGCGGCCACGCTGGGGTCCCTGGCCGATGGGCTGCCCTATGTCCCGCGGGCTGCCCGAAGCCAAGACGCCTCTCCTCCTCCTCCTCCTCCTCCTCCTCCTCCTCCTCCTCCTCCTCCTCCTCCTCCTCCTGCCCCTCCCCTCCCCCTCCCCCTCCCCCCCTCCTCCTCCTCCCCTCCCCCTCCCCTCCTCCTCCTCCTCCTCCTCCTCCTCCTCCCCTCCTCCTCCTCCTCCTCCTCCTCCTCCTCCTCCCCTCCCTCCTCCTCCTCCTCCTCCTCCTCCCCCTCCCCCTCCCTCTCCCCCCTCCTCCTCCTCCTCCTCCTCCTCCTCCTCCTCCTCCTCCTCCTCCTCCTCCTCCTCCTCCTCCTCCTCCTCCTCCTCCTCCTCCTCCTCAAGTCGGCGGCTCGTGCTGGCGCGGCCGCGTGCTCCCGCCGAGCCTCGGCGGCGCGCAGTGTGGGCCGTGGTGCCGCCGACGGTCGCTGGAGGAAGGCGGGCGCGAGAGCAGGGCGCCAGGCTTCGGAAGGCGGAGCCGGGCAACGCCGGCCACGGCCTCGCGGGGCGGCCACGGTGACGAGGGGAGGCTGCCAGCAGGGTGCAGCGGGGGCCTCGGGCAGAAACTCACAGATCCCCGGGGCAGCAGTCGCGGTCCCTGGGCGTGGCACGCCGTGGATCCCCGGCGAGCCGGGGCCACCCGCCTCACTCGATTAGACGTAAGAGTGACCTCTCGCCGGAGTGGCCCTTGGCGCGGGCACAGCTGGGTCCCCATAGAGGGCTGAAGACGGAGCAGGAGCAGCGGCTCGCGAGCCCAGGTTTGGCCCCCCCGCGGCCCCCCCAAAAGTCGCGCACCAGAGGTCGCTCTTGCCCGAAGGATTGCAAAAAAAACCTTCGGTTTGTTTTGCAATCCTTCGTTTTGTTTTGCAATCCTGTTTTGCAATCCTTGTTTTTTTTCCAATCCTTCGGTCACTCTTGCGTATCGCCGCCTCGCACAGGGGGCAGCCTCGCCGGCGGCGCGCGCGCAGGCGTGGCCGGGAGAGGGGCGGGCGGCGGCCTCCGGGGCCCCCGGGGCGGCGCCCTCGGCCGCAGCGCGGGTGCCCGGCGGCGGCGCGTCCTCCTCCTCCTCCTCCTCCTCCTCCTCCTCCTCCTCCTCCTCCTCCTCCTCCTCCTCCTCCTCCTCCTCCTCCTCCTCCTCCTCCTCCTCCTCCTCCTCCCCCCCCTCCTCCTCACCCTCCTCCTCCTCCATCGGGTCGGTTCGGTTCGGTGCCTCGTCGTCTTCCTCTGCTGCTCTTCCAGCGTCGTCGATGGAGGCGACGATAGGGGGCGAGCAGCCCAGGGGGGAGCAAGAAAGTCAGAAGCCCTGATCAGGACGCGCGGCCCTGCCCAGGGTGCCCCTGCGTCCTTGCTCGTCCTTGCTCTCGCGTCCCTGGGGTTTTCGTCGTCCGCCGCCCCCAAAAGTCCCAACTTCGGCTTCCAAGGGTCTTGCGTCCTTACCGCGCGTCCTTACTAGGGTTTTTGACTGTACATGTATCCAGGGGCGCCGATGGTCCATGTCTTCGGCAAGGCTCCCGGGCGAATACGCGTAGTATCCGCCCCTGGGCTGTTCGCCCTTATCGTCGCCGCTGGGAGGACTGGGATCGGGTGCGATGCCGAGCTTCGACGTGCTGTAACTCCCCAGAGGCGAGAGGCTCAACATGAAGCGAATTCTCCCCAGGGCCGGTTCCACGATCGCTCGATAGAAGTGCGTACCACCCTACCTCCTCCCCTGAGCCTGTGACTTCGGGGCCCCGCTTCTTCTGCGTACGGTTTGAACACACTCGATGTCAACACGTGTCCTTTCATGTGCGGTTGTTCTCGGAACGCTTGTATTGGTTTGTTTGAGAATCGTGCTCCCGCTGCAGCGTCGGCCTCATTTCAGGATTGGTTTGCTCCCGTCGTTCTGAAGGGCGCTCTCAGCCCAGCGCGGGCCACATCTCTGGACTCGATTCCTTTCTCGACGTTGTCGCCCCCCTCATTTCCCCTCCTCCGCCTTTCCCTGGTCATCCTGCTCCCGCTTCTCCTGATGCTGCTCCTCCTCTGCCTCTTCTCCTCCTCTTCCTCCGCCTCCTCCTCCTCCTCCTCTAACTCCTCTGGCGCCACGAGAAGGGACGGCTGGGAGGGCAAGGATGTCAGATACGGCGCGATCGCATTTAGCTTGCCCCCGCCCCCGATCTCCCCCTGCCCTCCTGCGCTTCCTTCCCTCCCCCCCCCCAGGCTCTCCATACACACGCAACGGCCTCTCCCGCCTAGCCTCAGGTAGGCCCCGAAGATGCTCCGCCTTGGTAGCTCGCTCGCTCGCTCGCTTCCCCCCGCCCCCCTCGCACCCTCTCCTCGCGCCGCCCTGCTCCCCCGTGTCAGGCGGCGGGCTCCTGAGGGCTGCCTGCGGCGCGCCTCGCCCCCGCCGGCAGCAGGCCTCTCTCCCCGCGTCCTTTCCCCTCCCGCCCTCCCCTCCTCCCCTCCCCTCCTCTCCTCCTCCCCCTCCCCCTCCCCTCCTCTCCTCCTCCCCCTCCCCTCCCCTCCTCCCCTCCCTCTCCCCTCACCTCCTCCCCTCCCGTCCTCCCCTCCCATCCTCCCCTCCCATCCCCCCTCGTCAGGGTAGAATGTGCTTCTACGTAGCACCTCGCAGATGCGGATGAGAGCGAGTGGGCGGCGGGGACGTCGGCAGTCTGCGAGCCTCTGAAGCAGCCCGTCGCAGGCGCGTTTTTTTTTTTTTTTTTTTTTTTTTTTTTTTTTTTTTTTTTATGTTTAAAAAAAAAAAAAAAAAAAAAAAAATATATATAACGTGCCCTCCGCAGGCGCTGATTTTTCCGTTAAGATAATGTGGGCGGGTCGAGGGTGGTTCGCCGCTGGGTCGCGAGCTGGGTCGCGGGTGGGAGACGACAACAAACAACAAACAACACACAGCAAACGACAAACAGCGCAACGACAATTGGCACCGTGGAATCTCACTTCAGCCACGCGCCCAGAGACAATGAATGACCGTTCGGCCCCTTCATTCTGACAGTGAAGTGTCTCTGTTATTGGGGGTCCCCCTTCAACAGTTTAATCCTGCCCCCTGCATCTCTCTCTTCTTCCCTGCTTTCCCCCCTGGCAGCCGTCTGGCTTGAGCGGCTGCTTCTCCTCTTTTTGCGAAGGGGTCTACTCCTCATCCCGTGGGCCCTGGGACCCGCGGGCATTCATGGCGGGCCCCACCCGGGGGCTGCCGGCGCGCCCCGCGAACGCCCTTCGTGAGAGCGGGCTCTCAGGAAGGATTTGTTTTTGCCCAGGGGTGGACGGGTGGAGAGGCCCTTGCGGGCCGGGTGGGCGGGGGTCCGAGACGGACTCTGCCCATTGCCCGCCGCAAACAAGGGCGGGCCTCCTCCCTTCCCTCCAGTAGTGAGTGGGCCGTCGGGCAGGATTTGTCTCTGTAGTTGGAGACCCCCCCTTAACAGTTTAATCCTGCCCCCCTGCATTTCTCTCTTCTTCCTTGCTTTCCCCCCTGGCAGCCGTCTGACTTGAGCGGCTGCTTCTCCTCTGTTTCCACCCGCCCACCCTGCAGGTTTTCCCTCGCCGTAGGGCGGGGGTCAAAGACGGACTCTTCCCATTGCCCACCACAAAAAGGGGCGGGCCTCCTCCCATCCCTCCAGTGGTGCGTGGGCCGTCAGGCAGGATCCCATTGTTTTGCTGTTTCCGGGAACAATTGAAACCTGTGAGAACACACATTCTTTCCGTAAGTTTACAACTGCTCTTGTGTTTTACATGCGTTGTATGGCTCGTCTATTTCTTTTGTTTTTAATGTGAGTTTCTAAATCACCGAAAGCAATCGTTCAAACAAAATACACAGAATAGAGCAGATCCCTGGGTCAGAGGATTGCAGTTCGATGTTCATGAGGATTCAATGGAAATTCTTTCGGAATGGAACAACAAACAGTTTATTTCAGTTGCGACCCAATCGGAGGGGTTCTCGATTGGGATGGGGCATACACCAGATTCAGATGATGAGTCTCGTTGGCTTTGGAAACGAAGCCCATAGGGATACAATAGGGTTTGAAAGAGGCCCTATATTCAGAACACGTTAAAAAGTCACGCACCGCGGATCCCCACCGGCCAGCAACAACACCAGCCCAGCACAACTACGAATGGAAGTATGAGTATGACTGGTGAGAAAACCGATGCCCATGGCCCACCATTGCTTTTACGACTTGCTGCTGGCGTTGCTGATCTTGGCATGTCTGCAGTCACTGCCACCACCAGCGCCACCACCATAACCCATGTACCACCAACGCCATCCTGTCTGGTTCAGGATGTGGTGGTGGCAGTGGTGGTGGTGGTGGTCGTGCGCGTGCTGTTCCGTCGTCTTCCCCCTCCTCCTCCTCATCTCTTGCATTTCAAAGACCCCAGCTCTACAGCGCCTACTCCGACCATCTGTATGATCACCACTGTTACCATTTTCACAGCCGAGGTTGTTCTTACCGCGCCTGCGGCCACCACCGCGACTAACTACTACCAGCACGAATCTAGCGCTAATGCTACCACCATTGCGACTACTACAAATGCGACGGCTACTACGGTACGGGACGGAAAAAACTCCAAGCAGGATGGTCTGGTGGAGAATGGGATGAGCAGGGGAAGCAGGACCGCCACGACCACCACACCTTGTTACAGACGAAAGTGTCGTGGAGCAGCAGGCCTCATGTTCCAAAGAACCCATTTGTTTGTGGATCGGGTTCAAATGAGAATCCATTTGAAGTTGGGCATGCCGTAGTGCCAAATGGAACCTGCAATGAGCCACATCGAATTCGATTGGATTGGGTCTGGCCCGTGAATAATATTGTTTCAAGTGGATCCGAGTACGCGCGTATCACAGGGGCTCAACATACACGATCCCAGGCCCAACGAAATGTCTAGTGGATTTACGACTCACCCAAAAGGAGTTCGACAGTAATGGAGCAGGCACCTGGATCATATGGTTTCGATTGAATTTGCACGCGGCCACAATAGGAATTCCATAACAATGGAGCAATAACCAGTTCGGGAGGACTTCAATTGGATTTGAATTTGGGTCTGCTAGGAGTTCGACTGGGATGGAGCAGACCCCAGATTCAGAGGACTCTCTTTGAAGTTGAATAGGAAATCGGTACGAAGTCAATCGGAATGGGGAGAGACCTTAAGTTCACAATATCCCCGAAGGGTTTGGGACATACCCCAGCTTGAGAGGACTTCGATCGATCTTGACGTCGAATCCGTTGTTGAGCTTTCAATGAGGAAGCCTAATAACATCAGTCAACAGGACAACCTTCCGAATGAGAACGTTTCAGAACGCAAGAAGGCACACCGTCAAATGCAAACACGCTCCCCGCCATTATTGTTCCTCCCCTTCCATCTCTGCCTCCCCATCCCATCCCCGCCCCTTCCCCTCCCCATGCCCGTCCGTTCCCGCTCCTACCCTTCCGCAGCTGTCCAAATCATTACTGCCCTGTCGGGTCTGGGCTATTGTAATTGCGCGCGGGGTGTCCCCTGCGTTGATCGGGGGCGCGTTGATATTTCATCGGCACGCCATCGGCCGCTGGGAATAACGTTCTCGCCTCGTCGTTTGTCGCGTCCCTGCCCCCCCACTTGTGATGAGCGGTAGGGGTGGGATATCCGGCGCGGCACGAGCGCACCGAGTTGTTCCCGTTCTTTTCTCAATAAGGGTCTCTCTCTATCTTTCTTCCCCTCCTCCCGTTCACTACCGCCACTTTCGCTCTGGTCCTTTCTCATTCCTTCCCTGCCTCCTTGCCTCCTTCCCTTCTCCCCTGTCCCTCGCTCCTCGCTCCCCTTCCCCTTCCCCTCCCACTTATCCTTCCCATTTCTCCCTCCCCTCCCCGCCGCGTAGGTCCCTGCAGCAACCACGCCTCCACCGCGTTTCACCCCCGAAACAGACCACACGGTGGTAGACGACGACGGCCTGCGGCGGAAAATGCGGGGCTGCACCCGTCGCCATTGGCAGGGCGGGCAGAGAAGAAGGATCAGGATGAGGAGGAAATGGGGAAGAGGGAAGAAGGGGGTGGGCAGGGGAAGGACGGGAAAAATGAGCCACTGGTTGAAGAGGAGAAGGAGAAGGATGAGCAGGAGGAGGAGGAGGAACCATCGCATCTGACTGAAGGATGTCTTGGCTGATTAAAGTGCTGGCTGCGGCTGGCCCCAAGAGACGTCTGCGATGACCATACCGAGAGTTAGGGTCATGGATGGGTTCAGCGAAAGCCATTGGATTTGATTTCCATTGTTTGGGGTGTCGGCGCTCTCTCAGGCAGTTGAAAGTTGCCACTTCAATATTGCTGTGAGGGGCTCGGGGGCAGGGCTTCTGGAAGACTCTCCTCGTGAATTCTGAAAGCGCGACATCATCCCAGCATGCGAGAAGGCAGCTCTCTGCATGGAGCCTGTCGAACAAATATCGTGTGTCCCTTGCTGTTCTCGGGAAGTTTGGAGAGGGCCAAGCTGTATCCTGTCTATTTCTCTGAGTCCCGTCGGGCCGTGGTGGCCTCGGTGAGGGCTCGAGCGCCACACATCTCGCACAACCAAAGATTATGAAGCCCTGCCCGCTCGTGAGCGCGCCCTTCAGTCTGCTCGCCCTGGGGAGTGCAGGCAACCTCGGCCCCGGCAGCCCAAGCAGGCGGGGAGGGGGGAAGCAAGGGAGGGGCGATCAGGGCGGTGCCCACCAGGGGCTTCCAAGCAGGCTCGACAGTTTGCTTCCCACTGGCTCTCCCTCCAAGCTTGGGGGCGATCGTGAGCCAGGCGGGGAGTCCATAGTCGACGGACCTCAAACAGCGAACGATGAATGATCGGTCTGCCCCGTAGGTGGGCTTTGGCGACTCTGTCGGCGACGTCGTTTCCAACGGACAGAAACCTGTCATTGGATCCCAGGGAAGGCTATGTATATCCTGGCGCATATTGAGTTAACGTACTGTTGGAAGGGTACCCCCTGAGTAGTTACCTGTAGCAGCAAGCTCCAACCCAGCATTCATAGCATTCCTAGCATGGCCTGGCGTGGAGTATGTTCTTATGGTTCCAAGGCGCTCTGAGTGCGACAGACGAAGGCGTTGGCACGTAGGCCCGACAGCCAGAGCGGCGTGCTCGGCAGCAGGAGAGGTGGGAGGCAGCGACATCACGTCCGTCCAGACAGGTGGGCCCTTCATTCCCCCTCTTCGTCGACCACAGCGGCAGACCGGAGGAGGGGGAGGGGGAGGAGGAGGAGGAGGAGGAGGAGGAGGAGGAGGGAGGAGGAGGAGGAGGAGGAGGAGGAGGAGGAGGAGGATCTGGAGCCGTCTTGGAAGCATGTTGGGGCCATCTTGGTCGACTTGGAAGCCCAGTTGAAGCCATCTTGACCGGGACAGCCCTTGGGAAGCACATTTTACGATGGGGCCAGAGGCCATATGGGGAGCTCTTTGGAAGGGGCAGAACGTACCCACACATCGGCACGCCAAGTACCCCATCGCAAGCGAAGGGGGCGGCGGATCTGATGACGTTTGGCCCATCCCGCCAGTGTCCGTGTTATGGACCAGGGACATCTCGAGCCGTCCCGGAACGTCTTGGCCTTGTGGGCCCATCCAGGCTGGCTTGGCACCATCTCGGGGCCGTCTTCGGCCGTCGTTGGACGCCCACACCCTGGAGCGCCGAAGAGCGCCCGAGAACTCTGGCAAACCAGGGGTCGGGGTCCATCACTAACGGCTGTTGTTCGAGCTCTGCGAAGCTCCACAGCGCGCTGAAGGCACGGTGGCGGGGATCGTTGATCGTCGGACGTGTTGGTTCTCTTATGCTTCTGATTTGGGCACGGCTTGCGTGAATCAGTACACAAGGGGATTGGAGAGCGAGTTCATGAGACAGGGCACGCGCGATTTCGTAATTACCTACACGACCACCCTTCGGGTGATCAGGAGGTTGGAGGGGGGGGGAGACAGAACCAACTGCTGGCAGAAGCGATGGGTGTGATGATGACGATGCTGGTGACTCGCTCTTGAGTTAGCGACGACGCGTGATGACGATGTTGCGCTGCGATGTAATCTCACTCTCGTCCCCGCTTTCTATCTCACAGCAATTGTCACAAACAACCTCACAGTCGATCTCACTTTTGCTCTCACTTTCGATCCCGTTCTAGCGATCTCATTATCGATCTCACTATCGACTTCACTATCGGTACCAAAGCGGGACACCCCGGGCCACCGCCCGCCCACCGCCGACGGAACACCGACGGGACACCACCGCGACATCAATGGGACGCCACAGGACACCACGGCGGGACACCCCGGGCCACCGCGCGCCCACCGGGGGCGGAGATGCGGTCCATTGCATCCGAGTCGCCTTAGCGACGGCGGGGTCATTCCTCTCGCGCGCCCACGCAGCTTCGCCTCGCCCGCACGCACGACGCGAACACGAAACCGAAACCGATTTCAAGGTGGGGGGCTCTCCGTTCAATGGCGATCTCACCCCCCAACCTCCGATTGGTGCTGGCATTGTAACTGCGACTGATCCTTTGTAAGCAGATTCGGGTGGCCTTGAGTCGAACACGTCCTATGATTGTTGGAAGCGTTGTTGGGAGCCGTTTCGGATCAACATTGCCACTTCGGCTGTCAATATTGAACAGAACAGTCAGCAGCATACAAAACATGTGCTTCTAGTTATCCGAGCTCAGGTTGCAGCAAGCAACTAGTTGAATATGTTTGTTTGTGGGCCCAGGGTCAAATGGATCCAGTATGCAGCTCAATGCGAAGCCATGGTTGTGTTCCAGCCCTCGTCGTTCATGACGAGCACCGACTTGTGGCCTCCCGAATAAATTTACACATTGGACGTGGTCTGAACACATTGGGGCCATTCAGTTGGTGGTTCTGTTGCGTATGATTCATGGGCGCAGGCGAGCAAGAAGCGCCGGCATACAAGGAAAGGCCCCCCCGCACGCGCAAACCGCATGCGCAACGCCACGATACCGACTGATTCAACACAACTCTTCAGGCTGCTGGTACCTCGCAAGCCATGTGTCGAAAAACATACTGTCAACAGCAGGGGTCGTAATCCTTCAGATGCAGGTCGATTCCTGTCGCCAGCACGGGAGGCGCATTCGAATTGCGTTGGATAGCTGGCCGAGCGAATGTACTCTGATCGGTCTGTCGCATCTGAGGAGCATCAGGGTGTAACTTCCCAGTGCCTTCGAAGGTGGCCGTTCAGCATCAGCCGAGCCTTCAGCGCACCGACAAGTTCCGGGCCAGCCCTCTGCTGTGCCGCCACCGTGCCCGCGCCCGCCGCGGGGGGGGGGGGCGCCCCCCAGCCCCCGCGTGCACGTGTGCGACGGAAGACAATGGGGCCGACCGCGCCAACGTTTACGCGCAGGTGTCCCGCGTAAGGCCGCCCGTAAGCGCCCTCTCCTCCACGCGGCGTGCCACGCCAGCGGCCCGCGCACGCCGCGGCGGAAGGTCGCCACGTCTTCAAGCGCCAGGCCCGGTTCTTTTCGTCGCTCACCTTGGGCTCCAGAGCGCGGCAGGCGCCTGCCACAACCGCCACCCCACAGCAGTTTCCCGCTCTGGGCCTCGCCGCGCCTTGTCGCTCACATGGCGCCCATGGCACCCGCGGAGGCGCCGCAGCCGCGGCGGGGCCCTGGTCGGCCAGGCCGCGCCGGCGGCGCGGCAGGCGAGCGGGCCGAGGCCGTCGCGCTGCCGGAGCCCCGCGCCGCGGCGCTGCTGGAGCTGCTGCGCGGGGGCGGCGGCCCCGCGACCGCCGCGGGGCTCGACGGCGAGAGCGTCCGCTGCACCCTGGAGGCGGTGCTGCGGCAGCTCGCCCTGGGGCGCGGCGCCGAGGCGGGGGGCGTGCGCGTGCCAGCGGGCCTGTGGCAGCTGGAGGCCCTCGCGGCGGAGCTCGGGCGGCAGATTTCCCGCGCCAAGGCGGGCCCGGGGCACGCGGAGAGTGCGGAGCCCAGTGGCGCCGCCAGCGCAGGAACGCCAGATCGGGCGTTGCGCGGCGTGGGGGAGGCCGCGCAGGCGCGGTGGCAGCGGGCGCTGAGCGAGGCAGCCAGGTGGAAGGAGGCTGAGCTGGCCGAGCTCTCGCGCGGGCCCGCCTGCCCCGAGCTCTGCGCCCAGCTCTCGGCCCAGAGCGAGGCGACGCTGGCGGCGGCCATGCTGCTGCTGCAGGACGGGGCCGTGCCGCGCGGCCCTCCCTGGCGGGCGCCTCCCGACCTGGCGCGCGCGCCGGCAGCGCCCGCGGAGGGCGGCGCTGCCGTGCGGGCGGTGCTCGGCGCGCTGCGGGGCGGCGGCGGGGGCCTCCAGGCGGCGCTGGGGCCCCTGGACCTCGGCACGGCACGCTGCGTCCTCGAGGCCGCCGCGCTCCGCGCGGCCGCGGCTCCGCCCGCGGGCGGCGGCGCGGCGCGGGGGGGCGAGTCCGCCGCGCCCTCCGCCGGGCACCGCACGCCCTGGCCGCCAGGGTCGCGGCCGAGGTGGGGCGGGCCGCGCGGCCGGGCGCCGCCGAGCGCTGGCGCGGCGCCGTGGGCGCGGCGGAGGCGTGGAGGCGGCGGCAGCCGGAGCCGCTGAGCGGCGCCGCCGGGCTCTGCGACTTTGAGCTGGCCGCCGCGGCCATGGCCGCGGGCGCCGCGGCCGCCGCGTAGCGCGCGGCGGCGCGGCGGGGGCGCGCGGAGCGGGCTCGGGTCGCAGCGTCGCGGCAAGGTCCTGAGGTACGGCGGCTGCTTTTGGGATGAGCGTTCCATTACAACGGCTGGTTGCCCGAGCTCCTTCCAGACACCGCCAGCTCGCTCACATCGCCCGAGGTGGTGGTGCTGCTACACGCTGGTGAACTCACAGTGCGCCCCGCGCGCGATCAGCTGCTCCAGGACGTGGGCCATGTTGTTACGAGCTTGATCCATGAACACTCGATAGGGCATGCCTGCCCACGGCACCCACCTGGACATGAGTGCTTCGAATATCTCTTTGCCGGTAGGGTTCGCGCCACCGTAGCGTAACGCTGTCACTTGCTGGTACCCTGCTCCGTCTCACACCATGTTGAGGAACGAGACTCGAGTGCGGTTGGCCGTGCACTCCTCGAGGACATCGATCTCGATGAGGCAGTTGAACTCTCTTACGGCGTCACTGGCAGCTTGGTAGGTCTCGACGTAGTTGGCCTCACCAGACTGGCGCACACGCTGCACCACAAGTGCCCAGCGGCCTTGATGGCCTTAAGTGCGACACGACCGTACCGTAACAGCCTCTGGAGCGCCTCGTTCGACGGGTGCCCTGCTGTCGTGTGTAGGTCTAGTAGTGCTCGTCGTAGGCCAGCATCCACTGCCTTCCAGGCCTTGCGTGACTCTTCGATACTCTTCGTCTTTGGGTCGTCGTGGTTCGTCGTGCGGGGGAGGTGGTGGCGGCGCTGGCACCGCGCCGACGTCTGGAGAGGCAGACCCCCCTGGAAGGGTTGCTGCTGGCCTCTCGCCCTCGACAGACTCGTTCGGCGCAGCGCCAGCTGGTTTTGCCGCGCCAGCGCGACATGGGCGAAGCAGGGTTGGTCTTCCAGTCGTCCTGCTCATGGATACTGTCTCCGTTCTCGTCGACGCCCGCGGACTCGCGGTCTCCTGTCAGCCGTACCTGTGTCTCGTGGGAGAGACTCCTCGGGTCGACCTTGGTGTCCATCCAAGCGTTGTGAGTCACGAGGATATAACTCCCAGACTCGTCGGTGTACTCGCGGGCCGCGACGACACTGGCGGAGCCTCCACGCATCGGCCTCCTGCCGGTCTCGTCGCTGAGTTCCTGGACCTCTGCGGGGAATGCGGGTTGCTCGCAGTGCCTCGCGAGCAGCTCTTCGCACGCGCCCAGCAAGATGTCCTCCACCAGCTGCAGCGGGTACCCTCCCGCTTGCTCACTCCTGGCTCCGTTTGCATCGTGGCCTTCGATCAATCATCTCGGGCCGCTGTCGTGCATCACATCTCCGCATGAGCCTCTCCGCGAGCGCGCCCTTGTTCACCGCGCACCCACTGGGCTTCAGGTAGGGCCGTCCGCTCTCGGTGTCCCTGAGATTCCACTGGCACATGTCTCCGCGGACGAAGTCCACCTCTGGGTCTATCAACGCTTCCTCCAGCGCGGGGTCTTCCCAGGCGTCGCTCGCCCACGGATTCTCCGTAACAACAAACCTCCCACGCTCCAAACGGCGGTTGGCAACCCTCGCACTGAGCTCCAACAGCGGCCGCGCCTTCTCCCGCTTCTCCTCCACACGTGCCGCGAGTGAACCTCCACGTGCGATCTGGAAGCGGGACCAGCCGCCCCACGGTCCGCATGGCCACGGGATGATCGTCAACCACGGATCGTCACGGTCCAATTGCTCGAACACCCTCTCTTGGTTCGACAGTTCGAAGTAGTCGAAACCGTCCAGGATGTCGTTCGGTTGGGACACGGGCATGTCCACAACCGTGGCAGCGTACCACGTGGCTCCCAGCATCCCACAGAACAGATCCTTAACGAGGGTCTGGCCTGGCCGAAGACAACTCCGTGCCTCCCTGATGACACGCTCCTTGGGCCATCGCCCTCGTCACTGGACATATCCTGCTGTTGCTGTCGGATGCTCTTGCCCTTGCCTGCCGTCGTGGTACGACGAGGCACCTCGTGGATGGGCAAGCTGCCCACGGATACCTTCCTGTCCACGTCCTCCACGGCATCGTAAACCACAGCGTCCGGACTCAGTACCGTGGCGGTCTCCTTCCCCAGCGCCTCCAGCTGGTCAAAACCCACGGTGGCAAAATCAGTGATCTCCAGTGCCCAGCACCCCTCACTCGTCCTCCGCAGCTTCACTCCACTGAGGCCGAGCTTCCTGAATTCCGCCGTCCCCTCGACTGGGTCGATGACCATGCCCAGCGCCTTCTGCGTCTTGAGGGACAGCAGCATCTTCGTAGGTGGCCCTGGGATCCGATGGAAGCTGATCTCGCCACTCTCTCCAGCGATGCCGATCGTTAGTACATCCCTGAACATCGCCTCCTTGCGTTCTCCACCGCCATATCGATACTTCGCCTTGCACGGGTGGGGCTCAACACACAACCCGCACTTCTCGTTCAGCTTCGCCGAGTACCTCTCCAGCCGCTCGTCGCCGTGCTTGGTACTCATCTGAATCGTGTCCGAGCACGCGATCTCGTCATCGTCGCGCTCGCTCTGGTCGTCTGTAACATTCTGTAACGTCAGCCACGGCCGCGAACTCCTCGAGGTCAGGATCGTCGGACTCCTCGATCGACATTTAACTGAAACACATCTCGATCTGTCCGTGATGGTACTTCTTGCTGGTCGGCATGTACTTCTCTGCCGTTCGCGTACCGCAGTCACACTTCCACGCGACGGCGTACCGGTTCCTGTACCCTTTCACCATTCCGCCATCGGGGCATCTCCTGCACCGTCTGGGGTCTTCCCGTGGCCACTCCTGCTTGATGAGCCAGAGCCTGATCTCGCCCTCCGGCACGTCACACTGACCACCCGTCTTAGGAGTTCCCGGTGCGCTTATGTTCGGAGTAGCTGGCGCTGGGCGGTCATCCTGGGCCGAAATGCACACTCCTCCGGCTCGTATGTGGGTAGTTGCTCCGCCTTCACTTGAAATCCACACTCTGCCTGCATGCGACCCACTGCTGCTCGCTCCACTGGATTACGCCGCCGCTGCTGCATCGGGACAGCACCGACAGCTCTTGGTGTGGCCCTCTCGTCCACTACGTGCGCCGAAACCTTCACAAGCGCAGTCCGCTGCACCCACCACAGGGTTTGCCGCACCTCTCCAACACCTCCGTGCCCGACTGGCGGCCGCTCCTCCTCACACGGCGCCGCGACGTCGACCACGCCCCTTGCTGTCCGTGTACTTCTCCGTCGGGCTCTGCGTCGGAGACGCTGGTGCAGCCGCCGCCCCCGACGACGATGGTTTCGGGCCAAGCACCGTCGGTCCAGGCGGCTCGTCCACCATCCAGTAGTGCTCCGGCGACATGGTGCGCTTCTTGTCCTTGTCCTTGTCCGTGTCCTACCCTGCGCTGGCCACGAAACGCGCCCTCTCGGCGTCGTCGTCCGTGTCGTCCCTGATGGCGAAGCAGCTCTTCTGGTTCGTCCTCCGCCTCGGTCTTTGTTCTTTCCGCCACCGCTCCTGCCACCGCGTGGTTGGAATCGTCCTCGATCTCCTCGATCTCGGTAGAGGACGATCCGACTCGGCACAGCCAGGATCTCCTGCCCAGTGGCCGAGCGCTCCGCACACTCTGCATCGAGTCTTCTTCTTGGATTCCTCGATTCTCTTCTTTCCTATCTTCAGCCGTCCCCTGCTTGTTGTTCAGCAGCTTCCCAGGACGACTGGATTTCCGGGCCTGGTCCTTCAGCTCACGCATGGCCCGTCTGGCGATGAGCGCAGCCTGCTCCGCAACGAGGCACTCGCTGAGCGCCGCCAGCTGCTCCTCTGCGTCCTCGTCGCCAGCCTCGACTCCCTCTTGTAGCTCATTCAGCTCGTTCTCAATACCCGTCATGCCTTCGCCGTAGTCGCCGTCGTCTCCGTATTCGTCGTCTGGCTCTGGCTCTGCTTCGTCTTCGATACCGCGAGGTAGGCGTACCTCCTCTCGTGCTTCCCTTCTCGGCGATCGTGTCCCTGTCGCGGTCGTCCTTCCGCCTTGTGCAGGTCGACGAACTGCACTCTGATGGCCTCCGTCAGCTTCTTGGAGTCGTAGACGTTGCCGCAGCTCGCGAGAAACTGGGACCGCTGAGCCTTGGTCAACCCGCTCAGCTTCAACAGGAAGTAGGCCGCAATGTTGTCACTCAACTGCGTCGTCCTGTCGGCCCCCAGCAGCTGCTGTCTGATCTCGCTTCTTTCCGTCAGCCACGAACCCACTGCTTCAGCGCTACGTCGGCTGGAGCCGTCGAGGTGTGTGTGTGTGTGTCGAAAAGCTCGCCAACACGGTCCGGATCGATACCCTGAATGGCAGCCTTCAGCGCCATCACGATCGCTTCTATCCCTGAGTCCGTGCCCAGGTCCCTCTTGTCCGTGCTGGCGGCCTTGACCGCAGTGTACTCTTCGCCCCGCAGCGCGCCGTGGAGCCCCGGGCCTGGCGGCCCCGCCTGCTTGACCACGTCCTCCGTTGTGCCGACTCGCGGCGTGTCGACTAATGGCAGGGTGCTCCTCCAGCAACTCCGGCGTGCCGTCGTACAGTCGGGGCCCCGAAGAAGGAACCCTTCTCGTTGGGGAGGGGCTCCGCGTTCCTTTTAAGTGTTTCGCAGCTTGCCTCAGGTTTCCCTTTGGTTTTCGATCGGAAGTCGAAGTTTAACTGATGGAAAAAAGGGGCCTCGTTCCTTATGCTTAGGGTTCCTTAGGTCAACGCCCCGACTGTACACTGGGAGTCCCTGCTCGAAGGGCAGCGTCGGCGGCGTGATGAGGGCGGCGGAAGCGAGGGAGGCGATCGTCAGCGTCGTTGGGAGCAGCGCACTGGTAACGGTGCCGTGGACCGCCGCTCCGCGCACGCACCAGTGTGAGATACGCTCTTCTGCAGCAGCGCCGTGATGACAAGCGTCCCCGCCACACAGTGCCACCGATGGATGAGATGGATGCCCCGCGATATTTACTCGATCGTGCGAGGCGGTCGCACAGTAGCAGTGCTCAAAGGAGCCCCCTGTAGGCATACAGAGAGCCAGAAACAGCAGCGGCACGATTGCATCAATGCTAGCACAGAGCAACAATGAGCGTGAGAGGGCATTGCATTCACTTGCACGGGTGAAAGTTCACAGATAGTAAGGTCGGACGGGGCTAGGACGAGGACAGATCCGTCTCAGAGCGCTCCAGAACGCTCTGGGAGTGGTCCGGAGTGCTTTGGGAAGGCCGCGGCGCCCGAGACAGTCTCCAGATCCGCTGGATCTCAGAGAGATTCTCGACCTATCTTCACCCGAATTTTCCGTCGTCCTGGCTTTGTCTCAGAAGCGTGGGCCCTTTCGACCCATCCTCGGGCAACTCTTGCTTGGGACTGCGGCCGCGCCCCGATCGAGAAGCGTCAGCATAGCTTTCCAAGGCCCCCGGCATCCTGACCGCGCATCCTGACTGTACGCGTCGGCTGTGTCCCCTGGCGCTCCCCGCTGTTGCTCGGTATCGTTCATCTGACCCCCATCCCCATCCCCTTCGAGACCCCCACCAAAATAGCACCCCAGTGGAGGAGGCACCCCTCGAAGCCCGAAGGGAACGACCCATGTCCCCATCTGGGGGGGGGGCAAATCGGCCAGTGGGGCCCAGGCCACGCC
The DNA here is from genome assembly GCA_963575745.1 of Prorocentrum cordatum. Taxonomy (NCBI): domain Eukaryota; class Dinophyceae; order Prorocentrales; family Prorocentraceae; genus Prorocentrum; species Prorocentrum cordatum. Next base: position 166,996 of record CAUYUJ010020948.1, on the reverse strand, counting down.
GCTGGGGATGGGCATCGGTCGAACGATACGCAGCTGCGCCCGCGGCTGGCCCAAGAGGAGGCGCCGTCGAGCTCGGAGAGCAACAGCGGCACGCACAGAGCCGCTCGAAGCTCCGCGCGGTCTTGCCAGGCCAGCGCTGGAGCCCCCCCCGGAGGCGGCGCCTCCGGCCACCGCCCCACGGCACGCTCCGCGCGCCAGGCAGGGGGGGGTCCAGCGCCGAGCCGGTGGATGCGCTCGGGCCTCCCAGGTGTTTTGTCTATGCCATCGCTGCTGTTTCCCCTCTAGGGCGCTGCCCGGGAGGCCCTCGTCTTCGCCTCTCCGTGGGCCTCCCGGGAGGCCCTCGTCGCCACCGCCGCGCTCGTCTCGGAGGTCTGGTCAGAGCGCACCCCAAGAGAGGTCCGGGGGGTGCAGGTGGCCCGGGGGGTTAGAGCGACCCTGCGTTGGGAGGGGTACCCTTCTGTTCTTCGTGGCCGGGCTCTCCACCTTCGAGTGGTCTTCGTCGGGGGGTTCTCCATGGGGCCCTGTGCGCTCGGCAGAGGCTGGGTAGTCGAAGGCCAGACTGCCAGATTGGATTGGGCCCCAAGGGCCAATCTGGCCCGGCCAAACTGGATGATTTGGGTTATTCGCCAGACTGGATTCGCGTCGGCTCCCTCGCCAGATTGCCCCCGTTTGCCGGACTGGGCCTGCCAGATGGCGCCAGATTGGCTTCGACTACCCAGACAGGGGGCTCGTGCTGGTGGCCCGCGCTCGTGCGGTCCTGTCTCGGCTGCAGCGGCATCGGCAGGTCTCGCTCTGCCAAGGGGCGGGGGTCAGGAGGGAGGCGCAGAGGCGGTCGAGGTGCCAAGGGCCCCGGGGAGGGAGGGGTGCGGCAGGGGAGGGGGGGCTGCAGGGAGGGAGGGGCCCCGAGGGAAGGGGGGTCCGTGGGCATAGCCCACAATGTTTGAGGGCCGCGCCGCGGGGCCCGGCCGGCCGCGCCGCCCGACCCGAGGGCGCGCGTGAAGCGGTCGGAAGGAAGGAAGGAAGGGGGGGCTGCAGGGAGGGAGGGGCCGGCTCGGCGCGCTCCTGCCGTGCCCTGGCATCTTGTGGTTCTGTTTTTACAAGACGGCGGGCCTTGCATGTTTTTTTTGTGTTTTTTTTTCCAAGACGATTGGAACAAAAACAGACGTTTGCGATGTCTTGTTTTTTGGGTTTTTGGGCGCGCAAGGCGCTGTCGGGTGGCATCGCGCGTTCCAGGATGGGCGGGAGGGGCAGGATGCCAGATATGTCTGGCATCCTGCCCCTCCCACCCATCCTTTCCCATGGCGTTGTTTTTTGTTCTGCGGCCGCCGACGTGTGTCATGGCGGACTCGGAAGACCCCAGGGGGGGGGGGGCGGGGGGGCAGCAGACGGCTGCGGAGAGTTGGCGGGGCGGAGCGGTCGAGGCGGCAAGGGCCAGGGGGGTATGGGGCAGGGGGGAGCAGGCCGCAGAGGGGGAGGGGGTGCGAGGGTGGTCGGGGGAGGGGGAGGGGGGGCCAGAGAGCGAGTGCTGGGCTGGAGGGCATGCAGGAGGGGGGGGGGGGCGCGGTGGACAGTCAGCGAGAACGCGGGCCGTCGGCAGAGAAGAAAGGGCACGGTCAGGAAATGGCGAAGTGGGATTATGCTGGATTATGCTAGCCTGATCTCCGCAGCTGCGAGGCACGCACCACGGCGACGTTGAAAGCCTCCCATACCCCAGGCCGTCCCTGGGCGATAAAGTTCGGCTTTGGTCAAAACGGCTTGCCCGTGGTGGGGTGTCGACCTTCCCACAGACGGCTCAAACGTCCAGCCATTGTTCGGGGGTTTCCCTCGACACAGCTCGACAGCAAACCAACCCATCTGTCCTGAGCGTACCTGGCACATCGGCGACAGAAGATCATACGGGGGAGGCATATTAGCATGTGCCCCTGGGCGCGGGCTCGTTCGATCCTACCTCCGTCTCCCCCCAACCCAACACGGTGGGGCAGGGCGCCGGGAGGCGGAAGGTGGGGAGGCTCCACGGCCCCCCCTTCACCCCCACCAGGCCGGGGTCTGGGGGGGTCGGGTGGGTTCGAGTCCCGCTCAACCGGACTCGAGCCCTCGGAGGTGCCAACGAGCCCTCTGCCTAACACTCCTACGTAGGCTGCGAACTCAAGCACATCCGTAACGAGTTTGAATCGCTGTATGTATGCAGCTCGGTGCCATTCAGGGTGCTGCTGCAGTCGAGCTCCTAGCTCGGCATACTGATCCGCGAATTTGTTTCCCTCCCACAGCTCGAGGCTCATCTCGTTTCGTTGGGCTCTCGTGGCATGGGCTTTTACTTTCTCGAAACTGACCCCTCGCGGCCCCAGACCACCGTTTTCAGCGATCAAGGCCCAGCAGCGCGCCCACACGTCTCTGCGTGGCGTGGCGGGGCGCGCCGCCCACGAGGGCCCTCTCAGAAACCCGTCGATGACCGACTGGCAGTCGGAGACGATGATGATGGGCGGGCAAGCCACCTCCAGCACGCGGAGCACGGCCATCAGCTCGCTCAGGAATATGGATTGCTGCCGCTGTGGCCTTGGCAGGGGCCCGTAGCAATGGCGAAGTGGGAGGATAATGACACGGAGGAGGAGGAGGAGGAGGAGGAGGAGGAGGAGGAGGAGGAGGAGGGGGAGGAGGAGGAGGAGGAGGAGGAGGAGGAGGAGAGTTCTGAAGGTCTGGAGGTGGCCAGAGGAGGCAGCGGGGGCATCGTCTCTGGCAGTGCCCGGCGTGGAAGGGCCCGCGGCGCGCCGCGCTTGCTGCGGCGCCACGATCAGAGACCCTGCCGAGTGACGCCGGTGCCCTGAGGCAGCTGCTGTCGGCGGGGGTCGCGCAGACGGGGGTCTTGGCGCTGCCGCCGCTCCTCGCTGCAGCCTCGCGGAGGCCGCCGGGGGCGAAGACCCGCAGCTACCGCCCCAAGCGGCGCTGCTCCCGGCAGCGCCCCGCCGCACGGTGTGGAGCGATGGGGCATGCCTCCACCCCACCGACCCGCTGCTGGCGCGAGCGGCCTGGGGTCTCCGGGCTAAGGGCTTCGCAAAGCCCAACCTCGCTGGCCCGGTCGACGGGCTCCAGTCGGCGCAGAGGGCCGGGACGGCCGCGGCGGCGGCGGCTCGCGTAGTCGGTGGCCCCATCGACCTGGCCTCGGACAGCCAGTACGTGGTGCGGGCGTGCGCCCAGATCGAGGCCGGCGCCGACATGCGGGACTGGGAGCACGCCGACCTGCGGCACCTATTGGTGGACGCCGTGCGCAGCGGCCGGCTCCAGGCCCGCTGGGTGCCCGCCCACAAGACGCCTGCGGAGGCGCGCCGCCTGAGGCTGAGCGAGAGGGACCGCCTCGGCAACGCGGCGGCCGACGGCAACGCTGGCGCCGCCGCGGCGAGCAGAGCGCCGCCGCCAGACACGGTGCGCGCCCGCCGCCGGGAGCTGGAGCTGCTGGGGGCCGCGCCGCGCGTGATGGCTTTCGCGCAGCAGGCCGCCCTAGCGGCGGCGCCGCCGGCAGCGCGCCGCCGTCGGCGCGACTGGCGCTGGGTGCGCCGCGGGACCCGGGCCCGCCTGGCCTCCGCGCCGCCAGACGCCGCGCCCGCCGGACGCGCGCTTCCGTCAGCGCCGCCGCCGCGGCGCAGCGGCGCCGACGACCCCGTCCGCCCAGGCGGCATGCTGGCTGCCTTCTTCGCAGGGCGGTCGTGGTGGCCGCACACCTTCGCGCAGGGACCTGGTCATGTCGTCTGCCTCCTGTGTGGCGCCAGCGCCGCGGCGCCTGCGGAAGTGTTGGGCTGTGCATGCCCGGGGTGGAAGGATCGGCTGCCGGCGCGCGGGCAGGCGCTACTATTTCTCGGTGAACTGCGCTTCGCTGGGGGCAACGCGGCGGACTTCGCATGCCTCGCTGCGCAGCGGCGCGCGCAGCTCCCCAAAGCGCCGGACTGATCTGCGCCTTCCCGGGCGCCCGCGGATGCGCGGGGCGCTTGCTGTCCGCTCGTCAAAAAAGCGCCTCGGTGTAGCCCTGAGGACTTTCTATCGGATTCGTGTTGTTGTCCCGTCTATCGCAATACGTGGGTTTCGCCCCAAACGTTCGCGGGCGTTTCAACTCAGAGACGCGATTTTGGAGGCTATGTGCGAAGTTATCCGCCTGATTTAAACATGTTTTCGTGGTGAGTACATTGTGCAATGCAGGGAGGGATCTCAAGTATTTTTTAGTTCAGCAGCGGTAAAGCAACAATTCATCGAGCAACCGTGTTCTTGATCAAAGTCATTTGTTGGAAATAGGTATCGTTTCAGATTTGTTGTTCAGATTTGCCCTGTGGCACTGCGAAACGCAAGCGGCAGACACAGTATTTGTGCGAGCGGTCTTAGTATTCAGCGACGTTTAGTGTTGAACAATCTTTGAACTGTTGTGCGAATCGGCTGATGTGCGCGAGTTTGTTGCCGTTCGCTGGTTTGTGTAATGTTCCAGACTTATCATTGCAAGTTGAGGGTTTTTGTTTGGTCGGGAGGTTGTTCGGCACAGCTTCGCGGGCTTGTTTGCGGTGGAGACTTCAGAGATCTGTTATACATTTGTTCAGGAAGTTGTTCGGCACAAGTTCGCGGGTTCGTTCGCGGCCAAAATTTCGACGATTGCTGTTTCCATTTCTTCGGGAAGTTGTTCGACAGAATTTCGCGGGTTTGCCGCGTCGTCGTAGAAAACTGCTCCGCCACAATCTGCGCACGGCCCTGGGGTCATGAGTCAGAAGCGCCCAGGAGGGCCTGAGCATGTCCGAAGAGACCCGAAGACCGCCCAGACGGGTCAAGACGGCCCAGGATAGCCGCAAGAGGTCCCAACATTCATTTCGATCGTCCAAGGGGCTCAAAGAGAGCCCCCAGGAGGCCCCCGACAGGCATGCATTCGTCGGTCTTCAGAGCCTCTGGGTGGGCCCACGAGGCCTTCAACTCGCCCAAGATGGCGCAAAACGCGGCCAGGGGGATCCAGGAGCGGCCCATGAGGGGGCCCAAGACGACGAACGAGAGGCCAAAGATAACTCAAGTGGGGCCCAAGTTGCCCCAAGAGAGCCCAAACAGCCCAGTAGGTCTTCAGACCGCCTCAAATGAGCCCCAAGACGGTGCCCAGAGCCCAGAAGGGCCTGAGACGGGTCCAATAGGGCCCCCCAGACGACATTTCAACGGCACCAAGAGACCCCCAGGACCGGCCCACTTGCAAGACGGATGAGGGACGGCGACGGTCAGATCTGCCACCGCGCCTCATGGTACGTTGAGGCGTGGACGAATGCCAAGTGCTGTCTGGTAGGGTTCACGTAATTATCTACGGGGCCCCCACCCCCCACGTCCTGGGCCGCGAGGTTTCCCATGGTTTCCCTGGCGCTCTCCAGCGCGTCCAAGATGGCTTCCGAGACGACCAATGTAGGCCACCAAGATGGCCCAAGATGGCCTCCGGACCGCCCAAGAACCTTCAAAGACGGCCGAAGACGGTTCCAATAGAGCCTCCAACAAAGACCGCAGATGCCAAAATCATTGATTGAGCGATATCCAACAAAAACGGGGGGTTGGGGGGGCGAAAGGGGGAGCTCCCCCCATGTGCACGAAAAAATGCAGAGAGGTATGCTAAAGGGGAAGCCCCCCCCGCCCTCGTCTGATAGAACGATGTCCCGGCGCGGCGCGCCAAGGGCCCATCGCGAAAAGGGAGGGGGGGAACAGAGGGGAACTACAGCAGAAGCTCGACCACAAGAAACCTTCCACAAGAAGCCCATCCCTGAGACCCCGGGGCGTCCATTGACGCGCGGCGTGGGAACGTCACGCTTTTCACAGCAAGACAATCGAAGCACACGCAACCCAGGCCCCCGATGACGAAAGCGCAAGCCCCTGGACAGGGATGTTCATGCTCGCATTCTGCGAGGAGCGTAGAGTCGTGCCCCTGACATCGTCAGAATCTTGGAAGACGACTTTCGCCGCTTCTTTAAAGCCACGTGGATGCTCTGGTGCACCACAAAAGTCATCTTCATCACCAGTTCCTGAAGGGGGTGTTTCCTGGCCTCGCGGAAGAATGTTTCGGCTGATAATTCATGCGTTGCTTATCCATCGTCATATTAGACAAACGTGTCTTGTTATTGATGGGTTGTTATGTTTGTTGATCTTCTTCTAGTAGCTCATGAGAAGCTTAACCTCCCACTACGAACTGGTGAGTACATGGCTGTGCGAGTCAGTGCAGCAAAGCTACTCTAAGCAAAGCGTTCTGTATCCGTACGCGCGTGAGGCGAGCCCGCCCGCCCGGCCGGCGCGCGCGCTTTTGTTTGAGGAGCTATCGCATTTGCGGAGAGTTCGTCCGCATGCCCTACCTACACTATGTAAGGGAAAAGAGTGGAGGGCTGTAAAAGTAGGCGAAAGGAGTGTTAGTATTGAGTAAATTCACCAGTAGCGGGCAAATTGCCCCAGCAGTGCGTTGCATTGCGCTGCATCGCCAGAGCTGGCCCCGAAGATGCCAGTGTGCAGCGTTCGAGGCGTAGCAGCATGCTGTGAAACTGCCAAGCTGGGCGAGCCCTCGTGAAACTACATGGGTGGGCATGAAGAAAGCGGGTCTTGAGGGAAACGGGCCCTGGACCCCGGGCCCTCCCCGAGCTCAGCTTCTCATCTTGAGCCGTTTCCTGACGGTCCCAGCGCCCGTGGAGGGCGCCGGGAAGCGAGAAATAACGAAAAACCTCAAGGCCCGTCTCCCTCATGACCAAGGCCGTGCACGGCGACAGCAAACCCGAACACCGACTGAACCAACAGCGAAACCGAACCTGGCCGAACTCGACCGGCCGAAGGCAGCCTGGAAGCGCGCAGCGACGCGGCAACAACGCGACAAATGTGCGGCCGCTTTTGCGCTGGCATGTGCTTGCCTGTGTACGGCATGTGCCCAGCATGGGCCCGGCATGTGCGAGCCTTTTGGCTGGATGTCTTACTGTGCATGCGCGCACGGGTGCCTTGTGTTTGGTGTACCCGTTGTTTGCACATGCCCGCACATGCCGCCGTCTCTGCAGCAGGACCGCTTGCCTGGGTCGGCCACTGGTGAGCTCGGCCTGTGTTCGGGACATGTGCGGGACGTGCAATAATGCTGGGGGGCGGCGATCGGCTACACATGATTGGACGCTTATGGTAGCCATCTTGGAGGGGTTACCTGGGAGGTTGTCCGGAGATGTGTTCTGGTAGGGTTCTTTCCTTTGAACATCGTACATCCCTGACATTGTGGCACATGTGCGTCTATGTGCGCTCATACGTTTGGGTCGCTTGCAGATGTTAATCGGCATGTGGCATGTCGATCTAACTCTTCTGCATGTGCGCGCATGTGCGGCTGTGTTGTTCAACCCTTGGCGCGCTTGCATGGGCATGTGCATTGCATGGCATGTGCATGCGACTGTGCGGCATGTGCTTGCATGTGCTTGCATGTGCGGATCCGTCCGGACCTCCAAACGAAAGTGAGCACCATAGGAACGAGTTCGGTGTACGCGGATGGGGGCGGTCCCTTCAGAAAGGGGGATGTCGCTGGACACCTCGCCAAATTGTATGATCATTGCCCTTCTGGCCCCTGATTACACGCCAGTCAGATGCAAGGCAATTCCTTTTCAAACGGCAGGCCCAACTTGTGCCGGTAGGGGGGGGGCGCTGATCGTAATGGAAAAGGATTTGTAGGAGCGTATGGGGAGGGGACTTACGACAGGAGGGTGTACTGCAGCATCGTTTACGCATCTTAGGTTTATGCTAGTCCTCCTCCCCCACTGCCGTTTCTGCCGTTTCTCGCTGAGCCAGTGTCTGTGCAGCCGGCCCAAGGCGCGGATCGCAAGCAGCGACCCCCAGAGGTCGTGCCCACGCTCGAACGACGGCCCTGGGCCCCCGACCCCGAGGAAGGAAGAGGGGAACGAGGACCACAATCGTAACGGAGGGGAGGAGACGAGGTCGGGTTTCAAGGTGGGGCCCCTAGGGGCCCCAAAAGGCGCGGCGCGCGGCCGCCCGCGCGACGGGCCGCCCGCCGTCAGCAAGGCCGTCGGCCGCTTCGTGGGCCCTCGGCCTGGGCATGGGGCAGGCTGCCTCCGCTGCCCGCGCAGGTCCAGCGCTGGAGTCGCGCTGCAGCTGCGCCAGGCGTGGAGCGGCAGGCCGCCAGCTCCTAGGGGCAGGCTGCCCCTCGCCTTGGCGACCTCCACCCTTCGGCGCCAAGCGCTGTGAAGGCTCGCCGAGCCGCTCATGGGCTCCAGCTCGTCCAGCAGGTTCTGTTCGGGCTCCTGCTCCTGCTTGCCGCCTCTGGCCGGCTGGCCGCGGCACCTCGCATGTTACGCGAGGGCGGCGCGGATACACCCTTCGGCACCATGCGCTGTGTATCCCGCGTCGCGGGGCAGGCTGTCCCCTGCTTCAGCTTGTCTTCGTGGAGGTGGTTCGTTCGCTGCTCCAGGTGTGGTCGCCTCGGGGTCCATCGTGGTCTAGCCCGTTGTGTTCTGCCTCTCGGGTTGTTCGTGATCTTGCCCAATCTGAATCTCAGGGTGCTTCGTCGGTCGGCGCTGCTGGCGGGTGTGGCGATGCCACCTTTCGCGCGCAGCAGTAGCCGACGGGCTCAGCGGTTGTGCTCGGCACCTTTCGCGCTGGCCCTCGAGCGGGTGTAGCTTCGGCTACCTTTCGCGCTCGGGCTGCCCTCTCATGGGGCGTGTGTGCGGTCTTGTGGTTCTTGATGGGCATGCTGCCGTGGGGTGTCCGTTCGAACGTCGGTGTCGGTGCTGCTGTCGGTGTACGGCTCGTCGAGGACAGGCATGTTGATGCCATGGCGCCAGTATCCAGGTACATGGGTTCGAGGTTCCGATGGTCGTGGCCAGAGACCCGCGGCTCCCTCAGGCGTATCCCGATAGCCCTGGCCAATATTTCCCAGAACCTTGCAGCAGAAGTGAATGAACAACTGATCAACTCCGAATGCAGCGGTGAGGGAAGACAACGTACATGGGTTTAGGGTTTGCCGTTCCGATGGTCATGGCCGGTGACCCGCGGCTCCCCAAGGCTCCTCTCTATAGCCCTGGCAAGAGAATTCCATCGAAGCTGCTTCATCATGCTGCAGTAGTATAGAAAGAAATATATGGATGGAGATGTACGTGGGTTGAGGGTCTGCCGTTCCGATGGTCATGGCCAGTGACCCGCGGCTCCCCAAGGCTTGTCCCTATAGCCCTGGCCGAAGAGACCTTAGTCGCCTCAGACTCCAGTATTAGAGAGCCACTCGCAGTCAGGATACGAGCTGGTCGCCCAACGAGGATACTGGGTTGTGGGTCTGCCGTGGTGGCTCCCCAAGGCTGCTCCCTATAGCCCGAATGGCAAATACCCAGCAGCTGGTCGTGGGGTCCGCGGCGTGCTGCTTGCTGTTTGTGCTGGTCGTGCTGGTAGTCGAGATCGTGCTGTTCGTGCTGATCGCAAAAGTCGTGCTGGTCGTGCTGGTCGTGGGTGGGCTGCAGATCTGGCTGGCCGTTCTGATAACGGCGCTGGTGGTGGTCGAAATGTGTCCACATGTCGTGTGGTCGCACACGCGGCTGAGGGGTGGACTGGACTTGGGGCGTCGGTTGGTGGTCAGCTGGCAAGCGTCCGCCGCTCGAGTCCAGCAGGCTACGAGAGCCTCCCAGATGCTCGGTGCTGTATACCCATTGCGCCAACTGCCAGTCCCAAGACGTCGTAGCGGGGTGTGGCAGGGAGAGGCGGCGGGGCAAGGCGGGAATGCATCGGGCGAGGCGGGAGGCCAGGGTGAGGCAGGGCCGGGTGGGGGATGAGTTGGTGCTAGCGGCGGTGGGTGTCCCAGGCCCTGTGACAGTCGTGCCCCAGTTGTACGGGCTTTATGTAATAGTCCAGTGGTGCGTAGAAGCTGTGGTGGTACTCGTCTGTCTCGGCCCACAGTGCTTCGTCGTCTGCAAGCTGTCCCCAGTGGGCGGCGAAGGCTGCTGCCATTGCCTTGCACAGCCTCGAAGGATATGCTTTGAGGGGGGCAGTCTTCCAGCCGCCCTGCCCGTCGCGTCCGTAAGCACGGTCGTGTCCACGATGTCGGCACAATTGACCACCAGGTACTGCACCGAGCTCTTGCGTGAGTTCACTGAGGTGTGCCGCTAGGAGACACGTTGGTTTCTGCGCCGTCTGACCAAACTGGCACTGGTCGATGTAGTGTAGCTGGACGTTCGTCTGCTCCAACAACCACTGAATTTCCGCTCGATGCCAGCTACTCGGTGCTTGAGGACACCAGGTAGCTGGGGCTGGATGTTCGAGTATTGCGGAAACGTTGTGCTGCAAGCCCGTGGTGATGAGCAGTAAGGCTGTCCTGTAGAGATCGCTGGCCAGTGCTAGCTGCTGGAGTTATGTTTGGTTGGCTGCTTGTATGACCCAGGGGAATTCGTGGGTGCGTAGTGGGCGCGGGGCGTTGCCCTCAGTGGCGTGCCAGCGTGACGAGCACCACGTCTCGCACGGAGGGCCCGCTACGATGCCAAAGATTTTGCCTTGGCTTATCGCGGCACACCAAAAGGCAACCGCGTCTGGCTTGGTCAGGTCGCCTTTGTCTGGGTCGATCTGTACATCGATTGATAGCACTATCAAATTGCATTCCGGGATGTGCATCTCGAAATGGTGCTGGAAGTCCTCAACTCGGCGTCTTCCTGAGAAGAGGTGAAGCAAGAACATGGTCGTGGTGACCAGGGGTCTGCGCGGTGAAAATGTCGTTGTTGACGGCGTCTCCGATTGAAGAGTCACTGCTGCGGGCGGCGCTGGCGAGAGCTGGAGCTGGTGTCGGTCGATGTGGTCGGCGAGCTTGATTTGGATGATCTGCTGCACAGGCACTAGCGCCTTGCTGGCTCCGTGGCCCATCGCTTTTCTCGTCGCCACCGCTTCGCGTTCTTCATCTCGTCGATCGGCTGCCTCCTGTAGATCCATTGGGACTTCAATTGCTTGAAGAACTGCGAGGCACCTGGGGCATCTTCTCAGGTGCTGGAGCATGCGTGAGCGCGTGATGAAGTCCTTCCCGCACCCTGGGCATGTTGTCGAACGGGCGAGCCGTTCAGGGAGGTTGAAGCCGATGTGCTCCATGGTGCGGTGGCGCTTCCAGGCTCCTCGTGTCTTCAGGACCTTGCCGCGCTCGTAGCAGATGTAGCCGCTGTGTTGTGTAGGTGGGCGTCCGTCGAAGTTGGGCGTGGTGAGTCCGAAGTCTTGTGCGAGCCGATGTAGCTGTCGTTGCCAGAGCCGGCGTCGGTATACGTCATGCTGCCAGGACTTGTACCTAAACCAGGCGCGCGTGACCATGGCTTGTGCGGAATGCTCGTGTTGTGCTCGTGCCCATCGTACAAAATCCCTGATGTCGCTGCCGAGGTCTTCGTCGTCCAGCAAGAAACGTTTGATCCAATCCAGGTCCTCGGCGATGAGCGCGTTCCATGCCTTGCTGTCCGCCCAAAGCTCGTCGATAAGTCGGTGGAGGAATGGCGTATCCGCACGCAGCATCCTGATGAAGTACAGCAGTCGGCGTCGTCGCAGGGACATGTGGATCGGGACTTCATCGCAGAGTAGGTAGATTTCGTCGTCCAGGATGTGCGGGTGACCTGCGCTGTGTCGCTGTTGTCGTGCCGCAGCTCGTAGACTCGCCATGTGTCGACCCTGCAGCATCTGCTTTTGTTGTGCCGTCATTGCCCCCCATATTTCGCAGTCGTAGGTCAACTTGCTGTGCGCCAGTGCTGTGAGGTACTGGGTCTTGGCTTTGAGGTCGACGTGCGGGAGTCGATAGATGGATTTCTTCAGGGGGCCCTCCGCAGATCTGTGGTCGATGATGCGACGCATTAGGTTTGGCCCTTCGCTGCCGTCGCTTCTTACTACATTGCCCAGTGTGAGTCCCTGGGTCGTGACTTCGGCTGTGGTAGCGTCGATGCTGGTCAGCGGTTGGCCCTCCTCACGGTGCAGCGTGACAGGATAGGTCTGGAAGATATTCGCCTTGGTGTGCTGTCTGGCATGTCCTTCGATGTGTAGCAAGGCTTTGGTCTTCTTGGGGTGCAACTCGTGTCCGAAGATTTTGGGTCTCTTCTTAATAATGGACAATCTGTCGAAAATACTGCTCTCGATCTTTGTATCATCCCTGAGTGCGCACAGGAAGGTCGCGTCGTCCATGAAGGAGACTTCTGGTAGGGTCGTTTCGTTTTCTCGAAGATGGCCTGTGGTGGTAATAGCTTGCTCTCCCAAGGGTGGTAGCTGCAAGGAGTAACCTTCCGCGCGCAACTCCAGCTCCAGCGGGTCCAGGGCGCGCGCGAAGCTGATGTTGAAGATGAGGTCGGTCAGTCCGTTACCTGGGCGTGTTCCTTTGCGGCTTTCCGCACACAGTTCGTCTCCACGTACTTGAAAGAAGGTCGTGTCGTGTGCCTCTTCCAGCTGGTATCGGAGGTTCTCGTCGACATCGTTGAGCGCTAGGTAGCCAGGGGCTGCGATCAAGTGCTGGATGACAGGCATGAGCCATTCCGGTGGGTCGCAGCCTGCCATAATCTTGCGAAGCCACGGCTTGTCGCCCCCCCGCCCCAGGACGAACTCACGGATGACGGAGTATAACGCCTGCCAAAGGTCTAACAGGATGCCAACGGCGCTGAGACGTTTGCGCTTGCAGATCCTGAAGAACGCCTTGATGGTGTGAGTGGAGTACGCACCAGACTTCTTCGGAATCCCGCCGCGCTGGGTGACGCGTAGCAGGCAGCTGCAGACCCGCAACGTCGTTGTGCGAAGCCACTTGTGATAATGCTTGGCCACCGTGTTGTTGGGGAGGATCGACCTGTAGTACTCCAATAGGGATCTCGTGCCGCTGCCTTTGTGGAGCTTTACTGCGATGCCTGCCTTGACTTGGATTGGTTCACGACCCCGCATCATCGTCTTCAGGATGACAGGATGCCAGTGGCGCGCTGTCTCCTCAGGCGCCAGTTTAAAGATGTCATCGAAGTTGCCGTCGGGTCCTCCTGCGCGCCCCTTCTTGCCGTCCGCAAAGCTCTCCACCAGGTCGTTGAGTGGCATGACCAGGAGCGGCGAGACCTCGTCAGGTGGTGCCCTGCCGGCATGGCTGCTGTCGTAGCGGTTCGTGAGGTCGTACTTGTCCCTGATGTCTGCGCACTCGATGTTGGCGAAATGTTGGAGTGTGGCGCGGCTGATCTCTCTCTGGGTGCCCATCATGGTGCCGTCGGAGTGCTGCATGGTAGGTAGTGCGTTGTCGTACTTTGGTTTGCGGCCGCCATGAATCAGGATCTTCTTGGTCAGCTGCCATTCGGACCTGGCGTCGCGTGCTGTTCTACTGTCTGCAAGCTTGGTACCAAGGTCCTGGAAGTATTGGTTGCGGTCGGCGCTGAGCTGGTACTTGAATGTGTCCTTGGTGTGGGCGATGAAAGACCTTGCGGCGTCGCGCGCGATGCCAAGGCAGCCAGTAGTGCGACTGAGCTCACAGGCGCCTGCGAGAGCTGCGACGGAGTTGAACCAACTGTCCTCCAAATGGGCGTAGACCAGCGCCTCCTGACAGAGCTTCTTGCGGAAGTCTTCTAGTGGTGCTGGGTCTCCTTTGTTCGAGTAGGTCCGTTTGGCGCTCTCTGCGTATCTGCGTAGTCGCAATAGTCGCATGCTGGCGTCGGAGATTGTGGCATTGCATGGTGTGAGCGGGTCCCGTCCGAAGTGCTGCTTCGTCTTGTCGGCGATGAGCCCTGCTGTCTCGTGGTAGTGATCGTTGACGTCGGCACTCCATGGTGGTGGCCTGGTGCTGTTCAAGTCTTGCTTGAAGGCGGTGATGCAATCGGGGGGGGTTCTTGAGCTTGTTGGTGTCCAGCTGGGTGGCGCTCTTCTGATTGCGGTGGCGACCGTTGATGTCACCCACGGCTTCTACAAGCACTGGCAGGTGGTCAGTGGTCAAGTCGAAGCTGTTCTGGGCGCCGCGGTACCTCCGCTTGCTGTGCTCGTTCCTCTTCTTGGCGACTGGCTTCTGGAAGTCCTTCAGCACTGTGCAGGCTGTCACGCACTTGAATAGGCAGGGAGCCATGGCGACATAGTCGATGCGGTTGGAGACCCCGTCCTTGTGGTAGGTGTAGTCGTCGCTGTCCCCGTAGTAGGTGTTGACGACGTGCAGGTGGCTGTCGGCGACCGTCTCGTGGAACTCGTGTCCGTTCTTGTCGGTCAACTGATCAGGGCCCTGCTGGCCTAGCCACTGAGAGTCCTCTCCATCTTTGTGCCCTAGCCTGGCGTTCGCGTCCATAAGCACGATCTCTGGCTTCCATGTGTCGCACATCTCTCTGAAGTGTTCCCACCACCCACTGATGTCCTTGGCCTTCTGGTACGGGGCGTGGGCGACTGCAATGACGTGGTGGAACAGAGGGGCATGGACACGTACAAGGAGCATCCTGGCAGACGAGTGTAACCTTGTGAGCTGGGACTGGTTGAAGTACAAGTCCTCCCCCTTGAGCTGACCGTACGGGATCTCGACGTTGAGAAGTAGCGCGCAGCCCCTGTTGCCGTCCTGCGCGTCGCTCTGGATGTTGATGAATCCTTGTCCCGTCCAGGTGGCCTCCTTACAGCGCGTCTCCTGCAGGCCGGCGACGTGTACCTTCATGTCCAGGAGCTGGGCTCTGACCAGTGCTCCCTTGCTGGCTATGTCAGGGTGCAAGTCTGTGGAAGTAAAATCGCCTACCATGGATTGGGCATTGTACTGCACAGCGTTGAGCTTTAGTGTGCCCTTGTTGCAGGTGTCAACGGTGAGGTCGGGGATGTGGTCTGCCTCCGCCGTCTGTGGTGCGACGTGCTCCTCGAACTGTCCGTGCGTCCAGGTTGGGTATGCATGTAGGTCCCTGCAGGCTGGGTTGTCCACCCAGGTCCATTCGAGCGCGCTGTTGTACTGTACGGTGCTAACTAGTTCGTCTGCTGGCGGTGGTGGTGCCGGTTGGAGTGCTGCGTATTTTGATAAAATATCTGCTGCTTCGTTCCAGGGTGCGTCTCGATGAGCATGTGTATGTTCGAAGCTGATGGCCTTGGTGAGTTGAAGCTGCTGGAATAGTATTCGGGTGAACCTTGCGAGCGGTCGGTTCCTCCTCGATCTGATCCTCGACGTTCTTGCTGCTGCTCCCAGGGCTGCGGTGTTGTGGCCGATGATGACGATCTCGTGCGCGTCGTCCTCCTGGATGCATGCGATACCAGCCCAGAGCAAGGCTCCGAGTTCGGGGCTAGTACTGGAAGTGATGTCGTCGGCCATCTCCTCGCTGACTGACAGGGCGTGGTTGGAATACATGTGTCGGTAGTAAGCGATGCCCTGGTCGTCTTCCCTCAAGTGGACCACCGCCCATGCCGATGTGCCTGGCGCCTTGGCGTGGTAGGACGCGTCGGTGAAGTAGTAGTGTCGCTTCACAGAGGTCAAGGGTCTCGGGGGCGCGAGTTGACTTACCGCCAGCCTTGTGTGCTCGTGCAGGTCGTGGTCCTCGAGGTCGTGGTGCCACGTGAGCTTCTGGACGTGTTGTTGGAACTGCCGCGGTAGGAACTGTGGCGTTCCAATGTTGGCAGGGCGTCGTTGGGTGATGCTAGTACTGCTGCGCTGTTCGGTATCTTCCGTCCGTCTGTGCGTTGCTTGTCTGGTTATTCTTCGGCGCCGTCGCCTGCGCTCGCATCGCAGGTAATCGTCGCTGTGGTCGCAGTCGTCGTTGATGTGATAGCTGTCCTGCTGTCTGTCAGCAGCTATGCTGCGCTTGGGTGGGATGCGGAAGGGGTGCATTGCTGTGGTTGTTCGGCTGCGTGGTGCGGAGGTGGGATGGTGCTGCTGGCCAGTCGAGTCGCAGTGCATGCCGCGATAGCACTTAAAGGGGAGCATTGCACGTCGAGTTTGTGCGCCTTGCTGGGACTGCTGGTGTTGTCTCGGATTTGGAGCGCGGGCTGGAGGTAGCTGTGCTGGCGCCGCGTGGGCAGCTGGGGTGAAGGGTGAGGCGTCAGCCCGAAGCGCGCTCCACTCCCGAGGTGGTGGCGACAGTTGACGACGCTCCTCATCGAAGTTCAAGTTGTCCGATCCAGCCCGCACGGCCTGACTGAACAGGAGTTCGTGTGATTGGGCGTGGAGCATGCTGTCACGTAGACGATGAGGTTTGCCGTCAGGGGCGTCGGAGTGCTCTGTGGCGCTCGAACCGTGGCGAGAGCCAGCTGCTGCCAAGGGGAGCGTTGGCCTCCACTTGGCTGGTCGCAGTGGGCTGCGTGGGGTAGTCGTGGCTGGAGTCGATGGTGGTGCTGGAACGACTTGGTGGTCGTTGGACCTGGTTGGACACCCCAACACGACATCGCTGACGCAAGAGCAAGGCTTCGACCACCCTCCCGTCGGAGGCATGCCCTCGCGTCTCCGCACCTGTAAGGGGGAATCATCCCGCAGCTGCTCGACCCTCGGGGGAGCAGGTCCGCCCGTCGGCGGCCTTACAGTGTGAGGCGACCCCGCGCTAGCGCGCCAACGTGGACAGGTTCTGGTCGGTGCGGTGTGCTGCTCGGGCTCGACTACGTTGTGAGGCCGCTCTGATGGTGAGTGGTGGGGCTTGGTGCGCTGGTCCAGCGTATGGGTGTTGGAAAGGGTAAAGTTGGCATGTGGGACGGTGTTGCTGGTTGGGATGTTGGAGCTGGTTGGGATGTTGGAGCGGTGGGCAAGTGGGTCGCAGTTGTGCACCGGTAGATGTGCTGTTTCGTAAGGCTGCGTTCGATCTGGCAATGCCTCGTCGTCGCTGCTGTCGTTGTCGGCAAGTGTTTCGAAAGAGTTTTTTGTCGAGGTGACGTCTCGACCTGAAGTAGCCTCCATCTTGGGTAACCGTCTGCGTAGCCTCCAGCGCCTCGCAGTTCTCCTGGCTGCTGCTGCCACGGTGGCATCGTTGAGATACGGTTATGTTGGTGCTGAGCTGTCGTCGTTGCTGTCGAAGTAGGTGTCTTGGTGCTGCTCAAGCTCTTCGGCATGAATTGGCCCGTGGTGGAGTTGTCGTTCGCGGTCGGTAGGCTTATGAGATGCGGGGGATGGCTCCTCGCTGTCTCGTATTGCCGTCGAATGTGCATTGAATTTGGCCGTCACAGGTGGACTAGCCAGCCCCATTGGGGTCTCTCCGTTTGCTTTGCAGCTCTCTTGCGAGCCAAAATGGCTAGTCGGTTGGTTGGCCTGTCCTGGTAGGGGCCTGTCCGGAGTCGTTGCTGCCTCCTCCTGTGGCCTTGCCTTCAGGGGGGTGGTGGGAGGTTGGCGCTCGGGCCAGGCTCCGTCGGATGCAAGTGTCGGGTACTCACAGGGGACCTGGCGCTGGGAGACCTCCAGAGGGTGTGTCTCTGGTAGTCTCGACCTGCTGCCTGGGTCCGTCTTCGCGTGGCTGTGCAGCCTGGCATGCGGCGCCGCACGGGCCGCCGCAGCTCCCGCGGGGTGGGATGTTGGCTCTGGCGTGGCCAAGGGGTGTCGCCTTGGTCCTCGCAGCTGGTAGCGCGGCTGGCTGCTCGAGTAGCTCTCCCACTCTTGTTGCAGCCTCGCCCCGTCGGAGTGCTGTTGGTCTGAGTGCGATCTGGCGGCCTGGGGGAGACTCCCAGGTACGTCGCACGTCGCGGCCAGAGGGAGTCGCTCAGGTCCGCGCTTGGAGCACTCGTGATTGTCATCGCCTTCCTGTGGGTGGTCCCCTCCCTCTCTCACAGGTGTGGCGCCTAGAGAGCTAGTAGTGCAGGAGGTTGGTCGCACACTAGGTCGTGGTTCTTTGGTGTTTTTATTTAACTTGTTTCTGCGCCTTCTGTGTCGGGGCTCCCTAGTGGAGCGCAGCTGGTCTGAAGCGGATGCGGCATCCCCAAGGCTCGCATCGGCGTGGGCATTGCTCAGTTGTGTGATGGAAGTTACGTATGACTGTTTGTGGCCAGTCAGGGGCCGTAGGTGGGAGGGGCTGGGCGTAGGCTCATCACCGCACGGGTCTCTGAGTCTGGGCCCGGTACCCCCGTGGCCTCCTGGTGTGGTTGGCTGGACGCAGGTCTGGGCCAGTTGCCCCCCAGCCTGCGTACTCCCGCTCAGTTTTTTGAAGAGCGGCCCCCGTCGAGGTCGCTTTCGCCGCTCTCAACGAAGGATGCCACTCTGTCGCCTGGGTCCGCGAAGCCGTCGTCCGCGTCGCAGATCCTGACCTTTTTCGGCTGGCTCCTCGCTCTCCTGGGCTCTCTTGGCTGTCTCAGGTTGCCTCTGCAAGGTGGTGCTGAACTCGTCCTCTCTGGCGTGCCCATGTGGAAGCGTGGAGGTGGCGGCTGTGGCTCGTGTGGCGCGGTGGGCGTAATGTCCTCAATCGGCAGTCGTGGGGGTGTGCTGGGCAAAGCTTCCTCGTCGCGGCTGAGGTCGATGAACAGTGCCGTCATGGGTGTTCTGGCTGGCTGTAGCTGCTGCTGTGGGCTCTTGATTGGCGTGAAGGGCGTGACGGGTGGGAAGATGTCGAGCATAGGCGTGGGCTGCTCCGTCGGGATGGGTGAGTCGACTGCTAGCGTTGGTGAGAGTGAGGCCAGGTCCGTCGGTGCTTCGTCCTCCTCCTCCTCGTGTGAGTCTTGGCCCATGTCTTCGGCTCTTCCTCCTGGAGGTCCGCGTCGTCGGATTCACCTATTGGGATGCGATCACTGCTTAGCCGCACGCCGAGTTGTCCCTCCTCTCTAGCCTCCTCAGCAGCGGCCCTTTCTCCTTCTCCCAGTCCCAGGCTGGCCAAGTGTCGGAATGGGTCGCAGCTGGCGTGCTCCTCGGTGGGCGGGTGCTGAGGTGGCGGTAATGGTGGCGGCGGGGGCTCCTCTGCAGGTGGCCTCGGCGCGAACCCCAAGTCCTGCAAGCTGAAGTCGCTGTTCAGTGTGAGGCTCGACTCCTCTGGCGTCGGCCTCGACGATGTATGTGACCTCTCACCTGGTCCCACCATGGCCAGCTCCTCGAGGTACGACGGCAGCTCGGGATGTGGGGGCTCGTACTGATTAGGGAGCAGTCGGAGTAAATCTGCCTCCAGTTGCTCTCTCTGGTACTTGTCCTCCTGATCCGCCATGGCCTGGTCCCGCTCAGTTGCGGCCGAATCCTCTATGAGGTCGTCCGTCATATCGACTAGCAGGTCCTCATCCACCTGTCCTCCTGCACTCCAGGCGTCCCGTAGAGCGTTCTGGAGTCCAGCTGTCTGCCAATCGTGCTGGCGTTGGAGATCTTGCAGTTGCTGCTGCCTCTGTATGTCGTTCATGTGCTGGATGTGGGCGTGGTGCCGCATCGCGGCCTGCATCTCCTGCTGGTGCTTGTGCTGCAGTGTGCTGTGATGCTGCTGAGTCGCGTGGTTCTCCAACATCTGCTGGTGTTGTACGACCTGAAGTTCGCTCGTGGCTGCTGCTTGCCGCTGCAATGCCACCTCCTCCATCCTCCTAGCTCTGACCTCAGCTTCCTGCTGCTCTCCGAAGCGCTCCAAGTACCTCTCCTGCTCGTACTGCATCTCGTGGGCCTTCGCCTGGATGGCTGCGTGCTCCAGGTTCAGGATGACCCGCATCGCTTCTCGCCTGTTGGTCTCCTCCTGGTGCTCGTGGACCATCCGCTGGCAAGCCACTGCGATCTGCTGCTCCTCCTCTTTGTGAGCGCTGCGTCGCGCGCATCGCTCCTGGTATTCCGCTGCCGCCATCTCCTGCATTACTCTTTCAT
Organism: Prorocentrum cordatum; assembly: GCA_963575745.1. NCBI lineage: Eukaryota > Dinophyceae > Prorocentrales > Prorocentraceae > Prorocentrum > Prorocentrum cordatum. The sequence goes on along the minus strand of CAUYUJ010020948.1, from coordinate 147,348 downwards.
TGTGTTCCTGCGCCGTCCTATGCCTCTGCGCCTCTTGAGCTGCCGTCTGTCGTATCGCCTGCTCCTCCTGCCTGGCCTTCTCGACATGCTGCGTGTAGATGGCTGCTCTTCTCTGGTCCTCTTGCTGCATCTCCTCCCGTAGCATCTTCTTTTCCGCTTCGAGGTGCTTCTGCAAGTCCACGAGCATCCCTTTGGCCCTCTCCTCCTGTGTCCTCTGGCTGCCTCTCTGCGCCTCGTATGCCTTCGCTTCCTCCTCCTCCAACCTGGCGGTGTGCTGTCTCTTGAGCGCGTTGACCTCCCACGTGTGCCACTCCTGCTGCCTGGCCAGCTGGGCTTCTGTCGTGCGGAGCACCTTTTGCGCCATCGCCTGCTCGCAGGCCTTCAACTCGCTCTTGTGCTTGAGCTCCGCTTGCACCAGCATGTCGCGTTGCTGCTGCTCCATCTTCTGCTGCAGGTCGAGCCTCTCGGTCAGCTTCCTGATGGCGTCCTTGATCTCGTCGTTGTTGTCGGCGGTGGTCCTTCCTGCCGGTGGCCGAGCGTGTCCTCCTGACCTTCGCTCATCCTCGTCTTTGCTGCCTTTATGTCGTGCTTCATGCTGTGCTGGAGCTGCTGGTGCTGCTGCTGCTGCTGCTCCTGAGGGGGCAGCTGCTGCCCTGGTCGACGGAGCTGCCGCTGGTGAAACTGGTGCTGCAGCTGGGTCGCGCCTCCTCCTCGCGGCTGGGTGTGGCGTACGTCCTCTGGTGCGGTCGTCGCACCCCTCCTCCTCCGACGTCTCTTCCTTTACGCCCGCCGCTTTGGCCATCTGGTCCCTAGTGCCCTTCAGCAGGGTCTTGTAGATCTTGATGGTTCGGGCGGCCGCCGCCTCCTGGTCGAGCATCGTGTTGAGCCGCTTCTCCATCTCGGTGTGATCCTCCTCCAGCCTTTCCAGTGTAGTCCTGAGCTGCTTCATGCGTGGGGCAGGACAAAAGAGATGTTCGTGGCTGTGGTCGCCGCTTCCTGCTCGAGGTTCATCGTGCACAGGCCTGCCGACCTGGCGCCAGCGATGTTCTCGGCGAGGCGGCCCAGTCTCTAGCACTTCGCCTTATACCACACGTAGCGCATCTTCTCGTCGTCGGGTGGGGCGGACCAGCTCTCGTGCTCCATCGCAACGGCGAAGGTGACTGGCGTGATGCTGTCCAGAACCTCCCTCTGCTGCAGGCTGTACTGGAAGTTGCCGATGTGGGCTGCAGTTGGTGCATCCTGCTGGTCCTTCCTCCTGCGCCTGCTGTTCCTCCTCTTGGCTGAAGCACTCCTCCATGGTGCACTTTCCTTCCAGTGCTGAGCGTTGTCGCCTCGTTGCTGGTATTGGGCTTGTTGTTGGTGCTGGTGGTGGGCTCGCTGCTGTTGGTGGTTGTGGGCGTGGTGTTGCTGCTGAGTGTGCTGCTGCCTCTGTGCGTTGTGCTGCTGGTATCCGTTGTGCTGGCGTTGGTAGTGCTGGTTGTCACCTCGGGCCCATAACCAGGGTCGTCCTCCAACGGCTCCAACGTCTCCAGTCCACGAGTCTCTGTCCACTGACTTGGCGCGCTGCTGGCGTTGGTGCTGCTGCGGCGCCTTCGTAGTCATCTCCGTATCTGTGTGGTGTCCCACGGTGTGCTGCTGGTTGCGCTGGGGCTGCTGCGCCGAGTGGTGCTCCTCCAAGAGCTGCTTGGCCGCCGCGAGCCTGAGGAGGACGCGCGCGTTCCCCCTCTTGTCCCGCCAGCGGCGGTGCCAGGCAGGCTCTGGCTCGGCCCTCCAGCCGCGCGGCGTGCTGCCTGGGGGTGCCGCTGCCGCGGCCGCCGGCGCCGCTGCCCGCGGCGGGGGAGCTGGGAGGCGCCGAAGGCCCCCCGCCGCGAGGTATGGCGCGCGCGGCGCGCTTCAGCCCTGCCTTGCGGGCTGGCCGATGCGATCAAGCGCCCTGCCACCGCGATCGATCGGGCGGCAGGCGCGACCGAGCCCCGATGGATCGGTCGGGATCCGCTGGCCCGCGCGAGGCTAAATGGGCTTTCCTCCCCCACTCCTTGTTCTCCTCCTCTCTACTTCTCCTCCTGCCTGCTCATCCACCCTCTTCCTCCTCCTCATCATCACCCTTCTGCTTCTACTCTTGCTCCGAGCTCCTCCCTCCTCCTGCCTCCTCTTCCTCCTTCTGCGTTGGCCATACGTCCTACTCCTCCTGGGCATCTCGCGTGGTGGGCGAGAGAGTCCAGGTCGCGCTGGCCACGGGCGCTCCGGTGCCGGCGTCGATGCTCCCACTGCTGGCCCTCTGCCCCTGCTCCCATCCACCGGCTTCGGCTTGTCGTTACATGATATCGCTTCCATCGCCTCTCGGCGTCACCCCAACATACCCATACTATATGTGCGCCGCCCCCCCCAGGGGCGACGCGCGCACCGAGAAATCTTATAGTATATGCGTCGTGGCGGGCGCTTTCTGGCCACACCGCCGGGGAAACGATACAATACAAGATGGGTATACTATATGCTTGGGTCGGACGCGCGCCTCCAAGGAGAACATATAGTACTAGTATGTCTGTGTGCGTCCCAGCCTCCTCCACAATAAACGGAGAGGACTTGGAAGATGGGTGCCCTCGGATTCCGATGCGGCGGATTTCGCCCGTGCTGCGCGTCTTGCAGCTGACCTCCCGCACAGAGCGGGGGCTCGCCGATGATTGCGAACGGAGCTTTCTTGGGGACGCTCGGCCGCCTCCTCCTTCTCCTCCTCCTTCTCCTCCTTCTCCTCCTCCTCCTGTTCCTCCTCCTCCTCCCCCTCCTCCTTCTCCTCCTCCTCCTCCCGCCACTCGAACGGACCCTTGTCAGGCCTTCCCTGCCTTTTCACCCGCCTCTCTCCCGCTGCCTTTTGGGCCCTGAGCCTGACCAGGCTTAGCGCCCGCATATAGCTTGCATAGCACACCGCATACCTTTCATTCCGCCTACGCGCTGGCAAAACACTGCACACAATTATCATATCTTTCATTCCTTACTTGTTACTCTAGTTGGTAGCGGAGTTTCGGCTCCCTTTCCACGATGTTCCATTCTTCCCGCGTCATCTTGATGAAGACGTGCTCTCCCACTCCGTCTACATGAACCCTGTGTTTTTCCGCATATCGAGCAGCACGCTCATCAGTATAGCGTTGTACCTTTGCTCCCCGCGCGGCGCGGCAAGGAACCCGATCCCGCCGCAGGAACCCGGCGATCCAGAAGCAGGCGCGACCACCCTGTACAAGTACGACCACCAGAAGATCTACGACGGCACCCGGCTTGTTTGGGATGTCTCAATGAGCCCAGTGCGCGGCGCCACGACCGCCCCGTACGATCACTCCATGAGTGTCTCGTACATCCCCAGAGAGCCAGATGCGACCATGTGGCGGGCAACCCCAGAGTCTCAGATGTCATGGCCTCCGCCTGTGGAGATTGCTGGTAACGTCAGTCTTGAGATTTACTCCGAGCCCACGCTATCAGCGTCAGAAGAGAGTTCAAGGGGAACGCCTACGACTGCGACTACGCCGACGGCTACTCCGAGCACGCCTACGGCCACGAAGACTACGCCTTCGGCTACAATGTCTTCGCCTACGGCTTTGCCTACGCCTACAACCCCGTCTACGCCTACGGCCACGACGTCGGCTCGAACGGCGATTTGGGGCGCGCGCGGCGCCAGCGACCCACAGAGTTGGAGGACTACCAATCCCAACCCGCGCGGCGCAGCCCAGGCCCACAGAAGGAAGCTCCGTGAGAACCCTTCTCAACAAGACCAAGCCTGGGACAGTCTCCCAGTACCTCAACTGGCCAGGGCCTAAGCCCTTCGTCAGGTTCAGCGCCCAGCACCAGCCTCAATGCAATAATGCGGAGACGATCGCTCATGGCGTGAATCTCCCGCATCGCTGGCGCGAGGGCCCCTCGGTGACCAACAATCCCGAGGAGGCTGACGAGGAAGACAACACCAGGGACCATTATCTTCGTCGGCTCCGAGGCAGCCTGCTGGAGCATCAACGACGGTGGATCCCGGGCTCCGAGGCCATGGGGGTGTTGCTGAGAGGCCTCGGCCACAAGTGGGCACAGCTCATAGCTGGGGCCCTGCTTGCCATCTCCTGCCTATCCTGCATGGATGCAGGCGGGGGTGGCAGCGGCAACATCCGTTACCTCTGGACCTGGGGGCCCGAGCAGCAGGCTTCGCGTGCCCTTCAGTCGATGGGTCTGGAAGGTGATGATCTGGTCTGTTGCGAATTTCGACATGAACGAGTTCCGGCAGGCGGCCCACGTCTCGTCGCGCCCCACCGGCATGGCGCGCGAATGCGTCGACGAGTGGCCGCCCCAGATCCTTATCCAGGGAGGTATCATCAACGGGCAGCCAGCGCCGCCGATGACCTTCCTGATGCGCAGCTTGGCCGAGCGCCGGGGCCAGCTGGGGGGGGAGGAACGCACCGCCGCAGCGCAGGCTCCCATGGGTTTCCACTGCCAGCCCGGGGGGCGCATCGACGACCTCCTCGCGCGTCTCGACATCGTCCGCAACCGCGCGCAGCAGGCCGGTCAGCTGACGGTCGGCTTCGAGGGGATCAGCTTCCTGCTCCTCCGCGCGCGCGCGGTGTTGACGACAGTCAGCTGCTTATGATCCCCCAGCGCTACAACATGGCCTACCCTCCAACGCGCAGCAGCTGCAGCACATGACCAATGAATTGCGCCGCATCGGCCATATGGCGGGGAGCTCGCCCGGGAACCTCTCCCAGGCAGCTCGTGCCAGAGGAAACCAGACGTTCTTGGCCACTCCTTCGCCGAATGACCCCGGCAGATTCCATGATGACGCTGGCGGTCTGAGCCTGGGTCACCAAGGACCTCCGGCCACGGGCGCAGTCAGCCTTCCCGTGCCCAGTGGGAGCCACAGCCACGCCGAGGCTCCCCGCCAGCAGGAGGCTTACCCAGTCGGCGGAGTCGACTCCGGCGCCGACTCGGACACAGCGTCGAGCTTCGGCGAGGAGATCAGGGAGGGCGACCCCGAGCTCCACGGCGTCCCCGAGGACCAGCGCGCGGCGCACCTCTTCTGGGCCTACGAGCGCGCAAAGAGCAGGTGGCGTCGGTTCAACAACTACAAGCCGACCCGCCGAGTGCGCCCGAGTCTTCAAGCGCAACCCAGAGGGTGCCGAGACGCTGGAAATAGCAACCCCAACGTCTATACGTTAATTGTAACGTCTTGCGTTAGATCACTTCTAGACGTTGAAAATAACGTCCTTGTGCGATTATCGCACTCAGGCAGGGCATGCGATATTGTCGATCGCAGCTCTGCTTTTCCTCGATGCATATTCGTGTGCGTTGCAAAAAAAACTCAGCTGCTCTCCTCCTCCTCGTCGTTATTCTCCCCCTCCTCCTCTTTTTGCTTCCCCTCTCCTCTCCTCTCTCCTTCTTCTCTTTTCCGTGTTCGGCTGGCCCTTCCGACTCGATCTTCGTTCGGGCGGGGGGGGGGCGAGGGGGGCGGCGCGCGCGGGGGGGCGTCCCTGGCGCCGCCGCGCCACCGCCCGCCCCGCCCAGCCATTGGAAGAGGGATTTGGGTCCAGGCCGTCTGTTGCTCTAAATCTAGCTCTCGCCATGGCGCCGCGCACATTGGTTGCCGCGGAGTGATGGACGGAGGTGGCATGAGACCTGAAATTAAATTCCTGCCTCGACGCCACGCACGACAGTTTTTGTATATAACAATCACGTGGGTCGAGGGGGTGCGTTACTCAATGTGGCATTCTCGCCTCAATGCCGCGAACATTTGCTATATATCCCCAGTTCTAGCGGATTCACATAAGGGCGACTCAAAATGGAGCTCACGCCTTAGCGCAACACGTAATTGGCTTACAACATTGCTGCAGTTCCACGGATGGAGGGCGCGTCCAATAAGCAATTGCCGCCTCAGTGCCGCGCACATTGGGCCGCTGTGAGAAGGAGTGCGTGCATGGACATAAGCGAGCAAAAGAATGAAAACAAAACAACAAAACGCAACGACACAAAGCCGTGCAGCCGGTTTGGTTCAAGCCTTTCGGCGCAGACCAGATCCGTGTTTCTCAGGATGACTGGGTCGACCCCGAAGGCCAAAATGATGGAGAGTGGCGCAGCCGAGAGCCCGCCCAAACCAGAGCCAGTCCCGAGGACACGTTACGGTGAGGAGATCAACGGCGCTCTGACTGAGGCGCTCACACCGCTTGTCGATGACAAAGGCTGGCCCATGTACGGACACGCCCTGGCATCGGAGATGCTGGACCGCGGCAGGGTTGAGAAGTTGGGGGAGGTGCTGAGAGCGATTCGCCAGTGCCTGCTGGTTTAACGTTTGTCATCTCTTGCTCCTGCCCCCTCGCTTCTCCTCATCTGCCCTGTCGCGTCGTCGGCTGCGCGCCCCCATCCTTGCCCAGGTGGCGCCGAACTTCTCGATCGCCCCGCGCGTGGTGGAGGAGGTCATGGCCAACATCGGCACGGCCAAGAAGGACGACATCAAGTTGAGAGAGGTTGAGTCCTGGGCCAAAGGCGCGTCGCTGAGGCTCCGAACTCTCTTGCTTCACGCGGCTGGCCTCGCTCGCAAGGAGAAGCCGCCGAACAGGGCTCCTGCGTGGTGGGCCAACCTCATGGCCAACGAGAGCAAGGTCCCAGAGCCGAAGAATGCAGCGCTGCAGAAGAGCAACGTGAAGGACGAGACCAAGCCCGATAAGGAGCCCAAGCCCGAGGAGGGATCCAAGCCCGAGGATGCGTTCACGTTCGGATACGACGAGAGCATGAAGCGCGCATGGAGATGCGATGCATTCGCGGATCGATTTCAGCCTGAGGTTTGCGACAGCATGACCGTCAAGCCAGGCGAGACCTACGTCTGGGCGAAGTGGGCAGACGGAATGGAGTACGAGGTGCTGGACTGCTTGGCGTCGACCTTTCTCGAGGATGCTGGACCTGCGCCCTCGAAGACGCTGCGAGGGGGCAACATCTTGTGGACGGGCAACATTGACGGCCTCCAGGTGCAGGTCAAGTTTGTGATGGATAGCGGGATCAAGCTGGTTCAGATCAAGCACAACTTGAAGCAGGTCACGCAGGTCTCCACGCACGCCGTCGAGGAGGCGGAGGCGGTGGAGTTCATGAAGGACATCGCGAAGCGCTACTGCGAGGGGCGCCCCACCGCCCAAGACGCCGAGCAGCTGAAGAGGGAGAAGCTCAAGGAGCTGAAGAAACGCAAGGAGAAGGACGAGAAGGCGGCGGCACTGGCTGCGACCAGCGCAGCTTCGTCCATCGAGACGCAGCCTGCGGAGACGGCGGTGCGGAAGCGCCCAGCTGCCGCCCCCAAAAGAGCCTGCAAGAAAGCCAAGCACGAGGAGCCCGACAAGGAAGCAGCCACCGAGGAGAAGGGCGCACCCATGAATGGAGCGGAGAACCTGACGGTCGTCGAGAAGAAGCCCGAGGAGCAGCCCCACGAGGGCAAGGAGGAGCCTCAGCCGCTGGAGAACCCCCAGGAAGCAAAGGAGGGGCCACCAGAGGAGACGGGCGAGCCCACGAGCGAGGTCGTCGAACCCATCGACGACGACTCCGCGGACGATAGCCCCGATGATGTCCGAGAGATCCCGCCCCCAGTGACTGGCCCGTGGGAGAGTATGACCACCTCGCTGAACACCATGATGGACGAAGTTGTTGAGTGCTCTGATTTCTGGAACAATGCGTTTGGCGATGATGATGCGTGAGCCGTGCACGGCATGTCGCCACGGTGAGTTTGGTCTATGTGCGAGAGGGATTTTCAGATGGCTTGGCGGGGGAGCTGAGCCCACCGATCTCGTGAGCCTTTCGATTTCTGTGTTGTGTACATTTGCGTTCATTATGGTGCGCACTGCGTCGCTAGTGCTCTCGTCTCAAGTGTGTTATGTTGTTTTCCTCTCGCGCTCAGTTCTTTCAGTTTGCCGAGCTCGGGCAGACAGCGAAGCTTTCCAACGCACTCCAGGTGCGTTTCCAGGGGGGGCGATTGAACCTCAAACACTTGAAGCCAAACGTACCACAGCCGAGCGAAACACGAGCATGACGACACACGAGCATTACGAAACACAGCTGAGGAGGGTAGGGAAAAGGATAATCGTTGGAAACAGGATGACAAACAGACGGCGGAGGAAAACACGGAGAACGATAATGATGAATCTGAGAAAATCGCTATACCGTCAGCGTCGTCAAGATTGCTCGAGACCCTGCCCCCTCCTGGACGAAATGTCACAGCACGCGTGGCATGCGAGATACCATGGGCATTGGACCATGGAGCGTTGCTTCTCTGTTCTCTGGGGCGCAAAGATGGGCGCGAAGGGCCTGAGCCTCTACCCCCAACCCCGCCAGACAAGGGAGAGGAACGGGGGAGGGGAGTTGGGGGAGGTGGCGGCGCAGGAGCGGAGGAGGGAAGGGTCCAGAAGATGGGTGCGGTTGAGACCGAAAGGGTGTAGGTGAGGAGGTTGGTGCGAGGAGCGCCCCAAGGGGCCCCAAGAACCTGGCGATACGCAGATCGACACAACTGGCGGGCCCCCCCTAAAGCGAATGGGGGGTCGGGGAGAGGGGCTCGACTCTCCGAGAAAGAGAGATCACACGTTTCACTCTGCCTCCGTGAGATTGCCACCTGCTGCCGCAAGTGCCGTGGCGCCCAATGGGACATCAAGCTCGTGAAAAAATATGGTTGACGCTTCGCGAATCCCCGCCAGCCCATCCAGAACCAATGCCCAGAGGAATTGCCTCGATCAGGGAAGTGGGCAGCACGCAGAGGGAGCCATTATGAGACATCTTGGGGTATATTGGGCCATCTTGGAGGTCATCTCGAGCTCCCCCAGGCGCTCTTGGAGTCATCTTAAGCAGCCCCCCCCCCCCCAGAGGCCAACATGTTGCTAACACCTTCATAAAATCAATGATTTGGCATTCTCGCCGAGGCCTCTTGGAGCATCTTGGGTGCTTCCGGGGTCTCTTGGGGCCTCTTCGGGGTCTCTTGGGGGCCTCGTGGGGGCGTCCTGAAGGCCTCTTGGAGCTTCATGGCCACCTTGGGGCCCTCTCGGGGCACCTTTGGGAGCCTCGGGGGCAGTCGTTGGGCCATCTTGGGTGAGATCGATCAGGAGGGGGGGCATTAATTACAGCACCCCCAGGATGCCAAAATGGGGCCCAAACCATAATACAACCAATGATTGTGGCTTCCTCGCCGAAGTCGTTTTGGGCGCACTCGCGGACCCCCCGTCCAGGCCCAGGGGAGGGGGCATGGGGGGGGGCAAGCCCCTCCCCGAAGGGGAAGAAGGAGGGGTGGACTAGGAAACGCTCTAAACCACCGACGCCCAGAGGGCTGATGGGATTCAAGCAGGCATGTTGATACCGACCCCAAAGGAAATCCAGCGATTCGGTCCAACAACGCGAAACACGCTCTTGCCCACTAAGGCTTTTTCAGGGCCAGAAACCTGGTAGTGGGTAGGAGCTTTTCGGTTGGTTCTTGAGCGCATTCAAATAGCTTACGCCACCCTGCTGATATCTCAGAAGAAGGTCTTCCCCCCCTCCTCCTTATCATCCTCCTCCTCCTTCTCGTCTGCCCTTATCCACTCCATCTTGATCTTCTTGTCCACCTGCCCGTTCCGAGCATCCTCCGCCCCAACCGTCGCTTGGCCCGCGTGGGTGGTTTACCCAAGAAGAAGTCGTTGTGCCAGCATACTATGAAAATAACGGGCAGTGGATTGAGTGGGTTCGGCACCTTAGGAACCCGCCACCCCAGCCGCCTCCGCCGCCCCCGCGACCCCCCCATGTCAGCCGAAGGGCTGGCGGAGCTCGAGGCAATAATCGGTTGGGAAGAACTCGGGGCCATGATCGCTTGAGGGGAGATAGGCTCGCCTCATCATGCTCTTGCTCCTGCGCCTGCTTCTGTTCTTGTTTCTGCCTCTGTTCTTGCCTCTGCTGCTGGTCCTGCTCCTGCTCATGATCCTGCTGCTGCTCCTCCTCCTCCTCCTCCTCCTCCTCATCATCCACCTCCTCCCCCTCCTCCTCCTCCTCCTCGTCCCTCCCCCCTCTTCTGCCCCGCCCCCAGAGTAGGATAATTGGGGGTGAGAAGGAGGGGGCAAAGAGAGTTGTTCGAAAGAGTCGACGCGTATGCCGCGCAAAACAGAAGCAACTGGCAACGCATGCAATTACGCACGTTGCATCATACGAAATCGCACGGCCAACCTCATAGACAAGCAGGAAGCAGGCAGCATATAAAACACGCAGCATAAGCAGAAAGCACAGAGCTGAAAGACAACCGGCAAAGCATGCAATTGCACATAATGCAACATGTGACAGCACGCATCGCGCAGCCAACCATAGTTCACAGTACCATCGCCGTTTTTTCTCAGTTCTAGCTGGACGCACTGCGGCGTCCTGTTGTGTGAACCTCGCATCGCACTTTCGAGGATCGACCTTTCCTGATGACAGTCCTGGCTGAGAGCCTCGACAAGGTCACGGCGGGCGCCCCCCCCCCCCCCCTCTGTCTCCACGACGGCATCGGGGTCCAATGCAGGAGGAACTCCAGCTGCGACGCCTTCGGCAGCGAGTGCGCCCCAGACGCCCTCAGAGGCCGCCCCGCCCGCGCCCATTGAGGCCCATGACTCCCCCGAAGCTCCAGCTGATGGGCAGGGCGGCGGGCAGCTCAACAAGCAGGGGCCTGAAGGTGCGTTCCTTGAGGATAGCCAGCGTGGGGAGACCTTCACAGTGCCAGGCAATCCACGTGACGTCGCTGCTGCCAGAGCCCCCGTTCCGGAAGCCCCCGCATCGCAGCCGCCCGCGCACTTGTCGAGGTCCACGTTTCCGCGACGAGGGCATGTCGGAGCAGCAGCGCAGCGAAGTCGTGGCAGCAGACAGGGGATTCTGGCAGAGGGTCGAGGCGCTGCCAGGCAAGGCAGCCGAGGAGCCCGACGGCCCGCCCGACGGCCCGCCCGACGGCCCGCCCGACGGCCCGCCAGACGGCTCGCCCGACGGCCCGCCCGACGGCCCGCCCGACGGCCCGCCCGACGGCCCGCCCGTCGACGGCCCGCCCGACGGCCCCCCCCGCGTCCCAGAGGGCATGAGCCAGGAAGAATTCCTGCGCAGCTTGTCGAGCCAGCAGATGGGGAGGGGCCGCTACGACAAGCATGAGCTCGATGGCGAAGACGATGCAGGCAGGGATCCCCACCTGGAGGAGGCCGAGATGACCAATTTCGAGATCAATGCTGGCAGCCCTCAGGGCTGGCGCTTCCAGAGGGAGTTGGCCGCGGATAAGGAGCTGAAGAAGTCGTGGCTCGAGTGCAGGGGCAACCACGCGAAGCAGGCTTTCAGGCAGAAGTGGTGCAAGGCAAAGTTCGAGATGTACAGGAAGAGCCGCGAGATGATCAATCGCCATCAGGTCGTGACTGCAGACATGGGCGTCTACCACCCCCTGGACAGGATCAAAGTCGAGGAGGGAAACACCGAAGAGGCGGCTGAGCGTGCCTGGCGTTACGCATACGCGTGCGTCATGATGGGCACCCAGTGGTACCGCTTCAATGTCATGACTAGAGCCATGGAGTTCCTGTACGTGAAGCAGCAGTACAATGATATAGTTACGCAGTGCTGGCAGACTACGCAGCGCGAGGAGAACAGAGGCCGCCTTCTTGCAGGATTCGCTGAGCCCGAAGGGCGTGCCACGTTCGAACCAGTTCGTGCAGCTGCAGGTGCAGCGCCGCCATCTGCAAGCGGCGGCGCGGCGGTCAGCGCTGCCTCGCGCAGCGGCAACGGACCTGCGCCCGCAGCTCCATCCGCAGATGCACCCGCAGCTCAGCCCGCAGCTGCGCCCGCAGCTGCGCCCGCAGCTGCGCCTGCAGGTCCAGCTGCGCCCGCAGCTGAGCCCGCAGCCGCCGCGGCGCGCGCGGCCCAGGAGGAGGCCGCCGTCGGCGACGAGGCGAGGGAACCGCCCAACAAGAGGTCGAGGAAGTCTGTGAGGGGCCAGGCTCCGTCGACGAAGCCAGCACCTGCGACGCCGAAGGGCAAGGGCAAGGGCAAAGCTAAGGCTAAGGCCAACGCTTCAGCCTCTAAGGACTTGAGGGCCAAGATCAAGGATGCGCAGCAGCTGAAGGTGGCGCATGGCCAGGCGAGCTCCTCGATCGCTTGCATCTCTGCCCAGATTGCAAATTCTCCCGACTGGTCGTGGCTGAAAGACAGCGTGCTGGTGGAGCCGATGACGAAAGCCAACGACGACATGATCAAGTATGTGTTCTCCAGTCCCATCGCGACCATGCTTATCGGCCAGAATGTAGAGCATATTCAGGCGAGCTACGATGACCCTGCCCAGATGGATGTCCAGTTGGCGACCCTGACCAGCGACCTCGGCGAGCTCGTCGACAGGGCGCAGAAACATGCGGACAAGCTCTCGAGGATGCATTATGAGAAGATGAAGGAGTATTGAAACGCTAACTGAGGTTCAATTCAGATACAGGCTGGAATGGGTGACAGTCGATATGCAATTGGGCGAGGCTCTTGCACTGTAAGTTCTCGTGCATGCGGTCTGTCAGAGCCAGCTTGTGCAGCGCGCATCATAATATATCGTGCACGCGTGATCTGCGCGTCTTACTTTTCTCGGGCGTTCGACTAAGTGTCGAACGCAGTCGCCGCAGGGGTTGGCGACCAGTGCGCCTGTGCACTCGCCTGTGACGAGCCCTGCCTTTGCCTCGAGGGCTCTCCCGGGGGCAAACGTAGCAGGGTAGAACGTCCAATGTCGGGTGGGGTTCGGTTTTTTTTTTTTCAACGGATAATCAGCGGCGGGCCCCGGTTGTTTTTCAGGGTCGGACCTTGTTTTCTGACAAATGCCCGTTCTGCAGGCCGGATTTTGGCCAACCCCGGTTGTTTTTAGGAACCCCGGCTGTTTCTAGGACGGAAAAAGGGCCGCTGATTCTGCGCTGATTTTGCGCTGAGTTTGCGCTGATTCTCGTTGCTTTTTCATTTTCAGCTGTGTTTTTACCATGTTTCGTGCCGCTGATTTTCCGCTGATTTTCCGCTGATTTCCGCTGATTTTTTCCTGAAATCACTGGGCCCCGGGGACTCCCAGAGCAATTTCATCGGCTCGAGGGCCCAAACATCACCGAAACCACCCAACAATAGGCGTAAGAGGGTTCAACCGTTCTTCTTTGAAGCGATCCACCCGTCTCGAGCCCCCCCTGGCCCTCAGATGCTCCAGTTCGCAGGCGGGTGACCTGCGCATCGCCCTCATTATCTGGGGGGAACTGCGCATTGAGCAAAAATATGGCAGTAGGAGGGTACTAGACCGAGGGTGGGGGTGGGATAAGGGGCAGGATGGGGCAATGAAGGACGGGGTTGGCAGGAAGGGGGCGAGGGTGAAGGTGTCCAGGGGGCTGGGGCTGCCTACTCAAGACGGGCATTGAATACAGAGTGAGAAGTAGAAAGGCCGAGGACAAAGGTGACGATGAGGAGGAGGAGGAAGGTGGAGGAGAAGGAGGAGGAGGAGGGAGATGAAGATGAGGAGGAGGAGGAAGAGGAGGAGGAGGAGGAGGAGGAGGTAGATCCCGCAGCGCGGTTCCAATTTCAATGGCTCCGATGGATTCTGGAACCAACGATGCGCGTCAGGAGGAGGAGTAGGAGGTAGAGGAGGAGGAGCAGGAGGAGGAGGCGGGAGGGGGAATCACGTGGAGACTGAGGATCAGGAGTTCAATCAAAAAGACAACTTCGACTGACTTGGGACGGGCAGGACACGCGTGAGACGATCATCGGTCCGAAAATGAGGATGAGGGTTTGAACGCATGGGGAACATTCGAGGGGCATCGGGGAGAGGAGGAGGAGGAGGAGGAGGAGGAGGAGGAGGACGTGACATACTTGAACAAGGAAAGCGAAGAGGAGGAGGAGGAGACTGGTAGGGAGGAGGAAGAGGAGGTAGAGGGAACCGACACGACTTGGCACTAGGTGGAGGAGGGAAGAAAATCAGGAGGGGGAGAAGGATGAGGAGGACGGAGAGGGTAAGCTAAGAGCGAGCGGTCGCCCCCCCCCCCGCTTGCGCCGCCTCTCTTACGGCCTGGACATCTTCATTGCGAAGGCCATTGGCGCTGCTCTGCCCGCGAGAGCGCCCTCCTCCTCCACCTCCCTCCTCCACTGTGGAGCCCGTCGCAAGGCGGCGTTTTTTTGTCCACGCTTAGCCCGCGATATGTAAGTTTGAGCCCCCTTGCGGTATGTCGGTGCGTATGTATGTATGTATGTATGTATATGTGTGTATATATATACTATTAACCGTTGTTTCACATGTGCTATACGTATGGGGTACTTTGGGGGCCCAAGATAGCGCCCGAGGAACCCCTCCCACCAACGCGAAACAAACAAACGCGCGCACGCACGACAACACTCGCACGCCAATGGGCTCCGTCTAATCCGTTTTGTGGTTGGGCGCCCCCAAGGATGTGGGGCCCTCTTTAGTGGCTCTCTAAAGATGCTCCGCGGGTCTTCTCGGGGTTCTCTTGTCGGGGGCCTGACGTGTCCACGGGGCAGGGCCCGAGGCCAAGGTGCCTATTAAAGACTGGGGAGGGAATGCAAGACACCGCCCCAGTACGGGAAAGGGGAGCGCGGTGGATGGGAATAGGTGGGATGCGAACGGTCCAACCACCCTGCGGGCCTCGGCGAAGCGAGCCCCCTGGAGGCTAACGTAGGGGGGGGGGGGGTCCTTGGATCGGGGTGCATGGCCGACGTCGCTTGGCGAGGGGCAATGTTCCGTTTGCCCCCATCGGCGCACTTCTGTTCGACCCCAGCCCCCGCCCGCAGCCATCATGGTTAAGAAGAGGAGGCGTCAGACACACGCATCGCCCCCTGGTGATTTCGCTCGTTCAGACGATGAGAGAACAGAAGCTGGTGAGAATCTAAGTCAATGCCTGTTGGAGCTCTATGCCAGATGTGTCCTGAGCGCAACAGATGTTTGTGTGATAGCCCATTGCGCATCGAAGGCTGGTGCCGTGGGTGGTGCACGTGATTTCGCATGCAATCCGACGTCCTCCAGCGGCAATGTTGCAAAGCACCTCGACACGTTGCTCCCGACGAGGCCCGAGAACCTGGAGTTGCATAACCTTTGGGCGCCACAGAACGTTCGGAAAAGGTACCCCTCCTTCGCCCCATGCTTCCCCTGCCCCTCCTTGGCCGTCCCTCATGCCCCCTTGCTCCACGCCATTGCTCTCATCGTGCCCGCCTTATCTGCCTCCACCTCCGTCCTTTGCATGCCGCCCCCTCCTCCTCCTCCCCCTCCTGCTGATAGGTTTGTCTCGTGTTCAACGTGCAACGCCTTGCGTTTTACCTCGCGAGGCGTTTCACGATGAGCTAGCCGCTGACCCCAGCATCAGCGAAAAGGTCCAAGCCATGCACGAGAATGACGAATGGGAACCTGTGTATCGGGACCATCCTTTAGTTCAGCAAGCTGTGCGCAACAATGAAAAGCTGCCTTTCCCTCTCGCGGTTTACGTTGACGGCGTGTCATACACTAGACAGAAAACATCTGCCCATCAAGAGTCCCTGATATGCTTCGTGATGTACAATCTTATCACATGCAGGAGACATCTCATTTGCGCGGTGAGAAAATCGTCGCTGTGTGGTTGTGGATGCAAGGGGTGGGATACTTTATTTCATATATTCACCATGCTCCGATGGTCAATCAAAGCCATGGCGGAGGGGGTTCGGCCGACCGTAAAGCACAATGGTAAAGAGTGGGGGGCTTCTGAGGTCTGGGGCAGTCTTTCAGCTGATCTCGGCTACAAGGCATGCGTGATTCAACTGAAAGGGGACTGGGCTGAGTGGGTAACCACGCTCGGATTCGCATCGTGGAATCCTGTGTACCATCCATGCCCCATGTGCTCATCTGTGCAATGCACCTTGCATGAGTACAACAACATATCGTTGGTTGGTCTTCCATGGGGTGATCCAGTGAATTGTTGACGCTTCGCGAATCCCGACCAGCCCATCCAGAAACGATGCCCAGAGGCATCGCCTCGATCAGGGAAGTGGGCAGCACGCAGAGGAAGCCAGTATGAGACATTTTGGGATATCTGGAGCCGTCTTGAAGTCATCTTGGGCTCTCCCAGGTGCTTGTGGAGTCATCTCTTAATCAGTGTCCCCCCCAAGAGGCCAACATGTTGCGAAAACCTTCGTACAATCAATGATTTGGCATTCTCGCCGAGGCCTCTTGGAGCATTCTGGGTGCCTCTGGTGGGTCTCTGGGGGACTCGTGAGGGTCTTTTGGGAGCCTCTTGGGGGCATCCTGGGGGCATCTTGGGGCTTCCTGGCCACCTCTTGGGGCCCTCTCGGGGCACCCTTGGGAGTTTGGGGGGCAATCTTTGGGCCATCTTGGGTGAGATCGATCACGGGAGGGGGGGTGCTAATTGCAGTCCCCCCCAGGAGGCCAACATGGGGCCAAAACCCTAATACAACCAATGATGTTGGCTTCCTCGCCGAAGCCGTTTTGGACGCTCGGACGGCTCGCGGAAACCCCTGTCCAGGTCCAGGGGAGGGGGCAGGGGGAGGGGTAAACCCCTCCCCGCAGGGAAAGAAGGAAGAGGAAACTCTTTAAGCCACCTACGCCCAGAGGGCGGGTGGGATTACCAGGATGCGTGCAGTGCCTGCGAGATCGACCTTGTCTTGGATACCCAGGACAAGTGGCAGGCATTGTTCGCTGATGGAGGGCTGCGCTATGACAGGCGCTTTGGCCGAGTCCTCCAGAGGGAAGTGCGCGTGGGAGGGGTGCTCCTCAGAGCTGGCGATCGTCTCGTCCCCAACTCTGATATGGTTGACGTGGGCTTGCTGACGCGCCGGGCGCTTCCGTTCCGGGTCACGTTCTGGCGTCGCCGAACGGATGCGGGCGGTGCGCTGCTGGGCCCAGTGACGCGGAGGAGTCCAATATTCGACGCGTCGCTGGGGATAAGCCCCCAGACGTCTACCTGCATAGACACCCTTCACACGCTGCACCTGGGCGTGGCTGCGAGAGCGGTGGCGGTCGCGTTGCGGGCGGTGATCGCAGCGAATCCCTGGCACCACCCTGGCCCTGGCGAGGTCATGGTGGAACACGCTTGCCGCGCTCTTAGACATGAGTTGCAGGAGTTTTATGAATCGGAGAACATCCCTCTGTCTAGTAGGATTGGCAGGCTGACGCCAGGGATGCTCGGCAGTGCGTTTGCTCCTGAAATACACACCAAGGGAGCGGAGACAGGGTATTTGCTCAAATTCATCGCCCATATCAGCAGCAAGCAGTTTTTCCAGGCCGATAGTTGCGTGGAGATATTCAATGCGTGCAAGCATTTGGTGGAATACATGAACGTGCTCAAGACATCGCCAGGTCGAAAGATCCCGCCTCATACACATCAGAAGTTGTTAACGTTGTGCGTCAAACATTTGAAAGCATACGACAGAGCAGGTGGCATGTTCACGCCAAAACATCATCTCTTTGTACACCTCACGGCACACATGAATGTTTTCGGTAATCCTCGGCATCATTCGACGTGGCGCGACGAAACACTTAACAAAGTCCTCCGCAGCGTAGCTGAGAACTCGCACAGGCGGGCATGGGAGAAGCGGATTGTCAGCGGTTGCGTCTTCACGGCAACATCGTGCATAATTCATGGTTCGCTGCAGTTTGACTCAGCTAATACGTTGACGATTTGCAGAAAAACCAGCGTTCGCATGTTGTTGGGACCTAAGGCCCAAGGGTAAAAAGTAATCGGGGCAGCGTTCGCCAAGAGATCAATTTCGTTTCCCCACGCGGTGCCCCCGCCGAAATATTATTCCTGCTCGCCCTTTTACTCCTCCTCATCTTTCTCCGTCCTCATCGCCCTTTTGGCCTTCATTCATCCTGCTCAGCTCTGCTACCTCCTCCTTCTCACCCTCCTCCTGCCCCCCCCCCCCCCCTCCTGGGGCAGCGGCGGCAACCGAGGGTCCGAGGGGCTCTCGCGCGGGCGTTCGCAATGACAACATTCACCACGTAGAGGGGGGTCGAGGGCAAAGAAAATAAAGAACAACAGAAACATGAGGATGACGAGCAATGGCAATGGCAACTGCTCCTCCTACTCACCGCCATCGCTGCCGTCATGAACGTCGACATCGTCGTCGTCGCCAATTCCCCCGCCGCCCCTAGCACGCCCCAGTTTGGTTCCTGGAGACGGGGGGGAGGGGGGGGGGAGAGGAATGTGGAGGAGGAGGGGGGAGGGAGGAGAGGAGGACCACGAGTCTGCGAAATGGCGGGGCAAGCCTGCTCATGAACAGAGCAGGGCATCCATCCCATCTCCTATCGCACCGCTACCATGCTGCCATTTCAGGGCCGAGATTTCTCAGGCGGAATGGCCAGGCGCAAAAGACCGCCACCCGAACCATTGTTCCAGCCAGCGCGCGCGAAACCTAGAGATCCGCCCCCAGAACATCTCAAAATTCAGGCTGCTCCCGTGGGCCCCCAAACTATGCGAAGGCCTTCGCTACCGAGATAGAGAGAACCTACAGCACGCTCCACGACCGCGTATCTGCGACAATAGCATGGTGTTTGACGCTGACCTTGAGCAGAGATCTGACGGCCGTGGATTGTTCAGCGGTTGGGGGGAGACATCTTATTGGATCCGTTCACTGGGCGGCACGGCCCACGAATTCGACGCAGCCACCAGGCAATGTGATGATGAGGACATAACTTCTGTCGTTGGAATGGTGTTTGCGTTTTGGCTCGTCACTCGCCCCGTGAAGAATGGCGCCGTTCTGATGACACCCGAATGCGCCGCGTGGGGGTTCATGAACACATATGTATCTGGCCGTTACCTCCACGTTGAAGGGCACAGGGATAGGGATTCGGTCAAAATGGCAAATGAGACGAACCAAGTGGTCAGTGCTATCATGTTTTACGTGACGACACGTTTGTGCTATTATATCATTGAACAGCCTCTCACTAGCCATTTCTATAAGTATGCATGTTGCGCAGCTGCAATTAAGAGCACCCGAGGGCGGTCAGTTCTCACTTACCAGAAAGCGTTTGGACACGAGATGCCGAAATCTACGCAGTTGTTGTTGACTTGCCCAGAGAAATACAGCCACTTTCTGATTCGCTCGAAGCCGAAAGGGGCGTCAGTGGAAGGAACTCCGACGTGCCAGAAATATTATACCATGTCAGGTGGATGGCTCAATGGCCACAAAGCTCTCCGAGGTGTCGAGCATTTCCCGACGCAGCTTGCGCAGGCCATAGCACAATGTATAGTTTGCAGTTCGGGTGCAGCGCCAGTGGTCTCGTGTGAGTCGGGTGCAGACCCATCGCACAATGTTTAGTTTGCTCGTTCTGGTGCAACTCCCTTTTTCAGAGGAGTCGCAATCGTATGTTGCATATTTCCGTGAGCGTATGTAAGATATTGCTCACGGCACGCGTGTGACACAGTGTTTTCTGCCAGTGCGCTCTTGGCCACACAATTGTGGGAGCCTCTCTGGGCCGACTTGGGGCCCTCTTGGGGCGTTTCGGGGCCGTCTTGGAGGCCATCTTGGGCGTCTTGGAGGCCTCTCGGCCCGTCTTGGGGCCCTCTTGGGGCCGTCTTGGGGGCCTCTTGGGCCGTCATGGAGTCATATTGGAGGCCTCTTGGGCGATCTTGGGGCGACCTTGGGGGCCTCTTGGGCCGTCTTGGGCCGTCGGAAAGCCGAAACGGCGCAAATACCAAAATCAGTCAAACACAAAGGATAATCAATGATTTTGGCCTCTTCGGGCCTTCCTGGAGGACCTCTTGGAGGCCCCTTGGGCCGTCTTGGAGGCCTCTTGGGATCCTCTTGGGCCGTTGTGGGCCATCTTGGGGCCATCTTAGGGCGTCTTGGGTGCACCTGGGCCGTCTTGGAGGCATCTTGGGGCCATCTAAGCCGTCTTGGAGGCCATCTTGGAGGGTCGACCCGAGGAACGGTCGGTCGATACGGCTGCCACCTTGCGAACGCCTGGGTTTCCCCCCTCCTCTTCCTTATCCGCATTCTCAGCCTCTTCTTCCGCCCCTCCCCCCTCCTCCTCCTGCTCCTCCCTCCTGCTCTCCCCTCCTCCTCCTCCTCCTCCTCCTCCTCCTCCTCCTCCTCCTCCTCCTCCTCCTCCTCCTCCTTTTCCTGTCCCTCCTCCTCCTCCTTCTCCTCCCCCTTCCCCTCGCATCCCCTTCCTCGCCTTATCTCCTCTTCCTCCTCCTTATCATCGTCCTTCTCCTCCTCATCCTCATCCTCCTACTTGTCTTTCTTCTTGTCATCCTCCTCGTGCACCCCCCCTCCCCTATCATTTTCCTCTCCTCCTTCCTTTCTCTTCCACTGGCCTCCTCATGCTCCGCCCATGCGATTTTCCTGCGCAATCGCTTCCTCCTCCGCCATTTCCTCCTTCCTCCTTCTCCTCCTCATTCCGCTCCTCCTCCTCCTAGTTTTCTTCCTCCTCTTCTCCTCCTCCCCTTTTTTATGCTTCAACGCGTTTGCTGCAGCCAAAACCTGCGGCCGATCGGATCGTGCCACTCGAGGCGGTGGCCGGCGCCGAATTGGAACCGAACGCGCTGCGCTCTATTGCGCCACGTCGCGCCATGAGCGCGAGCACACAAGGGAACGGACAAAAAAACACCAAGCACGGAAACCACAATGCGACCCACCCACAACAGGTAGAAATGTAGCCAGTTGCCGAGGAGTGCCGAGCGAACGCATCTATATTGCACTCGCTTGTATCTTACGGCCAAAACCAACCGCCTGTCGGACGTTAAAAACAACGTCCAAGCAAGATTTTAACGGCCCACCTCTGGGTTGCTAAATCCAACGTCTTCTACCCTCTGGGAAGGGGAAGGGTAAAGGCCGCGGCAAGGGCCACACCTACCTCGCGCACCTGGACGACGCCACGGCCCGGGAGACCTTTGTGGGCTTCGGGAAGGGCACAGGTAAGGGAAACGGGAAGCACCAGACCAGCGGCACGGGCATGGGCAGGTCCGGCAACCCCATGGGCCCAGACGGGCAGCGCCTCAAGTGCCACGAGTGCGACTCGGAGGAGCACCTCGTACGTGACTGCCCTCGGCGACGCCAGCATGGCGGCCAGGCCCTCGACCTAAACACCTATCTCCCTTCATCGTCCCTTACATCTACGTCACCATTGACCTCTCTTGGGCAATCAGGCCCACCTGAGCCATCAGCGCAGATGCCCAGGACGAGTGCTCACCAGGTGTGGATGGTCAGGGGCACCGCGGTAGGAGCAACCAATGACCGTGTCGGCGGCTCTCCTGGCAAAGGCGACCCATTGCAGGGTGCTGATCCGTGGAACGGAGGCCAGCCGGCGCCGATGACCGCCCCCCGCAGACCACAGACACCAGGGTCCGTCGGTTCCTGGCAGCAGGTCGGCCACAGTCAGTGGAGCCAGGATTCATCATCACGCTCTGGCGGTCCAGCAGCAGCCTCGGCCTCCCCCATTTCTTCCCCGAACCCTCTCGAGGACGAAATACGACGACTACGACAGGAGACGGAGGCCATGAGGCAGCGTATCCGGCAGCAGCAGCCTGCCGCCGGATGATCCGACCACGTCGGTGAATCCGCGGACTCAGCACCAGCACGGCCAGACCAGCAGCCCCACCAGCAGCGCCACGGCAGCCAGCACAGCAGCATCCACAGCAGCCACAGCAGCAGCGACTTCAGTGGCACGTGGGCGCCGCCTTCCCTGTGGGAGCTGACTGGATTGGCTCGCGTGGCCCCACCACCAGAGCCACCGCGGGGCGTTGAGCCGCCGAACTGGGCGTACATGCCCTCAGTATCGGCCCTCAGCATCAGCGCGCCATATACGGTCCGAGCACCATGTGGCCTCCGCGAGCTGCGCCGAGTCCGGAGTCCCCAACGGCCCCAAACTCCCTTGAGATGCTGCCGCTCTTCGGCAACAGTGCCACAATGCCGTTGGACCTGACGCAGCCCTCAGGGGGGATCGCGAGCTGGTTCGCCGGGCGAGAGCAGTGGCAGCAGCAGAACAGCCGCTCTGGCATCTCAGTCGCGATGGTGGAGACGACCCTGGGCGCGACCCAGTGGCGTCCAGTCTGGGAGCTCAACAACGCGCAGAGCACGCTCGAGGAGCTGAGGAGCCAGGAGCAGGCGAGGGGGGGACAGTCACAGCAGCCACAGCCTCAGGCACCTCCACCGCCGCCTCGGCCTCCTGTGGCGTCCTTCGACGGCGACGACGCCAGCTGCCCCATATGTCTCGAGGCGTAAGTGCACGGAGCTGCAGTGGCACGGCTGCGCTCAAGTAAGGCTGCCATCTACAGCTGTTAACCCAGACGGACTCAGCGGTCGCAATGTGCCCCGCGCGTCGCGGCCCCGCAGACATCATCGCATAATACAGACACATCGCAACAGGGAGGGCCAACTCCTCCAGAGCCGACGGCACAGGCCATGCTAATGCCGCGGCTCCTGCGATGGACATGGACGAGCAGGTTCAGGACGGAGGCCGACCACGCCTTGGGATGCACAGTGGCCAATCCACCCGGCCATGCCCGGGACCCCACGCAGGCGAGACCTAAGACAGTCGCCTGGAAGTACATCCAGCTTCGCATCAGCTAGCGACGCCCAGGTCTCAGAAGGATTCGGTGCAGTCTTCGGCGGCGGGCAGGACTGGCACCGCGCTCTCCTCTGTAGGCCTACTACGGGGGAAGCAGGACGGCACTGGTCAGACGAAGACCCTTGTGCCAGCTCGCCCTACTTCTTAGCGAGCACCGACCTCCCAGGTGGCCGGTTAGGAGTCATTGTCGACACCAGCGCCTGGACCAACCTCTGGGGACTGCACTTCGCGCAGCGCCTAGCACGCCGAGCGCCCCAGGATAAGTTGCAGCCCACCGAGGAGAAGATGCCACATCCATTCTACGTGGCAGGGGTCGGCAACGGGCCACAGCAGGCACGATGGGAGGTAGACTGCCCCATCGCTGTCACCTCTCGCGAGGGCGCGACCTCCCAGCACAGCGTGCGCGCCCCAGCTGTGGAGGGCGACGGCGCTGAACTCCCGGCTCTCCTGGGCCCCCAGTCCACGCAGGCCAGCGACGGAGCCGTGGACAGGCGTGAACCACAAGCGCCTGACCTTCCCTGGCAAGGGCGGCTGCGAAATCACTTGGGGCCCCGGCACCATCCACTTCGACCTCGAGTCAGCGCCGAGCGGCCATCTCTGCATCCCAGCCGACGACTTCGACCAGTTGCGGCCGCCCACGGGGTGCCTACCGCCCAAGCAGATCGCGCGACTGGCGGCGGGCAAGGACAGTCGGCCTCAGGGCGATAACGACGGCCGCGTGTTTGGGAAGCCTGAAGGTTAAGCTCCTGAGCCCCAACGCCTCGCCACCAGCGAAGGCCACGGCGGAGGCGGCTGGCTACGACATCATAGCCAGCGCGGACATCAGTGCATCGTCCCATGGACGTGAGCTGGTACCCACAGGTCTTGCTGCACTTGCGCCGCCTGGGACCTACCTCGGGACGCGCCACGCTCGGGCCTCGCCATCAAGGACATCGACGTCGCCGCCGGCGTGATCGACCCAGACTACCGCGGCGAGATCAAGGTCCTCTTGGTCAACAGCGGCCCGCGCGACTACGTAGTGCAGCAGGGCACTCGGATAGCCCAGCTCCTACTGGAGCGCATCATCACGAACTCCGAGGTGCAGATCGTGGACCACCTCCCTTCCTCAGCCCGCGGCTCCTATGGCTTCGGACAACAGGCCTTGTGTACCTCAGCGGGATAACATAATCTATCGGTACAAATTTGATTGTTTCGCCCCCTGGAGCCCCAGACCTCGTCGGGCATGCCATCGTCCATGATGATGGCTGTGCCGACCCGCCTCACTAGGAAACGGCCGGGCCAGCAGCGCCGGCCGGCCCAGCTGGACCAGGCTGTGCCGCCTGGGTCCTAGAGAGAGGCAGAGGCACCACTCAAGCACTACAAGGGCACGGCATGGACGTCCACAAGCACGGCGACTTTGCGGCTGCCACCGAGTCCATGCTGGGAGGCACGTGGCCTGCTACTCGCTACGGCCTCATCCGGGTCACGTGCAACAGCAACACGCACGAAACCAACGCCTTGCTGAGCACCCTTCCACATTGGGTGTCTCGAGCCAAGGCCATGGGCACCAGGATCGTGATCTTCGGCGTTCACGGACCTCATTGGCGGCTACCCGTAGTCCAGACTTTGGTTAGCACGCAGGCCCTCTACGCCAGCAGGCACAGGGCATGTCACAAGCCCCTGGTGCTGCCTACTCCTGGTGCGAGGTGCAGTGCGTTTGCCTTCGCAGCGTTGACAGGCGAGCAGATCTCGAGCCAGCTCTGCCGGTGCCCAATCAAGCTTGTGGAGCACATCAACGACTGGCATACCTCGGACAAGACGGCCCACACGACCCTGATGTGCAAGGAGGTGCTTCTCATTGCACCATATTGCCGCTGTTCCTCTAAGGTGTCGCACCACCTGGACTTCAAGAAAGACAAGAGCTCAAAAGCGGCAGTATCGGCATCTTCACGAGGGACGCGGCAGTTTGCTCACCAGACTCGAACACCAGATCCAGTCCAGGTGGGGCGCAGCGAGAGCAAGGACAGACAACCTCGTCAGGGCAACAAGACGATCCAACAGGATACCATAATGGCGTGCGAGCGGGCGGGCAGCCGCGCGCTCAGAGACCCTTCCGGGCTGTCCCCCGGAACGCCTTTCGGGGGGCAGCCCGGGCTCGGAAACCCTTCCGGGCTGTCCCCTGGAACGCCCTTAGGGGGGCAGCCCGGAATGACGAAGAAGGTGGACCGCAACCATGTCTCCAACGCTTCAGGAAGAGGCCAAACTAGCGGGAAAGCGCCGATAGAGGCAAGAGGAAAGGGATGCGAGTTGCGACCATGTCATTCCCGCATGCCCGACGGACGAGCGCATCCGTCAGAAGGCCAAAATCAAGGAGGGTCACGCGCCGAAAGCCAGGAAGCAGCACGTGGAGGATCACCACGACGACTGCGGCGCGGACCTCTCAGGCCTCGCACCTTACCTACTCGAACTTCTTGCCCTCGGCGACTGCGACGGCCCCGGGTACGACGACGACGACCTCTGCGGCAATTTCGTGTCATGCTTGCCTACACGGTGGTTTCGCGGCTCTTCGCCGCCAGACGTCGTCGTCGGAGGTCCTCAAACCATCGTTTTGCCATGCACTCACCAAGTTCTTCATCTACCTCGTCACCCTCGACTACGGCGTGGACATCGTGGAGATCTGCGGAGGTGAGGCTCGGACCAGCACGGTGGCGGCCAGGAGACACCTCAAGGCCGGCGAGAACTTCGACCTGGTCGTCGGCGTGGACCTCAACGACGGCGAGACCCAGATCGCTGTGGAGCGCTACGTGCGGCAGTACAAGCCCATGATCATCATCATGGCGCCCACCTGCAGGCCCTTCGGCAGGTGGGCCAACTGCAACTACTGGCGCAACTACGACACCTGGAAGGAGTCGTACGACGACGCGGCGCCATGCGGCCGATTCTGCGGTCATCTAGCCAAGATCCAGATCGAGTTGGGCGGCTACTTAATGAGCAGCCCAAGGCTTCGTGGCTCTATGCCGAGCCCCCTTGGCCGGACGTGTTGGCCACTCCGGGCGTCGAGAGCATCGTCTTCGATCAGTGTCAGCTCGGCCTCAAGGACAGCCGAGGCGCCCTCCTCAGGAAGACCACTGAGCTGGCGTCGAACGCCCCGGAGATCCTGGACCAGTTCGAGGGCCTACGATGTCCAGGACGGCACAAGCACGTGCACATAGAGGGCCACAACAGCCACGACGCCCAGATCTGGCCATGGCGCATGGCCGAGCGACTAGTCCAAGGCAGTGTGGACCTTCGCCGCAGGCTCAGGCGCACGGCTGGTACGGACCATGTCCAGGCCAGCGTCGCCTCAGCTTCAGTGCATCCTGCCGTGGCCTCGGGAGCCGCAGAAGGGGATATCAGACGTGGCGTTGCAGCCGAGCGAGCCCGATATACGTGCAGCGGCTGCAGGCGCAACTTGAGGGCTGACTCGCCAATACACTCCAGGGATCCGGCCACCTGCCGATTCCCGCATGCGGTGCCGGTCCATTGGGAGTGCCCTGGCTGCAAGGCGGAGAAGGAGCGCGACCATCCGCCCCACAGCGGCATCTTCAGCCAGTGCCGCTTCGCCGATCCTCACGTCCGACCCCGCCCTCGTACGGGGCGACATCCACGACCAGCAGTGCCTGGAGGGCCCCGCCCTTCCAGCGACGCGCAGGCGCAGCTACCGGGCGGCGCAGACCTCGGTGCTGCCGACGAGGCAGCTCAGACGGCACCGCCGCTGCTGCTCCAGCAGGCGACGGAGGCCACAGCCATGCTGTCGGACCTCCTGCTGCCGCCCCCGCTGGGTCTTCAGACGCCCCCGCCGCTGCTGCTCCAGACGATGAAGGAGGCCACAGCCATGTTGTTGGGCCTCGAGCTCGGTTGCGGGCCTCACCAGCGCAGATTTCTCGGCGCCTAGCCCAAAAGGCCGCCGACGCGTCAGTGGGGAACCCAGCACCAGCAGACTGGGCGCGCTTCGACGTGACCACGTCGCTACGAGCACTTCGCAGCAACTCTTACGACACAAGGACGAGGGAGCTGCGGAAGCTGCACCTCCGGTGGTGGCACGCCCCCAAGGAGGAGACGCTGCGCGCCCTGAGGGCCGCCAAGGTGAACCAGGAGATCCTCGACCTCATCCCGACGGTCGTGAACAACTGTCGTGAGTGTCGCAAATGGCTACCGCCAGCGCACCAGACAGTACCGACCCTACGCCTGTCCACCAGGTTCAACCAGCACGTCGAGTGCGACATCATGTTCTACAAGGACCGCATGGTGTTCCACTTGATCTGCTGCGCCTCCAGGTGGCATAACGGCCAAGAGATCAGCGACAGGTATGACTCCACGATGCGGGCCGCGATCGACAAGTCGCGGGTGCAGCTGCTCGGAGCTATGGAACAGCTCATCGTGGACGGCAAGGGCGGGATGGCGACCTCGAAGTACTTTGACGAGGAGCTCAAGCGTCGAGGTATCTCCCTGCACGTACGGGCGCCCAGGCAGCACGCTCGCTTCATAGAGCGACGCGGCGCGATCTTGCGCCACGCTCTGCACACCGCTGAGGAGCAACTGGAACGAGGGAGCCTTGCGGCGAACTTCGGCTCCATGTAGGCGGCGTCGCGCCCTACAACGTGGTCTTCGGACGGCAGCCCAGCATGCTGCCGCCGCTAGAGGTCGACACAGAGGGTGCGGACGAATCTGGCCATGCCGAGGAGTCCAATCATGCTTCTCCTGGTGGTGGGACTCAGCCCAGCCAACTGCAGTGGCGCATTCGCGAGATCGCACTGCAGCGCATGATCGAGGCGACCTCGATAGCACGCGTCAACCGTGCCCTCCGGACGCGCACCCAGCCGTCCGGCGAGGGCCAGTTCAACATCGGTGACGTCGTGGAGATCTATCGGCCGCCCGACACCAAGGATGTTTCAGGCTGGGCAGGCCCAGGGGCGATTACTGCAGTGGATCCGGCGCGCGGGAAGGTCATTGCCAAGTACCGCCGCGCCGAGATGAATGGCAGATTGCAGGACGTCCGTCATTTCATCGGCGCGGTCTACGACGACCTCGGCGCCAGGATGACACGCGCCGGCCTGGCGTGGGACTTGGTCGAGGACTTCATCGAGCACATCCAGGAAGGATCAGGAGCTCGTACCCTCGGCCACTGGGGGGACAGCGGCAACGTCAGCCTCACCGAGCAGGCTCTACAGAAGCCCGAGATCTTTCAAGCCCTGCGCCATCTGGCCCACAGATGCTTTCAGCTGTCAGACGTTCGTGCCATACGTCTGATCCGAGGCCAGAAGCAGGTCGGCGCCTGGCCGGGCTGCTCCCGCAGCCTGGTCAATTGGTGTTTTCCAAAGGACCTTTGGGACACGCAGCAGATGCACCTCAACAGCGCGCACTTCGACTCGTACTCCTTGGTCGGTGACGCCCGGAAGAACGCCCGCATCCTGCAGTTCATTCTGGGCGATGAGCCACTTATGGCAGTAGACGTCGGTTTAGAGCCCGACGGCGAGATCGGACACAATGTTGTCGGATCTCACGAAGATGCTGCGTCGACTACGGAAGGGAGATCACCCTCAGCGCTCTCAGCCATACCCGAGGGCGACGAGAGCGACTTCTCCGGCTACATCCAGAAGGTGATGCTAGCCGCGTGGCAAGAGGTCGAGAATGCCGACGACCTCACCAGCGAGTTCATGAAGGACGGCTGCGAGGAACACCAACAGCAGGTCTACGCAGCCATCGAGCACGCTGCGGCCGGCATGGGCCGTCGGCCCTCCGAGTGGCCATCACACCTGGAGACGCAGCGTCAGCGCCAGGTGATCCACGAGAGGTGCCACTACTACCTTCGTGGGGCCTCGGAGGCCGAGTATGCCACGCTGGAGGAGGAAGATGATCAAGGTCCACACGTGGAGCTGTACCTTCACCCCAGAGTGCGTGAAGCATTCCTGAGCACACAGACCGAGATGAGCGACCATGTCGATTCATTATCGTGGACGGTTGCGCTTAACGTCTACGCCGCCGTCAAGACCGCGGCAATCAAGCGCGACACCGACTTAAGTCTAGGCTGTCCCAAGAGGTTGCCGCAGCCATCTTGGAGGAGCTCACCATCTGGGTCAAGTACAAGCGTTTCGAGCGACGACCCCTTCGAGGAGCTCGGAACGTCATGGACTCCTGCCGCGTCTTCAAGTGGAAGCACCGCAAGATTGCGGAAGGCAAGATGGTCCGCACTATCAGATGCCGGATGGCACTGCGGGGCTTCAGGGACACGGGCGCGGGCGCGCTGGAGTTGTGTGCTGGGGCAGCGAAGCGCTCGTCTCAGCGCACTCTCTCTTCGGAGGCGGCTTGCAGACCGGACTGTGTCTATGTCGCCGCGGGCGCGGAGAAGGAAGGCCTTCCTGCAAGGGATGACTTACGAAGAGATGCAGGAGCAGGGCGAGGCACCTAGGGAGGTCAATTTCACGCTACCTCCCGGCAGCGCCGGGATACTGCGGAAAGTGCCCGGCTACGAGGACTTCGACGAGATGACGGAGTGCCTCCATTGCATCAAGCCGGGCACGGGCTGCGAGGATGCTCCGCGGGCGTTCCCCATGAAGCTCGTCCGGGCCACGCGCTCTCCAGAGTGCAACGCCAAGCCGACGCGCTGGGGCCCGGAGCTCGAGGTCAAGCACGAGGCACCTTCGAGCCATGCTCACGGTGTCTCAGAGCTAGTACTCATGCTATCCAAGCACGTGGACGACCTGAAGATAGCTAGGCAGAAGAAGCACGTGGACCAGCTGATCTCTCTCATCGAGAGCGTCTTCGGCAAGATGAAGGGCGACTGGGAGGACTTCACCAACTGCGGCGCCCACCAGAGCCGCGCCAAGGACGGCGCGGCCACCCTAGACCAGGACGAGTACATCGACGCGCTGATCCCTATCAGGCACGTCGACCTGGCCAAGGCCAAGGCGGATCAGCCTGCCACCGGTCCGCTCCCAGACCTATTCGTATCTCTCTTGGGAGCAGTAGCCTACGCGCTACTTACACAACACCATGTGGCTGTGTACGTAGTCGCGCTGCGGAGAGCCAAGAACAAGCTGCTCATCAGACGCGCGATGCAGCTCAACTCAGTCCTTCTGGCCACGCAGAAGCTGAAGGCGCGCATCGTCTTCCCAGCGATGAAGTGCAGCAAGCGACTGGTCGTTCACAGCGACGGCTCCTTCGAGAGGGGAGAGGACGGGGTGCGGCATGCGCGGCGCCGTGTACGTGCGCATGGGCACGTGCCCCAAGACGGGTAAGGAGGTCTGCCACCTGCTGGATGCCATCTGCAGATCACACAAGCTTGTGTGCAGGTCCTTGTTCGGCTCAGAGCTGCTCGCGGCCTGCGGCGCAGCTGACGGGGTGCAGCGGCACCTCCTCGCCTGGCACGAGATGGCGCACGGCCCGGTCACCGCGGAGGAGGTCCGGCGGCTGCGGGAGGAGGGAGGCTACGCCATCCCGGCCGAGCCACTCGAAGACGGCATGTCGGTCTTCACGGCCTTGCTGTCCGACCCCGTCCGGCCGCCATCCGAGAACTCGATCGCCGGCCATCTCTGGTAGCTGAGCGAACAGCTTCGCACCAAGCAGTTCGAGGACATGCTGTGGTGCGACGCCAGAAACATGAGGGCCGACCCGATGACCAAGGGAAGCATAGGTCGGGACCTCATCTTGGGAGCTATGACTGGCCATGCCAGTTGTACTCATCCGACGGTGCGCTTCAGCGACGAAAAGAGGAAGAGCGTGCCGAGCAGCCAGCACTCGAGGCTGAACTACAAGCCCAGTGCAGGCACAGAGACTGAGGGAGCTGCACAACCTGAACGGCGAGCAGACTGCGACTACGACACCGTGCAGCCAGCCTCAGCAGACAAGCCCAGGAGTAAGTCAACATGCTCCTGGCCTCCATATCAGCGAGGAGGGCCGCGCCGTTTGCCGGCTCTCCACAGACAGCGAGGTGAGACAACATTCCATGGATGTTGTTCCAGGCGGATCCTTTTGGCAGGCACGCCGGGAGTTGAGCACCTACGACTGCACGGTGCTCCACCCGGCGCAGCTCCTCGGCCCGCAGACCTTCGACGTGGGCTTCCTGGAGCTGTAGGCCAGACCCGAGGCAGGCAAGCAGGGCGGGGTTGGTCTCTTGCTGGAAGTGTTGCAGCTTCTACCGAGGGAACAACGGACGTGTTTGAGCACCAGACTCGAACGGACCCTTGTCAGGCCTTCCCTGCCTTTTCACCCGCCTCTCTCCCGCTGCCTTTTGGGCCCTGAGCCTGGCCAGGCTTAGCGCCCGCATATAGCTTGCTTAGCACACCGCATACCTTTCATTCCACATACGCGCTGGTAAAACAGCGCACACAATTCTCTTATCTTTCATTCCTTCCGTGTTACTCTAGTCCGCTCCTCCTCCTCCTCCTCCTCCTCCTCCTCCTCCTCCTCCTCCTCCTCCTCCTCCCTCAACTCTCATCATCACATTCATTCCCCTTGTTCACTTAGCCTGATTTCGGCTGTACTGCGCAGCGTCTTCCTCCTCCTCCTCCTCCTTTTTCAGCTTTCTCTGCTTCCTATGTGTATCGTGTGTATTCTTACTTGTTTTCTTCTTCTATGCGGATCACGTCATCGATGTTGTGGTCGAGGTTTGGCACTGGCTGGTCATGTCTGGGACGTAGGATTTGTTGCTTGCGCTCGTGGTCCTCTTTTGCTTGACGTACAACGATAGTTACATCGGCCCCTCTTTCCATGTGGAATGTTTCTGGTTGTTCGCTTGCTGGCGTTCGCTTCGTTGCCTTGCTGGTTCTGTTCTGCTATAGTTGCTCGCTGCTGGTAGTGTTGACTGGCAACTTTTAGTTGCTCTATGGCATTTGCCATGATCAGTTGTGCTGTGTCTTGGTCGTTGCATCTGTCAAGTAAGTTGCTTTCGGCCTGTTGCTGTCGTTGTGCTGCTAGTGTTGCTTCTTGTGCTGCAGCGACCTCTTGTTCGAAGGCTGCTTGTGATTGTGCGCGCTGTGCTACGTAAGCTGCGCGCTGCTCCTCGTGGCTCTGGTGACGCTGTGCGTACCATCTGGATTATCGGACTTCGTGTGGCAGCCCTTGCTCATGTGAGTGCATCTTCTGTTCTGCCACGAGCATCCAGGGTCAGCTTCTTTGTGGCTGCTCTTCCTGTAGTCTGCAGTGCTGGTGGATCTATTAGATTGTATAATACAGTATGGATTCGGTTGTATGTTATGTGTTCAGTCTGTCTTGTGCGTAGCTGTCGCTTGTTGTGGGTCGTTGGCCTTGTCGTGGAAATGGTTGTTCGTATTTCTTGTCGTAGCTCTGCGATGATGGCTTTTGATCCGTCATGTGATGCTTGGTTTGCTCGGTGTGTCATGGCGTAGTGTTCGTTATGTGCTTGTAGGTGCTTGAGCCGCGTATGGTAGTGCGTACGTGGTCTGTGAGACTCTTTACATTATGCTGTCGTTGCTTGTTATGCCTTGTAGTATGTTCGGCGTCCCGTCGTGGTTATTATTCTTGTCGTATCCGTCTTGCGTTGACGGTTTGCATGCGTAATTATGCTTAGCGTTGTGTTTGGTTGTGCATTCTTGTCTCGTGGCAGTCGTTGGGCAAACGATTGTTTGCTTATTGTAGTTGTCGTATGGTCTCTTATGCTGTTTGTAGTAGTTGTTATTGTTGTTGTTGGTGTTGGTGTTGTTGTTGTTGTTGTTGTTGGTGTTGTTGTTGCTGTTGTTGTTGTTGTTGTTGAACATTATTTATTCTAAAGAATAATTATTGTTGGGCCCCCTGGTGCGCGCCCCCCCTGCGCCGCCTAGGCCGCAGCTACATTTTCATCATTTTCGTGAGGAAGCCTCAGAAAAGAGGGTGTGTACAGGATCCGGTTGTTTTGTTGTAATCCGCTTTCCCTTGCAAAAAACAATAGAAAATGACATTTCTTGTTCTAATATAATCAAATTTCAAGAATCCCTTGCAAAAAATAAGGTAAAGTGGACATTCGCGCGCGCAAGACGAAATCCTTCCAAAACCTTAGTGTTCGCAGCGATTTTAACATAAAAACATCAAAAAACCAATGGTTTTTCAACAAAAAAATGTCAAAATCTCATCCCGCGCGCTCTTGCGGATTCGTAGGAAACCCAACACTTTTTAAACATTTCTGTCAAACGGGCTTTTGCGAGCAACTTTTTCGAACTTCTGCGACAACGGTTGCGCACCTGCCAGGGCCATCATCCCTGTCAAATAATACCATGCGGGACACATTCGTTTTTTCTTCGCGCGCGCACGCCGTCGTCGTCGGCCGCGGGGCCCTGAATAGTAGCCACGGTCGTCCGCATGCCACGAAGTGAAGTGTCCGAACGTCATAGGGCGGGAAGCTGGGTGTGGGTGGTGGCGAAGAGTCGTTTGGAAATTTGGTAGAGCTTGAACCGGCCCCCCCACAAAGTGGGGGTATTGCCCGCCTCCTATGAAAACCCTGGCACTGGTGAGAACGGAGTGTCCCCAGTCTTAAATGATTGTTGTTGTTGTTGTTGTTGTTGTTGTCGTTGTGGTGGTGGTGGTTGTTGTTGTTGTTGGTGGCGCTGCGATCTGGCTTATGTGTCTGCGTCTTGTTGAGCTGCCCTCAGCCCTGGTATGCTCCATTCGTTGGCTTGGAGGTCGTCGTAGGCTACTTTGAGTAGTGCCTGGAGCTTCTGCGTCACTTGATCAGCGTCGATGCTTGGTTTGGACGCTTTGAGTGGTTCTAGTGGTGGTCGCGCCTTAGGGTATGTGCCGAGCGGTACGTCTTGTGATCGTGATTGTGGGCTTGGGCTGGGCGTGTGCTGTCTCTTGTTGCTCAACTCCTTCTCGAGATTGGCGTAGGTCTTGGTCTTGTGTATGTTGTCTCCCTTCTGTTGCTGAGCTTGT
Source organism: Prorocentrum cordatum (assembly GCA_963575745.1). NCBI lineage: Eukaryota > Dinophyceae > Prorocentrales > Prorocentraceae > Prorocentrum > Prorocentrum cordatum. The sequence goes on along the minus strand of CAUYUJ010020948.1, from coordinate 113,942 downwards.
TTCAGCGTTGGTGCTGAAATCTTTGTGCATGCTGCGAAGTCGGTTTGAGCGGTCGTATGTACTGCAGCTTCTCAGCTTCGTTTGTTTGTCAAGCAGCTGTCTTTTGATGACTGCCAGTTCGTGTCGTACTTGGCCAGCTTCTTGGCCCGCATTCTCCACAGCGATAATATGTGTTGCGAGCTTTCGCGAGACCGCTGTTTTTGACGTGTTTCATGCTCCCACTTCCAGTGGTGTGGCACAGTTTTGGTTTGGGTCTTGGGGTGGAATTCCCATGTGGTCTTGGCGTGCGAGGCTGCTGTGCCTAGTATGGTGTACGTGTCGCTGTTTGGTGGTATGTGTCACATTTTTGCTGCTGGTATGATGATTGTGCTGTGTAGGTCAGGTCATGTTGACTTTAGTGGGTATGTCCGTTGTGCCCTACCGGCTGCTAGGACGGACATTTGCCTTTGATGTGGTTTTGTCGTTGTAAGTGCGCCCCCTGGCTTTTACCTTTGGTCCGGGGGGCTTGTGAGTAGTTGTTCGTTGTGTCGGTTGGCTGTCGCGGTGGCTGCTGTGCTTTGTGGTGTTGGCTTAGTAGTAGCTGAGCTGCTTGGAGCTGCTGGTGTGTCGGTTGGTCGAGTAGGGTTCGCGCTGAGGCTACCCGTAGTAGTGTGCGTGCTGCTGCACGCTTGTCCCTTCCTGCGGTGCCACGCAGGGTTGAGAGAAGTCGACGAAGTCGTTGTGCTACTGCTTGCAAAATGCAGCAGTGTGGGTGCGATGCTTGGCCAACATGGCCGCGTAAGTGGTGCTAGTGGTGTGGGTGTACGAGGTAGATGTCGCAGCCGAGGTGGCGTGTGTTGCCGTGTTGCCGTCCGTGGTGGTACTTAGTGTTGCAGCGTAACGCGAAGATGAGAGAAATGGATCTAGATGCAATCGGTGTAAAGGGGATGCAGGATATGTAGAGGGATGTAAAGAAACTATTGCGAGGTGGGAACGTGGACAGGATGGATCCACAGCTAAGGATCCTTCTCATCCTCCTCCTCCTCCTCCTCACCACCACCACCACCACCACCACCACCACCATCACCACCACCACCACCACCACCACCACCACTATCGTCGTGCCGCATCCGAAGTCGCCACGCATCCTCACCATCGTCGTGCCACACCGTCGTGTCCCACCAGCGTCCGAAAGCCTCCCCCCACGGTGAGCAGCGGTCGGGCCCGCGGACGCCTCGCTCGCGCCTCGCCGGCGGCCACGAAGAGGCCGCGCGGCAGGCTCGCGCGGGCTCGCGGGGGAGGGCCATGGCCGCGAAGGCGATCGCCCTGCCGCCTGAGGGGGGGAGAGAGAGATGGAGAGAGAGAGAGAGAGAGCAGAGAGAGGAGGGGAGGAGGGAGGAGGGAGGAGGGCAGCGGCAGGAGGCGAAGGACGGACGGAGGGACGGGGCAGCGGCGGGAGAGGAGGTGGGAGGGAAGCGGAGGGGGTGGGGGGGGAGGAGACGGCAGGGGAGGACGGAAGGGGGGCGGGGAAGGTGGGACGGGAGGGGGAGGAGGGGGAGGAGGGGAGGGGGAGGAGGGGAGGAGGAGGAGGAGAGGAGGAGGAGGAGGAGGAGGAGGAGGAAGGAGGAGGGGAGGAGAGGAGGATGGGAGGAGGAGGAGGAGGAGGAGGAGGAGGAGGAGGAGGAGAGGAGGAGGAGGAGGAGGAGAGGAGGAGGAGGAGGAGGAGGAGGAGGAGGAGGAGGAGGAGGAGGAAGGAGGAGAGGAGGAGGAGGAGGAGGAGGAGGAGGAGGAGGAGGGGGAGGGGGGGGGGGGGGGTGCGATGGGAGGGGGCGGGGCGAGGGAGGGTGCGCCAGGCAGGGCGCTTCAGAGAGGGGCCTCGCCGTCGGCGCAGCCTCGCCCGCGGCGGAAGGCCAGCGGGAGCAGGGCAGAGGTGAGACGTCAGCGTCTGTTGGGCGAGGACGAGGACGAGGATGAGGAGGAGGAGGAGGGAGGAGGGGGAGGAGGAGGGAGGAGGAGGATGTCTCCTCCTCCTCCTCCTCTCCTCTCCCCTCTCCTCCTCCTCGTCCTCCTCATCCCTCCCCCCTCCTCCCTCTCCATCCCCCTCCTCCCCCCTCCCTCCCCCCCCTCCCCCTTCCCCCTCCTTCCTCGCCCCTCTCCCTGTCTTTCCTCCTCCCTTCCCCCCCCCCTCCCTCCCCCCTCCTCCCTCCTCCCTCACCCCTCCTCCCCCCTCCCTCACCCCTCCTCCCTCCTCCCTCGGCCCTCATCCCCCATTCTCCCCGATGGCTAGATGGCAGCTCGGGTGCCAACCCACTAAGTATGCCTGCTGAAAAGTCGGCGAGAGTTGGGGGGCCCGAGCCGCGAGAGGGGCGACGGGCAGCGCGGCGGAGCGCACGGGACCCGAGGAGGGCAGGCACACAACGCCGAGGGCCCGTCGGGCAGGACTCCGAGCTCCGACGCGCAGCGACGGCCGCCACCTCGCGCACGGGCCTCCCGAGGTCCCAAGGTCCCGAGCGTCGGCGCTCGGGAGGGGGCCACAACAGGGCCAGACCTCGCTCCAGATCCCGAGCCTCGGCGCTCGGCAAGGGCCAAGAGAGGCCAGGCCTCGTTCCAGGTCGACTCCCGGCGGCCTCGCCGGCAATGGGGGCCTCGCGGCGCGCGCCCCTGCGCAGCGGGAGGCCGAGCATCGTCACCAGCGGATCGAGAGGTCCACCACTGTTCCTGAGCCCGAGCCCCAATAATGCCTCCCACAGTGCGGAGCCCCATGCTCGACACCGGGGAGAGGGTGCTTGCCATGCAGAAGTCGGTTCGGAGTCTTCTTGCCCGCCACAGGGCTGCCGTGGCGGTTTCCCAACAGAAGGCACCTGGATGATTTGACCATGTGAGTATACGAGACGTTGCTCCCACACTGGGTACAGAAGATCAGCGCGTCCAACTGGTCGCCATTTTCGTCCAAGACATCGGCTTGCTGGATCTGGTGTCCGCGAAGCTTTCAAGGGTCTTGCACATATTCGTCCACGCAGGTGTCCTCAAGATGAGTGGGGTCTCCTCTGGCGGCTGAGCCACCAGAGGGCTCTCTAACGGTTGAGCCGCCAGAGGCCTCGTCGCCAGGCCGCGACCCGCTTTCCTCATCTCTCTTACCTCCGGCTTCCTCCTGGACGCAACACGAGGGGATAGGGTAACCACGAATAATGGCCAGCACCACTTTGCTCATCCACTCATGCCCACGATGATCGCGAACCTCAGCATGGCTGAGACACGCCTGCTGGAGACCCGCGTGCCTGGCCAAGCGCTTGGCCACCTCGTGCAGCCCTTGAACAGGAAGTAAATCTCAGCCAGCGTTGACTCCAAATAGATTAGACGACTCAAGTCAAGGAATCAAGCATGGGGGGGGGGGGGCAACGGACCAAGTAGTATACGAAGGTTTGAGCTAGGACTCCCATAGGGCAAGCCTATTTGAGAAATCATCACCGGTGGCTCGGGCAGGGGTAGCCCTCTCCTTGGCACAAAACTCTGCCCGGCGACTGCCGTTCCAGTCCCTGTGCGCGGCGCGCCCGTCGCGCACAGCGCAGCGCGAGGGGAGAATCCAGCCGTGCACGTTCTGCAGAACTTCCACACGCTTCGAGGACGGAGGGCGGCTACGTCTCAAAGCGCGGCTGTCCCTCGAGCGCCGCGCGTCTTCGTCTCAAGAGGTCGCCGCCCGCTTCGAGGATGGGGGGCGGTATCCTTTCAAAGATGGGGCTCTCGCCTCAGCGCCGCGCTATCCCGTGAGCGCCGCGCGTCTTCGTCTCAACAGGTCGCCGCGGTTTTGAGGGTTGAGGGGCGGCTCCCCCTCGACATGGGGCCCTCGCCTCAGCGCCGCGCACACTCGTTCTCAAAAGCTTGCAGCAGTTTGCAGGAAGGTCGGGCCGGACGAAAGGGGGGGATTGGGAAAGGGGGGGGTACGGAATTTGCTGCATGCAGCTGGTCTCGGCCCCACCGAGGGGCCCATTCACATGGCCGCCTCCAGCGCCGGGAGGCGCCTGGAGAATAAGCTACGTAAGCTGGTTCTCAAAGCCCCCTTTTGTTATCCCGCCCTTTCGCCCAGGTGGGCGGCTTCTGTGGACGTTCGCCTGGGGGCTTCCTGCGTTCTCAGACCGGAGACGCTCCTGGCACAGCTGCACGAACAGAGGGCGGATCCTCTTCGCCTGGGGCCCCCTCTCGACAGGAGGCTCTCGCCTCCGCGCCGCGCACGGTCGTTTCTCAAAAGCCTGCGGCGGTTTCCAGGAGGGAAAAAACACACAGACACAATGAATCGTCGACTCCCAGGAAAAAATGGGAAAATATGGGAATTGGGCGGGAAGACAGAAACCCAGAAAATATAGGAAAATATGGGGAATCCTTTTATTTCTGTGTGTATTTATTTGTGTGTCCTGGGGCCCCTTCAGGTTTGCAGGAACGGTGGGCGGCGCCTGTGGGCGTCCGCCCGGGGGCTTCCCGCGCTCTCTCAGGCCGGAGCCGTTCCCTCGGCACCGGCTGCACGGGCAGAGGGCGGATCCTTCTCTAAGCTGGGGCCCTCTCGCTGGAGGTTTCCTCGACGCCCAGAAATTTGCTCTCTCGCTGGAGATTTCCTCGACGCCCAGAAATGTGAGTCGGGCCTGTCCCTCTACAGGGAGGAATAGTTATTCAAACGTAGGCCAACAATAGCACGGGGAGGATTTGTTGATAATCTTTGCTGCCCATTTGGAGGCTATTGTTCGACTATTGTTTACTGTTTCGCAAAAAAAATCCCCCTGTAGGGGGACACGCCCGACCTAACTGGAGACTTCGTCGACGCTCATACACAGAAGTGGGCAAGTGCCCACGAGTCCCACGGAAGGCCGTTGCCGCTTCTCAGAACGAGGGCCTCGCTGGACACCCCGTGGGCCTGCATGGCCAGACCTTTTGCGTATGCCTTCCTGCCTGCGAGGAGGACGCAGGGCAGCTCCCTCGTCAGAACGGGGCTGTCGCCTGCATGGCAAGCCCATAGGGGTGCTGGCCGGTGCTGGTCTTGCAAGGGCGGTCGTGGCGTGGAGAGGAAAGCCTGTAGAGACCCATGAGGATGGGACGTGGGACGGGAGGGTGTGTTGCAGCATCGTCGGTGCATCTTCAGCTTACTTGGATATTGCATCACCGGCCGTTCCCTGGGAGTTTGTCGAAGTGGTGCGCAGCATCGAAAGTCGTGACGCGGCGCGTATGCCAGCTATCAAAAAGCCGTCGGCCCATCCCGCCACCGTGCTTGGGTTTTGGGTCGGACGGAGTCCTCATGGACGCTTCCTGGGGCCTCTCAGCTTACTTGGATATTATTATCTTAAGGCTGCCGCCTCTGCCGCCGACCCCAAGGAGGGCTTGCTCGGGGCTGTCGGCCGCGTTTACTGGTTCGCGCCTTCAGGCGTCGGAGTGCTCCAGGGGTCGGCGCTGGGAATCCCACGGGCTCCAGAGAACACCATTGAGTTTCGTTTGCTTCGGCTGAGTATCCGATGGGGAAGGGGGCAGCCATTTCACATGCCGAGTACCTCCAAAGGGTCAGCGGAATGGGGCTTTTGTGGTGTGCCTCTTGGCTTTCTTGCTGTACCTTGGATGTCTCGCGGACGCTCCTTTGGCGCCCCATAGCCCTGTAGCCCTATAGCTCTATAGCCCTACATGCATATAGCCCTATAGCCCCATAGCCCTATAGCCCAAAAACCCTAATAGCCCTCTAGCCCTGTAGCCCTATAGCCGTACAGCCCTAATTGCCCAATGGCCCTATAGTTCTATAGCTCTACAGCCCTATAGCCCTGCAGCCTTATAGTCCTGTAGCCGTACAGCCCGCCCTATAGCCCTATAGCTCTATATGCCTATACCCCTATAGCCCTATAGTTCCATAGCCCTATAGCCCTAAAGCCCCATATCCCTATAGACTCATAGCCTCGTGGCCCTATAGCCCCATAGCCCTATACATATAGCCCTATAGCCCTATAGCCGTACAGCTTCATAGCCGTATAGCCCCATAGCCCATCGCCATATAGCCCGATAGCCCTATAGCCCTAGCAAGACTTTGTTTTGTCTCCCGTATCATATGCATGTACGTATGGATGCATGTGTGTATGTGTGTATTTGCATACATGAATGCATGTATGTACGTATAGATTTGCAATTGCATACAGAGATGCATGTATTCATGCGTGCATGCATGCATGAACGTATGTATGCATGTATGCATGCAGGCATGCATGCGCGGATGTAGGTATGCATGTATGCATGTGTGTATGTATGCATGTATGTATGTAGGTACGTGTGTATGTAGGTATGTAGGTATGTCTGCCTGTCGGTCCGTCTGTATGCATTTTATGTATGTTATATACATACATATGTATATGTATATCTACAGGTATGTATGCATGCATCTCTGTTTAATGTGTACGCATATATGTATGTGTGCATGCATGTAGGTATACAGTCATGCATGCATGGATGCACGCGTGTATGTATGCCATGTAATGTCAGCTAATGCATTGTAATGTAATGTAATGACATGTAATGTATGCACACATGGCTGTATGTATGCGTGTATGTGTGTATGTATGCATGCATGCATGCATGTATGTATGTATGTATGTATGCACGTAGGTAAATATGTACAGATATACGTACGTACGTGTGCAAGTATGGTTGTGTACATGTATGTACGTGTGTGTGTATGCATGTATGTATGTATGCATCGATGCACGAATGTACGTATGCATGCACGTTTGCTTGCGTGCATGCATGCAGGTATATATATATATGCATGAACGCACGTATGCATGCGTGTGCATGTATGCAGGTATGAATGCATGCATGTATGCATGCGTGTATGTATGTATGTGTGTAGGTATGTATGTCTACTTGCATGTATGTACGCATGTATGCTTGTATCGTGTTGTATAGTATCGTAGTGCATCGTGTTGTATACTGTTCTATGTATGAATGTATGCATGTCCACTATGTGAACATGCATGCATGCATATAAGTTGGTAGGTTGGTAGGTATACATGCGTGCATGCATGTATGTGTATATGTATACATGTATCTATATATATGTATATATGTGTATGTTTGTGTGTGTCTACATACGTACGTACGTAAGTGTGTGTGTATGGTTGGATGCATGTATGCAGGTATGCATGCATGCATGTATGTATGTGTGTATGGGTGTAGGTATATATGTATGCATGGTTGTATGTATGTGCGTGTGTGTGTGTGTGCGCGATTGTATGTGCGCATGTGTGTGTGAGTGTATGTGTGTATGTGTCCGTATGTCGGTATGCATGTAGGCAGGTAGGTAGGTAGGTAGGTCGGTATGTTTATATGGATTGTCTGTGTGTATGTGTGTATGTGTATGTGTGTATGTGTATGTGTGTATGTGTGTATGTGTATGTGTGTACACCTCCTCCTCCTCCTCCTCCTCTTCCTCCTCCCTCCCTCCTCCTCCCTCCTCCTCCTCCTCCTCTTCCTCCTCCTCTTCCTCCTCCTCTTCCTCCTCCTCTTCCTCCTCCCTCCTCCCTCCTCCCTCTCCTCCTCTTCCTCCTCCTCCTTTTCCTCCTCCTCCTCCTCCTCCTCCTCCTCCTCCTCCTCCTCCTCCTCCTCCTCCGACCAGGGTGTCTGGGCACTCGCTCCCTGGCAGCGATCGCCTACCCCCCACCGTCCGCGCTGGCGCCGGAGGGGCGCCCGCAGAGATCGGAGCTTTCGTGGAGAGAGGGTGACCGAGGGAGGGAGGAGGGAGGAGGAGGGAGGGAGGAGGGAGGAGGAGGGAGGAGGGAGGAGGAGGGAGGAGGAGGGAGGAGGAGGGAGGAGGAGGGAGGAGGAGGGGAGGGAGGAGGGAGGAGGAGGGGAGGGAGCCCGTGGACTGCGGAGCTCCCAGGGGCCCCGAAGCCCCCAGGTGCTTCGAGAGGCCCCCGACTGGGCCACGCGAGGGGCCCCACACCACAGGAACCCCGGGAGGCCAAACAGGGGCCCAAGAGGGCCTCGAGAGGGGCCCAAGTGGACCGCTGGAGGGCCCCGGTGTGACGACGACGACGACGACGACGACGACGACGACGACGACGACGACGACGACGACGATTGCGATGACGATGATGATGGTGTTGATGGTGATGGATGGTCATGGTGATGGCTGTGGCAGCGATGGGGGGGATCCCTAGTGGAGGGCCAGCAGCTGCCGTACGCGTGCTCCTCGCTCCTCGTCGTCGCCCTCCCCGGAGCGGTCAGCCCGAACCAGCTCTGGGCACTTTGTGTCTCCAGAGTTGGTTCAGGCTTTTGGCCGCCCCAGCTGTTTTTTCCTCGGCTTCCTTTGTCTGCCCTTGATGATCGCTCCCTCCCGCCCCCCCCCCGTTCTCTTGACCCACGCGGTCCTAGGAGAAGCCCAACAGAGGCCCAGTAGTGCTCTGGGAGGGGCCCGAGGAGTCCCTTGGCAGGTTCCGTTGGAGCCCCCCTGGGCGCTCTCTCAGGGCCATCGGGCGGTGCGTCAACGTGGGTCTTCCGAGCCTGTGTGTAAGCGCGGGGCTCTGGGCTATATCCTTTCACGTGGCTTATCTCAGCCCGCGTGCACGCGCGGGGCTCTGGGGTGAATCCCCTCGCGCGGCTCACCCAGTCTTGTATGAGTACGTTGGGCTCCAGGATGGCTTATCTAATGTGGCTCGTTGGGGCCCGCGTGCACGCGCGGGACTCTGGGATGCGCGCCCCAATGTAACGCGACATTGCTAGCGACGCAAACTACTGCACCGAGCCCGCTCCCGGAACCCGAAACGCGCTCATTATTTGCACCTTCAGGGGTCCTGGGAAATCGCGGCAGGGGCCGCCCGCTGCTTCAACCGATTCTAGCACGCAAAAATTAGGCATTCCCGAACGATCATACACGCTGGCATTTCACGAAGGAATTTCGCAGTGAGTGCAAGTCACTCGCGCCCGTGTCTTTGTGGGCCTCCAGTGGCGGGCCGTGTAAACGAATAGAGGTTGCGACCTGCGCTAAACAGAGCAATCACATATAATTCCAATAGTCTCATACGCAGAGCCTCGTGTGCCGTCTGGGTGTCTCCCAAAAAAGCGTTTGTGCGCGGACTGATTAGTTGGCTCATCGACTGGCTGGCTGGCTGATTGGCAGGCTGGCTGCTCGGCTGTCTGAGCGATTGACTAGTCGGTTGGTTGACTGACTGGCTGGATAGCTTTCGCCGCCGTCGTCGCCGTCGAGCTTGATGGGTGGCTGGTAGGTCGTTGGGCTGGTTGATGGTTGACTGGTTGCTGGCTGGCTGGCTGGCTGGTTGACCGGCTGGTTGGCTGGCTGGCAATTTGGCTTCCCGGCTGGTTGGTTGGCCGGGTAGCTGATTGGTTGGCTTGTTAGCTGGCTGGCTGTTTGGTTGGCTGTCTGGGTGATTGCCTAGCTGGCTGGTAGATGGCTGGTTGACGTTCGGGCTGATTGATCGGTGGCTGGTTTCTGGCTGGCTGGCTGGCTGGCTGGTTGGCCTCCTGGCTGGCTGGCTTGCTAGTTGGCTGGCTGGCTGGCTATTGGGCTGACTGGCTTGTTGGCTGGTTGGCGGCTAGCTGGCTGACGTCGGCAACGGCAACGCTGTCGCCGTCGCCGTCGAGGCTTCGAGGATTGAGGATGGATGTTTGGGACGTTCTGCGTGTTGACGGTCATTCGTCGGGGTTGGTTGGCTGGCTGGCTGGCTGGTTGACTGGTTGGCTGGCTGGCTGGTTGGTTGGCTGATTGGCTCGCTGGCGGGTTAGCTGCCTGACTAAATGGCTGCCTATCTAGCTTGTTGTCTGGCCGGTTGGTTGCCTGGCTGGCTGTCTGGTTGGCTGCCTTGGATGAAGTCGACTACAGCTTTCGCCGTCGTCGTCACTGTCGTCGAGGGTTCGAGGCTCGAGACTAGAGGTGTTGGCTGTTATCGGGTCCTTTGGGACTCCAGGTTGGTCGTTGGGGCTGGTTGCTGGTCTGCTGGTTGCGTGTTGGCTGGTCGGCTGGCTGGTTGGTCGGTGGGTTAGCTGGCTGGCTTGTTGGTTGGTTGGCGGTTTGGCTGGTTGCCTTGCCTGGTTGCCTGGTTGCCTGGCTGGCCGGTCGGTTGGCTGGCTGGCTGGTTGGTTGGACCCATTTTGGTCTCGCCGCTCTTGCCTCCTTGGTCCGCCTCCTGATCTTGCTCACACCGCAGTGGGAAAGGATGCGCGAGAAGGGCAGGGTGCGAAGTGTGATGCGAGCGTGCCCAGCTAGCTCTACCCCTCCTCCCTTCCCCCGCGGCTCCCCTTCCCCCCTCCCTTCCGCCTCCCTTCCCACTCCCCTCCCCACTTCCCGCGACTGCCACTGTCCTTTCAATGGCGCGGCCTCTCCCGCGTATTGCTTCTCACACATACACAAGATGTCAGCCTACGGTATCTCATATGCTGTGTTTCAATTACAGAGCTTGGGGGATTCAAAACGGCGTTCCCGCTGCAGCGTCGGCTTGATTCCAGAATCGCAAAGGAACTTCGGAGCATCTATCGGTCAGGCAAAACTCCCCAAACAGTGCTTACAGTCAGGGGTTCTTGTCTCTGGAACGAGCAGCTGGGTCTGGGGGCCGATCTGGCGGACGTGTAGTCGCCGTCGCCGCCCCGTCGCCGCCTGTCGTCCTAAACTGGACCCCATCCAGATCCTTGGCCCCGGGGGCACTCTGGACGCCCTTGCAGACGGCCCCCTGCGCTTCCCAGGGGCTCCCGAAGCCCCTTGCCGGGCCCAGGCAGCGTGGCCAAATCGGTCAAGGCGGCGGCCAGACGGCCCCGCGAGAACGCACAGAAGGCCCAGACACCCACCAGACGCCTGAACACGACCCACAGAAGACCCCCAAGAAGCATGCGACACGCGAAAAACACGGACGGCCTATCGTTTTTTGCACGATTTGGGGAATGCTCGGTTCTTCGGTCTTCCGGGCGTCCGAGACCACCCAGGAGGCCACACGATCGCCCCAATGTTTTTCCAAGAGGGCTTCCGAGCAGTCCAAGAGGAGCCCCAAGACGACCCTTTTGGGCCCCAAGATGGCCCGAAGAGAGCCCCATGACGGCCCAAGGTGGCCCCAAGACGCCTCCCAAATCATTCCAAATCGTGACCCGATCGTTCAGGGAGACCGCGATTGGAAGCAGGGTGGCCCAGGGAAGCCCCCAGAGGCCCCCAGAAGGAACACAGGAAGCTCACAGAAGGCCCCAACAAGCCCTTGAAGACTTTCTTGAGACTTACAAGAGGCTCTCCTAGGATGAGCCTCCGAGTTGATAATGAGAAAGAGGGAGATGAAACATGAGGACAGGATAACGAGATGCATGGTTACAACGACGATGCCAGGCAAGGCAATCACGAGCTATCGCTAAAAATTCAGTCTTACCTTATTGCCCTCCTGCCTGCATGCCAAGCCTCACGGACAACAGTGCATGGCGCGACATACCAATGCAGTCTTGTATGGGTATTCGTCTGTGTATATATATAGAGAGATATGCTGCACCACATCGGCTGCATCACGTAGATTCTCCTTTCTAAAAAACTAATAGATTCTACCCCCCTCCCCCCCCCGGACTTATCGGCTCCCCCTGGGAGAGTATGATTTCATATATGTATTTATTTTTTTATGTGTATATATATATATATATAGGAGTAGGGCCCTGGGGCGGTGCCTGTCATCTCCAGGGGGGGTGCAGGGCGCCCCCGGGAGCGTCCGAAGCGTCCTGGAGGGCCCTTGGGACCGCCAGGAACAGTTCGAGACCGCCCAAGACGGCCCGCGAGCGTCCGTAGCCATTTTGGCTCAAGCCATGGTGGATCAAGCCCTTGTTCCAAGATTTGTCGCTTGAGTTAGTTCCTCATGTAAGCGACGGACGAGAGACTGGCGGCGCTCGAGAGACATCGCAATCCATTCTTAAAGGTCGACGGTCGAGAGTGATGGTGGATGCAAGCGCGTCGGAAATTACTGGGACGGAGCCCACAGACACTGGCAATATTAGGCGCCATAGATGCTATGGATCAAGTATCATCGTGTGCGCGATGCATGCAGCAGTTCTTGTGGCATGTGTGATGGCGGGGATCGTTGTGGGTGCGCAGTCTTCACTGTTCACCTCTGCTGTTCACGTCGGGCCCACCAAGAATCAAGTGCCAGAAACGGCTTTGCAGCATTACCAGTCGGTCAGTTCTGCTCCAGTGGAACAGTTGACGCAGCAGGTCTTGGAGCTGAAAGCCAAGCTGTCTGAACAGGAGCGGCAGAGGGAGAGGGCACGCGCTGAGGAGGCGGAGCAGCTGAGGAAGGAGGTCCTGGAACTCCAAGGCCAGCTGTCCTCGGAGCAGTCGAAGCGGCTGGTCCCCCCCGAGCCTCAGCGTGGCAGCGGAATCGAGAGGGCTGCGGACAGATTTTTGCAGGCACCTCTGCCCCCAAAGTCGAGAGGTTCTCTGTCGAGCGACCGCTCGTGTTCATCCACCAGAGGAAGGCGGGCGGCTCTTCCCTGCGAGACATCATGGTTGGTGTCTGCGAGAAGAAGGGGCTCACATATCACATCAAATGCTTCCCGAACATGGGCGAGACAAGATGCGACTCCTATAGCTACGGTGGTTCCATAGTGGCCGTCTATGGCGGGCATGTGGACTGGCTGCAGATGTCCCGCATGTTTGCGCGGCGGGGCCGCTGGGACACTTCTGACAAGTCTTGGCACCAGGGTGTTGCGCGGTTTTCCTGTTTTGCGAACTTCCGGGACCCGTTGTCGCGCATAGAGTCGTGCTATTATTACCGGTTTCACAATAAGGGCAAGGGTGCCCCTTCTTGCCTGGCCGATTTCGCGCCCGAGGATATGAGAAGATTCTTTCAGGCGAGTCGTTCTGAGTACGGGTATAGCTGTATGAACGAGCCATTCCGCATGTTGAGCAGCTTCGTTGACGAGGCGTTGTTTAGCACAAGTGACGACAGCCAGGAGTGGGAGCTCGCCTTCAGTAGCACATTGAACAACCTTGCCCGCTGCGTCCCGCTGATAGTGGAAAATAGCAAGACGCTCGATGTTGTTGCCTCATGGTTTCCACAATTCGGAGATGTAGTGAAATTCCCCAAGGTTCAGTCCAATACGGGCGGCAGCCGAAAGTGTGCCCTCTCCGAGCAGCACTTGGACGTCTTGCGGGATCTGACGAGGCAGGAGCGCAGACTGTACGACCTGGTTCTGAAGAGGGCCCAGCAGTTCATTTCGTCCAGCGCACGCTAGTCACCAGCGCTTCCATCACCACCTTCCTCCTGCTACTTCAGCGAGGAGAAGGATGTGCAGTAGCAGGTTGAGCAGGATTTGCCTCCATCCTTTCTCTTACCTCTCTCTGGAGAGCGAGAGATGCCTCCATCCTTTCTCTTACCTCGTTCTGGTGGAGATCGAGAGGGGGGGAGTGCGTGTTGCCTATTGGAAGTTGGGAAGGGAGGGAGGAGGACGAGGGGATCGAGCTGGCTCCCGTCCGCAGACATGGGCGATCCCTGGCCGGCTGCTTGGCCGCAGACATGGGCGATCCAGTTCTGTGGCGCTGGCGCAAAATCGTTGATTTTCTTGTCGATTGTACCATGGAGTGCGGTAGGAGTTGGCCCGAAGATATGCCACCCACCGTATCGCAGTATTGTCCAGACTGGATGGTGCAAGTTTCATGAGGCAGTGGCACACGACGCGTCTCTTGCTCAGCAGCATGGGTCAACGAGGCTGTCGCCATTAGGGGCAATGCCGACACAGGTTCCTGGCCAGTTTCCGGGGAGTATGTTTCGAGGCGCTGGTGTTTTATGTCATTGCAGAGGCCGTCGCATTAGACGATCCCATCTCAGATCTCACTCAATACATGTGTGGCAGTGCTCAGTCAGCTCAGCCAAACGTGCTGGCTGATTCAGTTGCGCCTTAACTTTTTTCAGCTCTGAAGTTATGGGTCTGTATCGTGCCTGGCATAAGGCGTCGGATAGAGGAAGGATTACAT
>CAUYUJ010020948.1:0-92500 GCA_963575745.1 Prorocentrum cordatum | reverse complement strand
CAGTATATATATATATATATATATATATATATATATATATATACACACACACGCACACATACATGTACATATGTGTGAGATCTGGTATATGGTAGTCATGTATTTGTATATATATATATATATGTGTGTGTGTATACAAATATAGTGTAACTACATAACGATGTGACAACAATTTCTCGTATGTTTACATACACAAATGTCTGTTCATGTACATACATACACACATGTTTCGGAGTAGACTCGGATGGGGGGGGAGGGGCCGCTGCCTGTACCCCCCTTGGGCGTCCCTTTTGGTTTCTGGGGGGGTCCCAGAGCTCCCGAGAGTGCCCGGGCCTGCCCCGAAACAGGCCACGACAGGCTAAGGGGGTCCCAAGAGGACCCAAGAAGGTCCAAAGAGGCCCCTAACTCTCCCAAGATTTCCTCAAGACTGCCGACGAGGACCCCAACGCGCTCCAGGACGGACTCAAGAGCCTCTCCAAGAGGGCCCTTGGAGGCAGCATTCATTCATTTTAAAATGGTTTTGTATGATTTTTCCCGCTTCCCAGCCTCAGAGAGCCTTCAGAACGCTCCAAGACGGCCCACGAGGCCCCGCAGAGGGCCCCAAGACAACCCAGGAGGCTTCCCGGACAACCCAAGTGTGCACCAAGAGCGCCCCAAGAAGGGGGCCCAGAGGTCCGTAGCCATTTTGGCTCAAGGCTCAAAGTTTGCATCCTGGCTTACTCTTCTGCACATCGCATCCATCACACGCACACTCGGCCAAGCTTACAGTTTATACGTTATACCTCAATGTTTGCATTTGCGTCAGCAAATGCCTGCCCTCAGGCACCCTGGTTCGCGTGGTTGGTGGGCATCGCCTTCCACATTGTGCCTCTCGCAGATTCGCTCAAGACGGTCTCCACGGTGAACGCAACGGGACACTTGCAGTTGTCGCTTGATGTTGATGGCATGGTTCTCAAGACGGACCGCTCGTGGGCCTGCACTTCGATCAGTGCGAGTAGTTTCACGTACCAGTACAACTCTTATCGGTCCGGCGACACGATCGTGGTGACAAACAATGCGTTGGGCCAGACCGGGCGGGCATACTACAAGTGGACAAATTCGGGGGGATTCAAGATCAATTTCGATATGTGGATGGGCGGTGGTACAGGCGCCGATGGCATGTGCATGAAGTACGGAGGTTATGATTATGGCGAATATGGCGAAAATATTGCTTCCAACGGCTTATCTGTATGCTTCGACTCTTATTCAAACGACAACGATCATGGCGTGGTGATGGGCTGGAACGGTGGGAACATCTTTTCACAGATAGGCTCGGGCCACTGGGGTGAGCAAGTTCCTCTATTCGAGGATTCCACCTGGCATGACGTCATTGTGGAGGTTACCCCCAGCGGCAATGGTGCGAATGTGATATTGAATTTTGACAACGGCTACTACTACAGAACTGCTTGGATTGGTAGTTACTCGTCAATCGTTGGCAGCCAGCAGTTGGCTTTCACTGCAAGAACTGGTGGCTCCACCAACTGGCACTACGTCAAGAACATCCAGGCGTGCACCGCCGCGACGCCTAGCCCGACGCCGTATCCGACGCCGTACCCGTCGCCGTACCCGACGCCGTATCCAACGCCTTACCCGACGCCGTATCCGACGCCGCACCCGACGCCGTACCCGACGCCCTATCTGACGGCATTCCCGACGCCCTATCCGACCGCGTTTCCGACGCCATTCCCGACGCCGTATCCGACGCCGTACCCGACGCCGTACCCGACGGCGTTTCCGACGCCCTACCCGACGGCGTTCCCGACGCCCTACCCGACGGCGTTCCCGACGCCCTACCCGACGGCGTTCCCGACGCCCTACCCGACGGCGTTCCCGACGCCCTACCCGACGGCGTTCCCGACGCCCTTCCCGACGGCATTCCCGACGCCGTTCCCGACGCCTGGCCCGACGCCCAGCCCGACGTATCCTGCAGGTTGGCCGACGCCACATCCGACCTTTCCTCCCATGGCTCCCATGGCGGGCGGAGCTGGGGCTGGGGGCGTGGCTGCAACTGGCGACCCACACTTGCAGAACATCCACGGTGAGCGGTTCGATGTGATGAGGCCTGGCAGGCACGTCTTGCTACACATCCCACGGGGCGAGCGGGCCGAGAGCGCGCTGCTCCGCGTGGAAGCCGAGGCGCGTCGGGTGGGCGGGCAGTGCGCAGACATGTACTTCCAGGAGCTGAACATCACGGGGGCGTGGGCGGAGGCGAAACAGACGGGCGGCCTCGTCTTCCAGGCCAGCAGCGACGACGGCGACCTCTCGGACTGGGAGAAGTTTGGGAGGATCGAGCTGAAGGTTGCCCACGGGCGTACGAAGCAAGGCGTGCGCTACCTGAACTTCTACGTCAGGCACCTGGGGCGCGCCGGCTTCGACGTCGGAGGGCTGCTGGGAGGGGACGACCATTCCGCGGCCGCGGAGCCTCCGGAGGCGTGCGCTCGGCGCGTCTCCCTCGCGAGGGGGCACCACGCCTCGGATGCAGAGGCGAGCCTTGCGTGACAGCGTGGGCGCGAGAGGGGCGATGGCTCCGCTTTTGAGCGCTTTAGAGAGGCACGGCGAGATCCCACGATGGTACAGCGCATCTGTTTCTAGCCGACACCCACGTGGGCCTGCGAGAGCCGCCGCGTTTGCTGGACGCGCCTTCTGAGCAAAACAAGTTTTCACAAAAAAAAGGGTGCCCAGAGGGGGGCCGCGAACCGATATTTCAAGGTCTCGGGCCCTAGAGGCCCCTAGTAGGCCCGCCCCTGGAGGCCACCAGGCAGGAGGCCCCCACGAAGCCCCGTGAGGCCCTCAAGAGGGAAGCCCCAAGAGGCCCCCAAGGGGCCCCCAGGGAACGCCCAAGAGGCCCCCCAACACGCCTGAGCAAATCATGTCCCCAGAAAGTCTTCCAGGGGCACGACTCATCATGGGCCGAGAGTCTCCGGAGGCTCCGAAGTACCATCGCGCTACCGGAGAGTTGTCTGGGAAGTTTGATTGGAAACATGATTGATCGCCTTCTCGCGGCCCTCCGCGGATCGTTTCGCACAAAGTTGCCCCATTTGCCCTCTTGAACCGACGACGACGATGACGAAGACGGCGAAACGGCGAAGACAAGGACGACGACGACGACGACGACGACGACGACGACGACGACGACGACGACGACGACGACGACGACGACGACGACGACGACGGCGCGCCCCAAGAGGCGACGACGACATTATGACGACGACGACGACGACGGCACGCCCCAACAGGCTCGCCACGACGCCCCCAACACCCACGTTCCCAGAAGGCCTTCTGGGAACCCGATTCATCAGGGCTTCGCCCCCTTACGCAACCATCTTCCCCAAAAACCTTTTGGAATGCGGATTGACATGCGTGGTCTTCTCACTGCCCATAAGGCGCTCAGCGTTATGGGCGCTTCTTCACTTCCCGTTCAAACCATCTGTGGTCCACTACTTCGGTGGAGCAGTGAACTCGTCAAGGCTTAGGGTCTGCTAGAACCTGAGCGCGCGCGATGGTTCTAGTATATATATATATATGTATATATATAATGCACACTCGTCCATCCTAAATATGAAAGCATATAATCCCAGCCGAACCGGTTTCCCCCCTCCCCCTGAGGTTCCCTTGTAGAAAAATGTTATGCGGTGACATTTTTTGTTCTAACATAACATTTGTTCACGAACCCTTTGCAACAAATGAGACGAAGTGCACACGCGCGCGTCGTCGCGCGCGCATGCCGAAATCTTTCAAAAACCTTCGGTGCGGGAAGGATTTCGCATTCGAGTTTCAACAAAATACACAAAAACACAGGGTTTCGCAACACAGGGTTGCTAAGAAAGCTTCCGCGAAAGCTCTTGCGAAATCTTAAGAAAACCCTAGTTTTTCAAGATTTTCACAAAATGCTACCAAACGGGCTTCGCGCGCGCTCATGTCGAAATCTGTCGAACGCCCTTGCGCGTGTGCCGTCGCGAGAATCCCCTGCAAAAAATAGGACGAAGTGCAGACGCGCGCGTCGTCGCGCGCGTATGCCGAAAACCTTCAAAACCCATCGGTTTCGGAAGGAGTTCAAAATCGTGTGTCCAAAAACCTACAAACACACAAGGTTTCGCAACACGGATTTTCAACAAAAGCGTGTGCGCGCGCTCTTGCGTCGTCGTCGTCGTCGTCGTCGCCGTCCTCCCTCCTCCCTCGTCGTTGTCGTCGTCGTCGTCATCGCCTACGTCGTCCTCTGTCTTTCCTCGTGTTCGTCGTCGTCGTCCTCTTTGGCGTCGTGGTCGTTTCCGTCGTCGTTGTCGCCGTGGTCGTCCTTCCTCCTCCTCCCTCGTCGTCGTCGTCGTCCGTCGTCGGCGTCTCGTCGTCGTCCCTCCTATTTCGTCGCCGTCGTCGTCGTCGTCGTCGCTGTCGTCGTCTTCGTCTTCCCTCCTCCCTCGTCGTTGCCGTCGTCGGCGTCGCCGTGCTTCCTCCTTCGTCGTTCGCGTCGTCGCCGTCCTCCCTCCTCCCTCGTCGTTGTCGTCGTTGTCGCCGTCGTCGCCCTCCCTCCTTCCTCGTTGTCTTCGTTGGCGACGTCGTCGTCGTCTTCGTCGTCGTCGGCGTCGGCGTCGTTGTCGTCTTCGTCGGCTTCGGTGTCGTCGTCGTCGTCGGTGTCGTCGTCGTCGTCGTCGTCGTCGTTGTTGGCGTCGTCGAAGTCGCTGGAGACGTCGTCGGCGTCGTCGTAGTCGCTGTCGGCGGCGTCGTCATCGTCGTTGTCGCTGTCGTCGTCGGCGTCGCTGTTGTTGCCAAGTGCCATGTGGTACCCACCGTCACGGTCTTAAGAGATTTTGCAAACCAAGTTGCGGGTGGGTGGGTGGGATGTTTGCGCGAGCAGTGGAGTGGACAACTCATTTCGAACAGTATTTTATTCTCCTTTCCAAAAAGAGAATAGACTCTATCCCCCCCCCGGACTTATCGGTTCCCCCGGGGATAGTATGATTCATATATATATATATATATAGATTCTGCACACTCGTCCATCCTACATATGAAGTCATACCATCCCAGCTAGGCCGGTTTCCCCCCCTGAAGTTCCCTTGTAAAAAACACTATGCGGTGACATTTTTTGCTCTAACATAGCACTTTTTCGCGAATCCCTTGCAAAAAATGGGACGAAGTGCACACGCGCGCGTCGTCGCGCGCGCATGCCGAAATCCTTCAAAAACCTTCGGTTCCGGAGAGATTTCAAAATTGAATTTCCCAAAAACATACAAAAACACAGGGCTTCGCAACATTGATTTGCTAAAAAAGCTTACGCGCGAGCTCTTGCGAAGCCTTAAGAAAACCATGAGTTTTCAAGATTTTCACAAAATGCTACCAAACGGGCTTCGCGCGCGCATGTCGAAATCTGTCGAACGCCCTTGCGCGTGTGCCGTCGCGAGAATCCTCTGCAAAAAATGGGACGAAGTGCAGACGCGCGCGAAGTCCCGCGCGCATGCCGAAATCATTCAAAAAACCTTCGGTTTCGGAAGGAGTTCAAAATCGTGTGTCCAAAAAATTTACAAAAACACCAGGTTTCGCAACACGGGTTTTCAACAAAAGCGTGCGCGCGCGCTCTTGCGTCGTCGTCGTCGTCGGTCCCTCCCTCCTCCCTCGTCGTCGTCGTCGTCGTCGTCGTCGCCGTCGTCGTCTTCTGTCTTTCCTCGTCGTCGTCGTCGTCGTCTTGGCGTCATCGTCGCTTCCGTCGTCGTTGTCGCCGTGGTCGTCCTTCCTCCCTCGTCGTCTTCGTCGGCGTCTCGTCGTTGTCCCTCCTATTTCGTCGCCGTCGTCGTCGTCGTCGTCGTCGTGGTCTTCACTCCTCCCTCGTCGTTATCCTCCTCCCTCGTCGTCGTCGTCGTCCGTCGTCGGCGTCTCGTCGTCGTCCCTCCTATTTCGTCGCCGTCGTCGTCGTCTTCGTCGTCGTTGTCGTCGTCGTCTTCCCTCCTCCCTCGTCGTTGTCGTCGTCGGCGTCGCCGTGCTTCCTCCTTCTTCGTCGTTCGCGTCATCGCCGTCTTCCCTCCTCCATCGTCGTTGTCGTCGTTGTCGCCGTCGTCGTTTTTTCTCCTCCCTCGTCGTCGTCTCCGTTGGCGACGTCGTCGTCGTCTTCGTCGTCGTCGTCGGCGTCGGCGTCGTCGTCGTCTTTGTCGACGTCGACGTCGGCGGTGTCGTCGTAGTCGGTGTCCGCGGCGCCGTCGTCGTCGTTGTCGCTGTCGTCGTCGGCGTCTGTGTCGTGGCCAAGTGCCGGAGGGTGGGATGCTTGCACGAGCAGTAGAGAGGACAGCTTCAAGACGGTCAAAGTGAATTGCACCACATAGATTGCACCACGTATATTGCACTGCATAGATTGCACCGCGTTGGTTGCAAACCATATACGTGTTGCTCCACATAGGTTATACAACCTATATTGCTCCACATACGTTGCACTACCTAGATTGCCCCACGTAGCTTGCACAACAGATGTTGCACCACATAGGTTGCACATCATAGGTCGTACAACATATTGCAGTTAGGGTGCAATAACTACACATATCAACGCACATATATTGCGCACCGTAGATAGCTAGAACACACATTGTTTAGTTGGGGGCCATGCTGGCTAACATAGCGTTCCCGCAGTAGCGTTGGCCTCATTTCTGACGCGTCATCGGGCTTCGGAGTGTCTGTGGTCCTTCAAGATGGCGTTCCCGCTGCAGCGTTGGCCCTGGGCCAGTTTAGGATCGGCGACTTGCTCCCGCCGTTCAGTATGGCGATATTTCCTCAGCGTGGGCCACATTTCTGGATCGGATTTCTTCCTTGTCGTTGCCTTCCCCCTCCTTTCCCTCCCTGTGCGTTCCCCCAGTCGTCCCCTGCTCCTCCTATTTATCCTAGTCCAGCTGCTGGCCCCCCCATCCTCCCTAGTGCTCCTGCTCATCTTCATCGCAAGGGAAAGGTATGGGTGGGAGCGCACCTCCCCCCCCGCCCCTTTCCTGTATCCCTCCCCTCCTGTCCCCGCCTTCCTGCCCCCCTCGCCCCCTCGCCCCCTCCCTCTGTTTCCTGCCTCTCCCCCCCCCTCTCCCCTCGATTCCTGCCTCCCCCCCCTCCACAGAGCCAGGCCCTGGGCCGCCGGACCCAGGGCCAGGGCTTTTGCGTGTGGAAGCCTGGGTTTCCTTCGGAAGTGCGGCGCGAGTGTGCAAGGCAGGCGCGCCCGACGGCGTCCTGCGTGCAAGCCGATGCAGGAGGCCGTCGGGAGACCCAGAACGGGGGAGGGTCCCCCTTCCCTGCCCCCCCTACCCCCTTGCCCCCTCCCGCATGGGGCGCTCCAGTGAAGGCCCCGCCCCCGAGGATCGTGGGAGCTGCCACCTCTTCCTCGGCGGAAGGGCGGCGGAAGGCCAGCGGAGGCTCAAAAAAGGACGGCTCCGACGACGGAAGCCGGCCGTCCCGGACTTTGCTTTCGCCGCCTGACCTTCGTCTCGCGGCCGCGACCGAAAAAAAAAGATGGAAGCCGGCGGAGGAGCGAATGTCGCGCCCCCGGGTAGATGACAGGGCTTTCGGTTCGGGGCTACCGGACCACCCCCACGTGTTCTCTCGGAGGCTGCGTATTGGGGGAGCGATCAGTGGGTGGGGGGCAGCGAGGGCTACAGGGCCCTGTAGGGCCCAAGAGGGTGCCTTTAGGCCTCTGGGGTCCGAAGGGGGCAGCTGTGCCCCCCCGCCCCCCCAATCCGATCGACCCCCCCGTGAGTTCGTGCCCAGTTCTTTGCCTCTGGCGCCCGGCCCGCCCCACCCCGCAAGCCCCCCGCCCCGAGGATGGCGGCGGGGTGGCCGCGAGGGCCTGGGCGGCGGAGCCGCTTCGGCCGGGCGAGGGCGGCCGCGCGGGCGCAGGAGAGGGCGAGGATAGCGTCGAGGGCGGGGAGGGCACCGAGGAGGGCTCCTCGATAGACGAGGAAAGCGAGGAGGAGGCCGACGAGGACGCAGACCAAGAGGAGGAGGAGGAGGAGGAGGAGGAGGAGGAGGAGGAAGAGGAGGAAGAGGAGGAAGAGGAGGAGGAGGCCGATGAAGCGGAAGAGGGCGAGGGAGAGGAAGAGCAAGGCGAAGTTGGCGAGGAGGCAGAGGACGACGGAGAGGCAGAGGATGATGATGAAGATGATGATGAGGAGGAGGAGGAGGGGGACGACGACGAGGCCGAGGCACAAGAGGAGGTCGAGGACTCGTACAGCGAAGATGAGGAGCAGGAAGAGGCCGACTCGGAGGAAGCCGACCCCGAACAGACGGACGAGCAGCTCGAGGCCGAGGCAGAGCAGGACGAGGAGGCGGACGGGGAGGAGCTCGAGGCAGATGGCTCCTCGCCGCCCCCCGGCGCGGGCGTCGGCGACCTGCGGGACCACGACTCGGAGAGCGGGTCGGGGAGCCGCGACGCCTCCCTGCCGGGCGGCGCGGCGGAGAGCTCGCGCTCCAGCTGGAGGACGGTGCACTCCCTGATGGCCCAGCTGGCCGACGTGTGCGACATGCTGGGGCAGTCGGAGGGTCCCGCCGGCGAAGGGGCGGCCGCGGCGCTCGAGGGGGCCCTGGAGCCCCGAGCGGAGGAGCTGCGCGGTGGCTCGGAGGCGGGGGCCGCGGGACGGGCCCGGGTTTCCAGGGTTCACCAGATCTCCTGATGCTCCGCAGGGGCTGCAGAAAGGAAAGGCCGCTCCAGAGCTTCTGGGGCGCGTCATGGGCCCACTGCATCAGGACATCCTGCCCGCCCCGGGCGGAGGAGCTGCGCGGCGATTCCAAGACGGGGGCCCTTGGGACGCAAACGAATTACAATAAGTTCTGCCTTCATCTTTTCCAGGTCCTCTCCCTTCGGGGCCGCACGCCTCAGGGGCCCCACCCTTGGAAACGCCGAGGCCTGGCCTTCATGTTTAAGGTCCTCGCCCTCCGGGCATCGCCCCTCAGGCCTCGGGGGCCCCACGCTTGGAAACGCTGAGACCGAGCCTTCATGTCTCGGTCCTCGCCCTCAGGGGCCCAACCCCGTAACCTCCCCGCGCCAGGAGCTGCAGGGGGCCCCCGCGCTCGCGGCGGGGGGCGGCGGCGGAGGGGTGCCGCAGGGGCCCGCGGCGGGCGGCGGCGGGGAGCCCGCGGCGGGCGGCCCGCGGGGGTCGGCGGCACTGGCGCTGCTGTTGGAGGACGGGCGCTCCTCCCCCCCCTTCCTCTCCTCTGCCTCTCCTCCTCCTCTTCCTCCTCCTCCTCCTCCTCCTCCTCCTCCTCCTCCTCATCCTCATCCTCCTCCTCCTCTCCTCCTCCTCCTCCTCCTCCTCCTCCTCCCTCCTCCTCCCACCTCCCTCCTCCTCCCTCCTCCTCCCACCTCCCTCCTCCTCCCTCCTCCTCCCACCTCCCTCCTCCCGGCTGGATTCCGGCCTTGGCGTTGCTGGTGGAGGACGGACGCGGTCGGGATGCCCAGGGTCCCAAGGCTGCCGCGAGAGAGGCCCCTAAGACGGCCTCCGAAGGCGCCAGGCCGCCCGAAGACGGCCCGAGATGCCCCGAAGAGGCCCCGAGAGGCCCCCGGGACCCCCCCAAAGGCACTGAGAGCGGCCAGCGGGTGTCGGCGGCCCTGGCGCTGCTGGTGGAGGACGGGCGCGGTCGAGATGCACAGTGGCCCGTCCGGATTGCAGCGAAGCGTGTCGTCGGTCCGAAGGATGGACGCGTGGTGCGGGTGCCCGCGGAACGGGCAAGAGTAGGAGGAGGAGGAGGAGGAGGAGGAGGAGGAGGAGGAGGAGGAGAGAGGAGGAGGAGGAGGAGGAGGAGGAGGGAGGAGGAGGAGGAGGAGGAGGAGGAGGAGGAGGAGGAGAGGAGGAGGAGGAGAGGAGGAGGAGTGAGGAGGAGAGGAGGAGGAGGAGAGGAGGAGGAGGAGGAGGAGGAGGAGGAGAGGAGGAGGAGGGAGGGAGGAGGATACGTGAGATTCCGCGTTGGGGGATTTGGGGGATTTGGGATTCTGCTCGGGTCCGCGGCCCTGGCGCTGCCAATGGCGCTACACTCCGCTCGTGTTCGCCTCTGGACCCCCCCCCCTGGGAGGCCCCCGTCGCCTCGAGCCTCTGGTCAGAGGCCACCCCACATCGGTATCTCGCTGTTTTTGTTTCCTTGTCGTTTGTCTCCCCCTCCTCCTCCTCCTCCTCCTCCTCCTCCTCCCCTCCCTCCTCCTCCTCCTCCTCCTCCTCCTCCTCCTCCTCCTCCTCCTCCTCCTCCTCCTCCTCCTCCTCCTCCAGATCTCCGACGTTTTTTTCACTCTCAGCGAATATCCTTAGTGTTCGGTCGCCCAGGGGCCACCCGAAGCGGATCCAGGGCGGAAGGTGGTCTCAGAGAAAAGCTCTGATGCGCATTGGAGAAAAGCGTCTCGCGATGTCGGGGAAGGGGTACGGGAAGACCAGGGACCAAGACCGACAGCAGTTCGCCTCCCATTCTGAGCAAGGCTCGCTGTCGGTCTTCGCCACGGGCGCTGTCCATCTGAGGCCACAAGCTGCCTGCCTGCCGATCTCGGACAGTACCTGCTGTCGGGCATCGTAATGGCACCCACCTCCAGGGTGGGGGGATCGGGGGCCCGAAGAAGGAGGGGGGGGGCCTGAAGGTGGGGGCCGTGAGGACAAGAAAGTGCTTCCAGTCAGGCCGCCGAAGCGATAACCGCGCCGGGCTCAGGAGGGGCTCTGCGTTTCGGGCCGCTGCTCCGGCCCAGGTCGGGGAACCTGCTCGCGTGCGAGCCTCTTCGCGGGCGAGGCCCTCCGTGGCCTCGGAGCGCCCCTGGCGGCCCTTCTTCGGCGCCCCTCGTGGCAGCACGAGGGGAGTGGCTCTGGCTCTCGGGCCGCTCCTTCGATCTGCAGGTCGGGGAGCCCGTCCCTGGCCGAGGCTCGCTGTCGCCAGGAGCGCCCCTGCGCTCCTGCGTCGGCATCCCTCGTGGTAGCACGGTGACTGCAGGCATGGCTCGGGGGCCCCCTCCCCTCGACGCCCGCCTCCCTCAGCGCCCCCTCCCCTCCACGCCCCACTTCTGGCGTGCCGAGAGGAGGAGGAGGTGGAGGAGGAGGAGGAGGAGGGCCGCCAGCAGCGCGCGCTCGAGCGCCGCACCGCCGGCGGCGCGGCCGCGGCGGTCGCGGTGCTCAACGCGCTGCTGATCGGCGCGCAGGTCGAGCTGGAGCTCCACGCGGGCGCCGCGGCCGCCGCGGCCGCGCTCGCCGTGTACGCCGCGCAGTGCCTGGTGGCGCTGCTCATGGTGGCCGAGCTGTCCGTCCGCGTCCGCCGGCCCTCGGAGGAGGAAGGGGCACCGCCACCGCCGCTACGCACCCCCTGTGACTCGCATTCGCCTTGTGGGGCCTCCCGGGAGGCTCTCGCCGCGGCTGGATTCGCCTCGAGATTCTGGCCAGA
Source organism: Prorocentrum cordatum (assembly GCA_963575745.1). Classification (NCBI taxonomy): domain Eukaryota; class Dinophyceae; order Prorocentrales; family Prorocentraceae; genus Prorocentrum; species Prorocentrum cordatum. Next base: position 81,100 of record CAUYUJ010020948.1, on the reverse strand, counting down.
GTGCACCTCGGGAGAGGCCCCGGGGGAGCAGCGGCGTCGGTGCCTGTTGGCCCCTCCAGGCTCGGGCTCCCGAGGGCGATTTTCTGGGCCCACGCACCTGGGGAGAGGCCCGGGGGGAGCAGCGGCATCGGTCCCTTTTTGGCCCCCTGCAGGCTCGGGCTCCCGAGGGCGTTCTGGGCCCCCGCGCGCTGCGCCGCGGGGGCCGCGCAGCCGGGGCCCCCGCGGCGCCTGCGGGCGGGCGCGGCGCTGGACCTGGCCGTGGCCGCGGTGAGCGCCGTGGACCTGTGGGTGCTCGCGCCCCTGGCGGGCCACGGCAGCCTGGCGGGCCACCGGGGCGTCCTCTCCGCGCTCCGGCTGGCGAAGCTGCTGCGGCTGCTGTGCCTCGCGCGCGTGCTGCGCGTCTGGCCAGAGAGCGCGGCGCGGCTCCGCGCCGTGGCGCGGTGCGCGCGCCGAGCGCTCGGGGTGCTCGCGCTGCTCGCCGCCGTGGTCTACATCGGGGCCATCTTCTGCGCGAACGTGCTGGGCCCCTCGGGCGACCCCGCCCTGGAGGAGGCGTTCGGCTCCGTGTGGCGGAGCATCTACACGCACCTGCAGCTGGTGACGCTCCGCTCCTGGCCCCGGCCGTGGAGGGGCCTCATCCTGGACCGCGGCTTCCTGTGGCTGCTCTACGTGCTGGCCTTCGTCCTGGTCGCGAGCCTCGTGCTGGTGAACCTGGCGGTCGGCCTCGCCGTGGACTGCGCCGTGGGCTGCGCCGTGCGCGGCCCGAGCTGCCGCGCGCCGCCTCGGCCCGACGTCGAGGCCGCTGCCCAGGCGGCGGAGTGGCGCGCGCTCCGCGGGCTCACGCAGGAGGCCTTGCAGGCCCTCGACGAGCGCCCCGGCCCGTCCATCGGAGCCGGCGAGTTCGCCGCGCTGCTCGCCAGCGAGCGCTTCTGCCTGGCGCTCCGCGCCTTCGGCATCTCGACGCAGCTGGGGCCCGCGCGGCTCTTCGGCATCCTCGACGCGGAGGGCACGGGCCGCGTGGCCGTGGAGGAGCTGCCAGAGGCGCTGTGGGGCCTGCGCGGGTCCCGGGCGCCCGCGCGCCCCATCCAGCTCCTGGACGACGCGAGCCGCGGCGTGCAGCGGCTCGCCGCGGCGCTGGAGCGCTGGGGCCCCGGCGCGCGCGAGCGCTGCGCCGAGCAGCTGGAGAAGCTCGAGGACTCCGTGTTCGAGCGGCTGCAGGGCATGGAGGACCTCGTCCTCGCGAGGGCGCGCGGCGAGGAGGGTGGCGGCGTGCCCGGCGAAGCGCCGCCCGCGGACGCGGCGGCGGCCACGCGGCAGCGGGCCCTGGCGCTCCTCGCGGAGGCGAGCGTGCGCGCGCAGCGCCTGGACGAGGCGCTGCGCTGCGGCGTGGCCGAGCTCGAGAGCTCGCTGGCGCTGGAGAGGCAGCTGCAGAAGAGGCCAGGGGAGAGCAGAGAGATACGGCTGAGGGACAAAATCCGGCACCAGCCGCGCTACCGGGGCGACAGCGCAAACTTCCACGCGCCCCCTGCCCCCGATTCAATGTTGATTGGCTGCGCCCGCGGTGTGCAGGACTTAGGCCAGTCGGCGGATCGACAAATCGCGCCACAGCCTGCCAATATGACATGGGGGGCGCCGAGGCCGAAAGCAGACATCTAAACAAAAAAGGTGCAGGACTTTTTCCATCGGCCGCACCGCTGCCGCTGCTCGTCCTGGAGAGCCCTCGGCGCCACGGCCGGGCTCTCCTCGAGCGCCGGGTCCGCATGCGCCCCGGGAGCGGTCCAGGGAGCAGCGGCATCGGTGTACCCCCCTCGCCCGCGACCGGTTGTTAGTGTGGCCCGTTGGGTGTTAGTGTGGCCCGTTGGGTGTTGGTGTGGCCCGTCGCGGGGCGGGATTGGAGTTATTGTGGCCCGCGCAGGCCGCTCAATGAAAAGTAATGTGTAAAGGTATCTCATGTCAGATCTGGAGAAATTCGCAACCCTTAAGGGAATGCACTCCCGCGCAGGCAAAAGTGGCCACAGTAACTCCCACCTGGAACCAACGTGGTAGTAATGCTGTGTTAGTGGTGTGGTGGTCGCTGTGCTGTGTTAGTGGTGTGGTGTTGGTAATGTTGTGTTAATGGTGTGGTGTTGGTAGTGGCTGGTTGTGCTGTATGCTGTGTTAGTGGTGTGTTGTTGGTAGTGGTGTGCTGTGTTAGTGGTGTGGTGTTGGTAGTGTTGTGTTAGTGGTGTGGTGTTGGTAGTGTTGTTGAGTTGTTAGTAGGTAGTAGTGTTGTGGCAATGGCAGTGATGCTGTGGTAGTGGTGTTGTGGTAGCGGTGTTGTGGTGTTGTGGTTGTGGTATTGTGGTAGCGGTGTTGTGGTGTTGTGGTAGCGGTGTTGTGGAGTTTGGTATTGGTATTGTGGTAGTGGTGCTGTAGTGTTGTAGTACTATGGTGCTGTAGTGTTGGTGTTAGGTAATATCATTCATAGGGAGTGCTAGTCCTACGGCGTACTAGCCGCAGGGAGTGCTAGCCCCAGGGAGTACCAGTCCTGGGAATTACTACCCCTATGGCGTACTCGTCCAAGGAGTACTCGTCCTAGGGAGTACTCGCACTACGGAGTATCAGCCCTAGGGAATACTAGTCCTAGGGAGTGCTAGTCCGAGGGAGTGCCAGGAAGTACTGGCGCTAGGGAGTGCTAGCCCTAGGGCGCTAGGGACGACGAGAAGTAGTAGTAGTAGTAGACGTAGTAGACGTAGTAGTAGTAGTTGTAGTAGTAGTAGTAGTAGTAGTCGTAGTAGTAGTAGTAGTAGTAGTACTACTACTACTACTACTACTAGTAGTCGTCGTCGTCGTCGTCGTAACCGTAGCCGTAGCCGTAGCCGTAGTCGTAGTCGTAATCGTAGTCGTAGTCGTAGTCGTAGTCGTAGGGTCTTAGTCGTAGTCGAGTAGTCGTAGTCCGTAGTAGTAGTAGTAGTAGTAGTAGTAGTATTATAGTTAGTAGTAGTATTAGTAGTATTAGTAAGTGATTACTCTTGCTAGTAGTAGTAGTAGTAGTATAGTAGTAGTAAGTAGTAGTAGAAGACATAATAGTAGTAGTAGTAGTGCAGTAGCAGAAGCAGTAAAAGGCAAGTAGCATTAAGCAGTGGCAGTAGTAATGTAGTAGTAAGGTTGTAGTAAGTAGTAGTAGTAGTATAGTAGTAGTTCTTAGCCGTAGTAGGCAGGCGGAGTAAGGCGTCAGTCGTAGTAGTAGTATTTAATATTATAGTATGTAGTAGCAAGTATCGTCAGTAGTCAGTCGTAGTCAGTAGTAGTGGTAGTGGCGTGTTTCGGTCGTCAGTGGATGGTCTTGTCACATAAGTGTGGTAGTAGTAGTTAGTAGTCGTATCGTAGTCGTAGTCGTAGTCGTAGTAGTAGTCGTGGTAGTAGTAGTAGTAGTAGTAGTCGTCGTAGTAGTAGTGTAGTAGTAGTAGCAGTATTAGTAGTAGTAGTAGCAGTAGTAGTAGTAGTAGTAGTAGTAGTAGTAGTAGTCGTAGTAGTAGTAGTATCAGGAATGGTAGTATTAGTAGTAGTAGTCGTAGTAGCAGTGGTAGTAGTATTAGTATTAGTAGTAGTAGTAGTAGTAGTAGTAGTCGTAGTAGTAGTAGTAGTCGTAGTAGTCCTAGTAAGTCGTAGTAGTGGTCGTAGCAGTAGTATTAGTATAGGTAGTGGTAGTAGTATTAGTATCGTAGTAGTAGTAGTATTAGTACAGTACATAAGAAGTCGTAGTCGTAGTACCAGTCGTATTCGTAAGGTCGTAGTCGTAGTCGTAGTCGTTGGTTTAGTAATGTAGTCGTGGTGAGAGTAGTAATAGTGAGTAGCAATACGTAGTCGTAGTAGTAGTAGTAGTAGTAGTAGTAGTAGTAGTCGTAGTAGTAGTAGTAGTAGTAGTAGTAGTAGTAGTAGTAGTAGTAGTAGTAGTAGTAGTAGTAGTAGTAGTAGTAGTAGTAGTAGTAGTAGTAGTAGTGTAGTAGTAGTAGTAGTAGTAGTAGTAGTAGTAGTAGTAGTAGTAGTAGTAGTAGTAGTAGTAGTAGTAGTAGTAGTAGTAGTAGTAGTAGTAGTAGTAGTAGTAGTAGTAGTAGTAGTAGTAGTAGTAGTAGTAGTCGTCCCCCCAAGGCTCTGGGGAGCCTGTGGGCGGGGGGGCTACTGCTGCCCTCAAACCGCGGGTGGCAGCCACCCTTCCTTTTCTCGTGCCCTTACCGTTACGCACACTCTTCCTTGCCCTGAAGGGAGGTCCCGGGATGGCGGCGGCCGCTGGCGGCGCTACGGACGCAGGTGCAGGGGCTCGAGTGGCTGGGAGTAACGACGCGGCGGCCCGAGGTGAAGGCTGTGCGCTGGCAGCCGCAGCGGGTAGCGGAGGTGCCGGGGCCGCCCCGTGCGCCTCTGCTGCCGCACTCGCATCGGTCGATGCAAGCGTTCCAGAAGTCCCAGTTGACGGCGGCACCGACGTCCACATGCGGGACAGCGAAGGTCAGCCGGCGCAGCGACGGCGCCGCATGACGGGAGGACGTATCACTCGCTGGTGCGTCAGCGCCCAGGCGACCCGCGGCAAGCAAGCCCATTGCACCCGCTGCGCGGGAAGCTTTGAGGCGGGCGAGTGGCGCGTGGCAGGCGTCGTGACGCGCCCCGTGGGCTCCCAGGCGCACGCGGGCAAGAAGTGGTTCCACATGACCTGCGCGGGCGGCCCCTTACCACCAGCGACGGCGATGGAGGGCTACACGCAGCTCCCCGAGGGCGACAGGGAACGCCTCACAGCTGCTCTGGAGGCCCGAGGCGGCCCCATCTCGCCCTTGCTGGAGACGGTCGAACGCCAGGTGCCCACTCCTCCCTCCCAGGGAGACGGCGCGGCAGGGGGTGCTGTGGTCGCCCCGAGGCTCCCTGCCGCCGCCGCGCCAGGGGCGCATGGCCCAGGCTCCCGTGGGGCTCCCCCGGTGGCAGCCGAGGCGGAGGCACCGTCTCCCGCGGACATCCTACAGCCGCCCCTGGACGCCCCCGCGGCCGCGGACGACGACGGAGGGCTCGAAGCAGGCGTCTGCGATGACTACCTGGGCGACCAGGTGGCTGACGAAGACGCGTGCCATGAGATTCGGTTTGTCAACCTGGATTGGTGGGACACCATCGGGTGGGACCGCATCCTGCTGCAGGGCGCGCCCGCCACGGCCATGATCCCTGACAGCATGGCCGCCGCGGTTAGCCACGTCAAGGTGCGGCTGCGCCTGGCGATCGAGCAGGCCCGCCAGGGCGATGACGACCTGGCGTCGCGCACGCTGACGCGTTTATGGAAGGTGTTCTTAGCTCTGGACGGGCTGCTCTTCAGCGAGAGCGCGACCCCGACCCCGACGGCGCGACGAGAACGCCTCCAGGAGCGTTTGCAGTGGATCCAGGACGGCCAATGGGATGTCGCCTGGCTCTCCATGGAGGACCAGACGCGCACCTCGGTCACCACGAAGGGCCGCGAAGACCACGTCGCGGCCCGCGTTCGCCGTGTCACTGAGCTCGCGCGAGCACGCGAAATGTCTCGGGCGGCAGCGGCAGTGTGGCCCTAGGGTGATATGGCGGACGCGGCGGCGGTGGTTCGGAAGTTTAGCACCACCCAGCAGCCTGCGGCGCCTCGCCCAGGCGAATGGGCCCCCCCCCTGGCACTGGGGCCGCCCCGCACGGGCCGGGGGGGGGGCCGCGGCGGGGGCCGACGTGGCGATGCCGCCAGCCACGCCCCCTCACGAGCTCCTCGGCGCGGCAGAGCTACACCACCGCGTGGCCAACCACCTCAAGCGCCAGTTTGGTCGCTTCCCTCGCCGAGGCGGTGCGGGGCCTGGAGGCGGACGCCACGAGCACTGGGCTCCGCTCAAGCACGACGAAGACGGAGCGGAGGCGGTGGCCAACACGCTGGCGCGCCTGGCCATCGGTGACCTTCCTCCCGAAGCTCTAGCCGCCCTGACCGCGGCGCGCCTCGCAGGCATCCCCAAGGCCACCCCTGGGGACGTGCGAGTCTTGGGCTGCGAGAATGTCACCTGCCGCATGGTGGGCCGCAGCGCGGCCAAGGTCCATCACAGGGACATGCGGGCGGCGGTGGGGGATCAACAGTTCGGCCTGGCTAAGGACGGCTGCGGTGCCCTCCACCGACGCCTCTGTGCGATGGCCAACTCGGGCCCTGGCAAGTGGGTGGTGGCGGTGGACCTCGGGGATGCGTTCAGCAACATTCCCCGTGACCTCGTTAAGGAGGCCGTGCGTGCCCGCCCTGGCGCCGCTGGCGGAGGCCCGGCTCCCTGCTCGCACACGCCACGTGGCGGGTGGCGGGTCCCAACCTGCCCAACTGGTCGACCAAATCCGCGGCCTCGACCAGGGCTGCCCGATGAGCCCTGGCTTCTACGCGGTCGGCACTGCGGATGACCTCAGCATCGGTCGCATGCCCGTGCGCGCGGTGGACGTCGAGGGGGACTGCCGGACTGCCTGGCGTTCTTGGACGACACGTACTTCGTGGGCACCGCGGCTGCGGTGTTCCGCGGCTTGGATGCCTGGCGAGCCCGCATCGAAGCCCATGGGACGAAGCTGAAGATGTCCAAGACCCAGATCTGGCCCCCGGACCCTCACGCTGTCCTGCCGCCGGAGTTCGCGGAGTACGCCCAGTACTGCGTCTCGAAGCTCAAGGCGGTGGGGTCTACTCTGGCCTACACAAACCACGACGTGGATGCTGACTGGCGGGGCGTCCCGCTCACGGACTTTGCCGCCCCGGAGGACCTCGACGCGGGCGGCCTCGCGCCGGCTGGCGGTTCCTGGGTCGCCCCGGGCGCCGCCATGCCACTCCCCTGCGGCGAGGCCTTCCTCCAGAAGCAGGACCGCTACTTCGGGAACTCCTGGCGCTCCGCACGCGCGGGCTGTCTGTCTTTGACGCCTTCCAGTTGATGCGGATCTGGTCGAGGGGCGCCTGCGCCCACATCCAGCGCGCGCTTCCGCTCACGGCGGCGCGGGGCCGCCGGGTGGATGACGGAGTGGTCGCCTTCGTCAACGCCCTTCTGGGGGTCACGGCCGCCCCCGAGAGCAGATCTTCATGAAGGTCAGCGACAGAGGTTTGGGCTGTGGCAGCGCCGAACAGCGCGGCCCCGCAGCCCTCCTGGCGTCCTGGGAAGCCGGGATCCACGCGGCTGCCCAGGAGCTCCGCGAGACGACAACGGTTGGCCTCTGGCGGCGGTGGCCGGGCCTTAGCCGCGCCCTCTCGGCGGCGGGCGCGGAGCAGGGACGGTTGGCAGGAGGCCGTCGCCCCCAGGGTGACCGTTGGCAGGGCTTCTTGGAAGGGCGGAAGGGCAAGGACCAGAAGACGTGCACCCAGCATGTACGGGACCACGCCACCAAGACGTTCTTGGCCGCGCTGCCGGCGACGGCGGCGGCGGCGGTGCATAGTGCCTCGGGCAGCTCAGCGGGCGCCTGGTTGGATAACTTCGAGGGGGTTTCGCCCCTCGCCGACCACGCGTTCTGCATTGCGGCCAAGAGGCGCATGCATTTGCCGCTGCTGCAGTCCGAGTGCACGTGCCAGAACCGGCCGGCGGCGCCCACTCGCGCGATGGCGCAGGCCGGCCCGGCGCGTGGCCGCACGGTGGACGCCCGCTGCGCTCGCGCGCTCAACTGCCCCCGGGGAGGTGGCCCAGTGCGCCGCCACAACGCCATTCGAGATGCTGTGGCGCTCTGGTTGCGCGGGGTGGGCCATCGCGCCCTGGTGGAGCAGGTCATCCCAGAGTGGCACACGGAAGAACAGGGCGCGGCCGCACTGGACGTCGTCTACCATCGAGGCCTCCACGGCCGGGTGTGTCTCGACATCAGCTTAGTGGGCGCGGTGGCCGTGGCCCAGACGGGGCGGCCGCATCAGGCACCCCTGCAGCGCAGAGAGAAAGTGAAGCACCGTAGATACCCATTTTCTGGCCTGGTGCCCTTTGTTCTCGATGTCAATGGCCGCTGGGGCGCAGAGGCGGAGACGTGGCTGCGCCGCGCCGTAGGGGAACTGCCCGAGGCCGAGCGGCCCGCAGCGCGCTCGCCCCTGCGCTCGGCAGTGGCCAACGCTTTGCAGGGCCAAATCGCTGAGCAGGTCGCCCTGGCGACGGAAGACGTAGTCGGGCTGGGCGCCGGGGTCGCCCCGGGCGTCTGGTCTTGACTAGAATTGGCTCCCTCCCACACGCGTGTGTTCCCTGCTCCTTCCCCCCCTCCTTGCCTGCATGCCGCCCTGGTCACTTTGTATTGATTTTTCACCGTCAGGATGGGCGGGCCCGTTGGGGTTGGTGGGGGGTGCGTTCGAAGCGTAAGTTTGCGCCGAGAGGCCAGACTGGCGTCGCGGGGTCGCGCGCCGAAAGTCAGGGACGAAACGCAACTAGCAGCTGGCCGCGGGCCCTGTTGCGCCGAGAGGCCAGACTGGCGTCGCGGGGTCGCGCGCCGAAGGTCCGGGACGAAACGTAACTAGCAGCTGGCCGCGGGCCCTGTTGCTTAGTCCTTCGCTCTTCGCACGGTCAACTGTGCGCCTAGCCATTTTGGCTTGCCATCCTGGCCTCTTCTCGCGCCTACTTGCGCTCGTTGGCCTCGCTGGCGGTACTGGGGTCGCCCCGTGTGCTGCTGTGCCGCCGCTGTGCGCCTAGCCACTTTGGCTTGCCATCCTGGCCTCTTCTCGCGCCTACTTGCGCTCGTTGGCCTCGATGGTGGTACTGGGGTCGCCCCGTGTGCTGCTGCGCCGCCGCTGTCGCTTTACTCTGAGCCGTAGGGACCAGCTGCCCTCGGATAAGCGCCCGCCGCTGCATGCACGTCAGACCCGCCATTTCACCCAGAAGAGGTGCCCGCTACATACTGGAAATGGGGCAGCCACAAGGACGCTCATCCCAAGGCGGTTGAGCCGTGGTGATGTGGTGCACGAGACCGAGTAGTAGTAGTAGTAGTAGTAGTAGTAGTAGTAGTAGTAGTAGTAGTAGTAGTAGTAGTAGGAGTAGGAGTAGTAGGAGTAGGAGTAGGAGTAGGAGTAGGAGTAGGAGTAGTAGTAGTAGTAGGAGTAGTAGTAGTAGTAGTAGTAGTAGTAGTAGTAGTAGTAGTAGTAGTAGTAGTAGTAGTAGTAGTAGTAGTAGTAGTAGTAGCAGTAGTAGTAGTAGTAGTAGTAGTAGTAGTAGTAGTAGGTATTAGTAGTAGTAGTAGTAGTAGTAGTAGTCAGCTGTATTAGTAGTTAGCCAGTAGTAGCCAGTCGTTTGTCTGTTAGTGTAGTAGTAGTTTTAGTAGTAGTGTCGTAGTAGTCGAAGTGTAGATAGTAGTAGTAGTAGTAGTAGTTGTAGGGCTCTAAACGGGGGATGGTGGCCGGTGGCGGCCGCGGGGGGGGGGGGGCGCGGGGGGGCGCGGGGGGGCGCGGGGGAGCCGCGGGGCGCGCGGGTAGCGCGCGGGGCCGCGGGACGCGCGGGACGCGCGGGTGCGCGTCACGGCGGCGCGGGGCTCGCGTAGGCGCGCGGGGAGTGCGGGGGGCGCGCGCGGGTGCGCGCGGGGGCGCGCGGGGCGCGGCGCAGGCGCGCGGGGCGGCGGGACGCGCTGTGGCGCGCACGGCGCGCGTGGCGCGCGAGGCGCGCGTGGCGCGCACGGCGCGCGTGGCGCGCGAGGCGCGCGGGGCGTGCGGGGCCTCCTGGGAAGCCGTCTTAGGCTTCCTGAGAGGCCTCTTGGGTATCCTGGGGGGCTCCTTGGGCCTCCTGGGGCATCTTGGGCTTCTCGAGAGGCCTCTTGGGTCTCCTGAGAGACCTCTTGGGCTTCCTGGGGGGCCTCTTGGGCCTCCTGGGAGTGATGCCTATTGGGCATCTTGGGAGGCCTCTTTGGTTTCCTGAGGCCTCTTTGGGCCTTCTGGGAAGCCCCTTGGGCTTCCTGAGAGGCCTCTTGGGCCTCCTGATAGGCCTCTGGGGCCTCCTCAGAGGGCCTCCTGAGAGGCTTCTTGGGGCTTCTGGGGTGCCTCCTGGGGGGGGGGGCCTTTTGGGCCTCCTGGGAGGCCTCTTGGGCCTTCTGGAAGGCCTCCTGGGCCTCTTGAGAGACTTGTTGGGCCTCCTGGGGCGCCTCTTGGGCATCCTGAGATGCCTTTTGGGCTTCCTGAGAAGCTTCTTGGGCCTCCTGGGGGGCCTCTTGGGCCTCCTGGGATGCCTCTTTGGCCTCTTGAGAGGCCTCTTGGGCCTCCTGAGAGGCCTCTTGGGCCTCCAGAGAAGCCTCTTGGGCCTCCTGAGAGGCCTTTGGGGCCTCTTGAGAGGCCTCTGGGGCCTCCTCAGAGGCCTCTTGGGCTTCCTGTGAGGTTTCTTGAGCCTCCCGACAGGCCCCTTGGGCATCCTGAGACGCCTATTGGGCCTCCTGGGAGGCTTCTTGGGCTTCCTGAGAGGCCTCCTGGGAGGCCTCTTGGGCCTCCTGACAGGCCTAGGGCCTCCGGGGAAGCCTCCTGGGGTGCCTGACGACGAGGGCGTGATGATTGTGATTTGGGCGGTTGAACGGGACGAGGGCGTGATGATGATAGTACTGATGTTGATGATGATGTTGCTGCTGATGATCATGGTGGTGATGATGCTTCTGATGATGATGGTGAGTATGATGATGATGGTGATCATGATGACGATGATGATGATGACGGTGACGATGACGACGACGACGATGACGACGACGATGATGATGGTGGTGATGATGATCATGATGATGATGCTTATGCTGGTGGTGCTGATGATGCTGATGGTGGTGCTGGTGATGGTGATGGCTGTGATGCCGAGGATGATGCTGGTGATGATGATGAACATACACCATTCACCCTCATGTGTCATACAGCATTGTCCAGACACCATACCGGATCAACCATCATACAGCATCAAACATCATACACCGCCAAACATCATGCGTCATCACACATCACACATCACCAAACCTCATACATCATACAACATCACACATCATCAAACATCATACACCATACATCATAATACACCATCAAACACCATACATCATAAAACATCATCATCCATTATCGTACACCATACATCATATATTATAATACACAGTCAACCACAATACATCATACTACATCACCAAACACCAGACATCATACTAGACCATCAAACGCCGTGCGTCCTACACCATCTTACACCATCAAACAGCATGCGTCGTAATCCATTGCGCACCATCAAACATCATAGAACAAACAGCAAGCATCATACATCACCAAGCACCATACATCATACATCAATCGTCATACATCATCAAACATTAACCATCATCTAACATCAAACAGCAAGGATCATACATCATCAAACATCGAATATCATACATCGTCAAACACCAAACATCAAACATCACACATCATCAAACAGCATACATCATCAAACCTCGAACATGAAACACCAAGCATCAGACATTATCAAACACCAAACATCAAACACCGCACATCAAAACACCACACATCATTAAACATAAAACATCAAACATCATCAAGCATCAAGAAACATCAAACATCAAATGTCATCAAACATACATCATACATCATCAAACATCAAACATCAAACATAATATATCAAACGTCAAACATCATTCAACATCATACATCAATCACCAAATATCAATCAACATCATTCAACATCAAGCATCAATCATCAAGCATCATACACCTTTATTTACCATGCATATTACATAAGCAATTACCATACATCAATCATCATAAATCATCCTACATCATCATACATCATCATACATCATCGTACAACTTCATGCACCATCATACACCATCGTACAACATCATACATCATGGTACATCATCATACAGCATCATACATCATCATACAGTATCATACATCGTCATACATCATCATACATCATACATGGAACACCCACACCCACACCCACACCCACAATCTCATTTTTGTGTTGTTGAAGCCGTTGGAAACGCGAAACCTCCACCACCACCCTTAAGTCGTTTCACGGACGAACTGCCCGGCCACCATCCCCCAGTCAGGCCTAGTTGTAGTAGTAGTAGTAGTAGTAGTAGTAGTAGTAGTAGTAGTAGTCGTAGTCGTAGTCGTAGTCGTAGTCGTAGTCGTAGTCGTAGTCGTAGTCGTAGTCGTAATCGTAGTCGTAGTCGTAGTCGTAGTCGTAGTCGTAGTAGTCGTAGTAGTAGTAGTAGTAGTAGTAGTAGTAGTAGTAGTAGTAGTAGTAGTAGTAGTAGTAGTAGTAGTAGTAGTAGTAGTAGTAGTAGTAGTAATAGTAGTAGTAGTAGTCGTAGTAGTATTAGTAGTAGTAGAAGAAGAATAAGTAGTAGTAGCAGTAGTAGTAGTAGTGGTAGTAAAGTCGTAAAGTAGTAGTAGTAGTAGTAGTAGTAGTAGTAGTAGTAGTAGTAGTAGTAGTAGTAGTAGTAGTAGTAGTAGTAGTAGTAGTAGTAGTAGGAATAATAATAATACTGGTAGTCCGGAGAGCCTGAGAGGCTCTTCGGAGAGCCCAAGAATCGCTTCGGATGCCCCAAGAGGTTCTTCGGAGGCCCCACGAGGCTCTTCGGAGAGCCCAAGAGGCTCTTCGGCGGCTGCAAGAAGGTCTTCGGCGGCTTCAAGAGGCTCTTCGGAGAGCACCAGAGGCTCTTCCGAGAGGCTTTTCGGTGAAGGGGGGGGGGAGGGCGGAGCCTTTTTTGGACCCCCCCTTTCACCGTACTCGATAGTTGATACACTCCGGAGGACCCCTGGCCATACTAACACCCACCGGGCCGCAGTAACAACCAACGGGCCGCAATAACACCTTATCCCCTCCTCGCCCCCCCGAGAGGGTCGGCGCCTGGGAGGGCTCCCGCGAGACCCAGGCCCCGGACGGCGGCGCCCCTGCCGCGGGCACGCCGCGCACGCCGGCCTGGTCGGAGGGCTCGGCGACGGAGAGCTCGTACGTCTCGCTGCTGCTGGAGACCGAGGGCCAAACTCGTCGTAACAATTCGGCGGTTCTCGGCTGGAACACAGCGGCCTGGTGCCGAAGACAAGACTAGACTAGACCAGACTGGACTAGACTAGACTAGACTAGACTAGACTAGACTAGACTAGACTAGACCGCTGCTGGAGGCCGAGGGCCACCGGGCGCGCTCCACTGCTCGCCAGGTGCTCACCCGCAAGTGTCAGAAAGGCACGTGCTTGGCCCGATGCACTGCATCGCAGAGGCCCCGCGGCGGATGCACGCCATCGTTTGCGAGCGGCTACTCTGCGAGCAGTGGGGCGCGCTCGTCTGGAGGGAGAAAAGTCGGCACGCTCAGGGAGAGGTTCGGAGGCCCATCCGGGATCTCTTGTGATCGGCTCTGCGCGAGCAGTGGGGCGCGCTCGCCTAGAGGGAGAAAAGTCGGCACGCTCAGGGAATGAGGTGCAGTAATTGACTCAAGACGTGGACGATGCTTGTTAGGCGCAGCCCACCACTCTGCTATGATGGGATGTGGCCTCGGTGCTAAGCGCTCTCCGCGCTGCAGGATATCAGAGCCGAGGTTGCAATGGAACGGATCTCTTGTGATCGGCTCTGTGCGAGCAGTGGAGCGCGCTCGTCTGAGGGAGAAAAGTCGGCACGCTCAGGGAAAGGTTCGGAGGCCCCCTCCTCCTCCTCCTCCTCCTCCTCCTCCTCCTCCTCCTCCTCCTCCTCCTCCCCCCTCCTCCTCCTCCTCCTCTCCTCCTCCTCCTCCTCCTCCTCCTCCTCCTCCTCCTCCTCCTCCTCCGTCCACCTGCCCCCGCCCCGCGGGTCTCCGGAAGTCTGTGCCCCAAATGATGCTTGCACTCGGGGAGCTCTTGCGGTCGGGCCGAGGTGTGAGAGCGAGGTCTGTTCGGGGAGGGTGCCCGGACGCTGCTCGTGCTCGCGGGAGGCTTCTGCGCATCCCGGGGAGGGCATCCTCGACTGCCCTGCATCTTGGCCGGCGGAGGGCCTCGTGTTCTTGAAGGGGCGTTCTCCTTGCCCAGGTCCGATTGTGTTTCCGTGGTTCAGCAATGGCATCGGGTGTGCTGGTTTCGCCTGGTGTTTGGACGCCCGAAATGGGCACGGAAAGGATGGGTAGAATGCCCAACAGCAGATGTTGTCCCAAACCAGCAGCGGCCGCTGTTGGGCAGGCGGCCCTCTGTCTCGAATGGACACAGGCCGCGGCGGCGTGGACAGCGAGTCCTGTTCAAAATGAACAGGAAGTGCTGTTGGGCATTGTACCCATTCTTGCCGTACCCATGTCGGGCGCCCAAATGGTGGGCGGCCGCGGGCGTCTCGTGGGCGCCTCGTGCGCTGGCCGGGTCTGCCGGGGCCTCGTCTGCTGGGCGGCCGTGTGCGCCTTGCGCGCGCCCCGTGCGCCGCGTGGCGCGCACCACATCGACTCTACAGCGCCAGTTTTGATACATGCTCCGCGTGCGGATCATATGTTGAAGTAAATACAGGGATTTAGTATTAGAAACAATGATGAATGTATGCTTTGATTTGTTAGTGAATTAATCATGTATTGAACATCCAATGTATTAGAAGTCCTATGTATCAAAACCTGCCCTCTGCCCTGCAGCTCGCAACGCTTCGCTTGCGCCGCGCAGACTGCGCACCACATGGCTCGCGCGCCCATGCGGTGGGGGCGTTGCTTCCGGAATGCGACCAGGATGCTCCAGACCCCGGAGGATTCCTTGTCTGATGAGGGCCAAGCCTCGATTGGATCTCCACCGGCTTCCAGGCCCCGGCTTCCTGGTCCAAGGGCTCCTCACTTTGATCGTCGGGTGGCTGTAAGTGCGGTAAGAGCGTTCATCTTACATAATCTTAGTTAAGCCATAGAACGTACACTTGTTGATCGCGCATTTCATGTGTGCATATGCAATACTGATGGTGTTTGTAAGTGTAGATGTAAGTAAAATACTAAGTTGGATATCTCTGCTAAGTCGATGGGGCTGAACATATTCGTGTTGTTGTTAATCATTTGCGTAATTTTTAGTGTTATCTGTTTTGAAATCCGTTGAATTTCCGCTGTTGTTGTTCAGTTGTTCAGGACCGAGGCGCCGCAGGTACTTGCTGTACCTCGCGGCCGCGGCGCTGCGGGCGGCCCCGCATGCCCGCGGGGAGGGGGGAGGGAAGGAGGAAAATGTTTATCCATGTGTCTTCGGCCCTCCCTTATCCCCCCTTTCCTTCGGCGGCGTACCGCCTTCTCCTCCGTCGCCTCGTCCTCCGTCGGCGGTAAGCCGCCTTCTCCCCCCCCATGGCGGCAATCCGCCTTCTCCCCCTCCGTGGCGGCAAACCGCCCACCCCTTCTGGCGGCAAACCGCCTTCGCCTCCTCTGGCGGCAAACCGCCTACCCCTTCTGGAAGCAAACCGCCTTCTCCTCCTCTGGCGGCAAACCGCCTACCCCTTCCGGCGGCAAACCGCCTTCTCCTCCTCTGGCGGCAAACCACCTTCTCCTCCTAATGGCGGCAAGCCGCCTTCCCCCCCGCCCTATCGGCGGCTTGCTTTGCCGCCTCCTTCCACCCCCTCGGCGGCAAGCCGCCCGCCCCCCTCCTCCCTCCCCTCCCTGGCCTCTCCTTCGCTTCACCCTCCCCCGTAGCTCTCTTCTTCCCCCCCGCGCACCCTTCGGCACCCCCTCCCCCGCCCCCCCTTCGACACCCTCTCTCCCCTGCGCCCCCCCTCACCCAGGAGGAGGGGGGAGAGGAGGGAGAGGAGGAAGAGGAGAAGGAGGAGGAGGAGGAGGGGGAGGAGGAGGAGGAGGAGGAGGAGGAGGAGGAGGAGGAGGAGGAGGAGGAGGAGGAGGAGGAGGGGGGGAGGGGGAGGAGGGGGGGAGGAGGAGGAGGAGGGTAGGAGGTGAGGAGGAGGAGGAGGAGGAGGAGGAGGAGGAGGGGGAGGGGAGGAAGAGGAGGAGGAGCAGGAATATCAGGAGTAGGATATGTCCGTCGCACGCGCGTTGGCTCGAGCCGTTTTTGGCGAGCCCTCCCCCGAGGGCTTCGGGCGGCGCGCGCGCGCGGGGAGTCGCGCACTCCGCTCGGCGCGCGGTCGCGCCGCGTCGCTGCCATGGGGGGGCGCCCTTCGAGGCCGTCTGGAGGAGGCGCGGGCAGCGTTCGTAGCGCGCGGCAGTGCGACGGAGCACCTTCCTGCCTGCGTCCAGGCGGCGACGTCCCAGCGCTGGTCGCAGCTCCAGAGTGCGCAGTTTGCTGCTTTGGGCGGCGGCGCGGGGTGGGCGCAGTCCGAGCTGGGAGACTTCTTGCAGGCTCTGTCGTCGGGCAGCCTGCAGGGGAGGAAGCTCCAGAACTATGAGGGGTTCGTTGAATTTCTGACGCCTCAGTCGCGGGAGTTCGTGCTCTCGCCGCATTCGGGTTTCGCTGCCAAGATGGCGGCGTTCGCTGAGCACCTCGGGGCGCTTGGCTCGAGGCATCCGAGCTGCCCGGCGGCAGCCAATATGGCAGCATTCTTGTTGCCGGCGCGCAAGCAGACAGGCGTGGAGACGGGCGAGATCACGAGGGAGCTGTTGCAGTCATATCTGGTCACAGTGAAATCCTCGTTCAAGAATCTCGCGGCGACGATGCCGCCGCCCAGGGATGGCATCCAGGCTCTCCCCATCTCGCCTGGGAGGCTCCAGTCTCAGTACCCCATCACGTACGTCGACGCCTTCCCGCCAGGTGTTGGAGCGACGGCGCCGCAGAGAAATCCCGTCGAGATGGCGACGATTGCGAAGCTGATTAATCTCCGCGCAGGGAAGAAGAGCGGCCACCTCGCGCTGCCCGCGCCTGCGCTCGCCCGCGGCGGGCTGCAGCCATCCCGCGGCCCAGGCGGCGGCTCTCCCCAGCAGCGCCCCCCCATCGCGGCGGCCGACTCGTTCTCTGGGCGCTGGCCGACGGCTCCACGGGGAATAACAGAACGCATTCCCCCGCGGGACACCTGGCATTGGGTCGAGGGGTGGGTTCCTGGATCGGCGTGGGGTGCGTTTCTGGATGCCTGGATCGAGGGCGCGGTGTGAAATTCTCTACGCTTCGCGCACCCCCACCAGCCCATCTCACAGCAGCAACTCTCGCGAAGCATGCCGACAGTCGTGTTTTTCAGGCGTGTGTCCGCTTGGCCCCGCATTGTGTGTGAGTCGTTCGGGCTCCTCGTGGTGTGAGTCGTTCGGGCCCCTCGTCCTGGTGTGCGTCGTTCGGGCCCCTCCTGGTGTGAGAGTCGTTCGGGCTCCCTCGTGGTGTGAGTCGTTCGGGCCCCTCGTCCTGGTGTGAGTCGTTCGGGTGCTTCCTTGCGTGTGAGTCGTTCGGGCTCCTCGTGGTGTGAGTCGTTCGGGCCGCTCGTCCTGGTGTGAATCGCTCGGGCCCCTCCTTGTGTGTGAGTCGTTGGGCTCCTCGTGGTGCGAGTCGTTGGGGCCCCTCGTCCTTCCCTGTATGAGTCCTTCGGGCCCTTCATTGTGTGTGAGTCGTTCGGGCTACTCGTGGTGTGAGTCGTTCGGGCCCCTCGTCCCGGTGTGCGTCGTTCGGGCCCCTCCTTGTGTGAGAGTCGTTCGGGCTCCTCGTAGTGTGCGTCGTTCGGGCCCCTCGTCCTGGCGTGAGTCCTTCGGGTGCTTCCTTGCGTGTGAGTCGTTCGAGGTCCTCGTGGTGTGAGACGTTCGGGCCGCTCGTCCTGGTATGAGTCGTTCGGGCGCCTCCTTGTGGTGTGAGTCGTTCGAGCTCTTCGTGGTGTGAGTTGGTCGGAGCTCTCGTCCTGGTGTGAGTCGTTCGGGCTCCTCGTGGGGCCTCTCGGGTGCCTCTTGGAGCCTCCTGGGGCCTGTTGGGGGCCTCTTGGCGGCCTCTTGGGGGCCTCTTGACGGCTTCTGGGGGCCTCTTGGGGCCTCTTGGGGGCCTCAGGGGAGCTTCTTGGGGGCCTCCAGGGGGCCTCTTGGAGCCTCTTGGGGCCTCTTGGGGGCCTCTTGGGGGCCTCTGGGGAGCCTTCTGGGGGCTTCTTGGAGCCATCTGGGGACCTGTTGCGACCTTCTCAGAAGCGCAAATGAGCGCTGCCCCCTGAAAGAAACAAAATGACGCCAAAACCGTCGTAACATCAATGATTTTGCTGTGAAGAAAAATGATCGCTGGCCCCTCAGAAGGCCAAACATGGAGCCGAAACCGTCGTAAAGTCAACGTTTTTGATTTCAAAGACGAGGGGGGGGGGCGGGGGGGTGGGGGCAAAACGGCCCCCCCCCGTCGGGGCCAGAATCTTCGTGAAGGTCGTCGTTTTTTTAGCCCTCCCAGGAGTCGAAAAAGACCCCTCCGACGACCCGCGGGGCCCCCTCTCCAGGCCCAGGGGGAGGGGGTAGGGGTAGGGGGAGGGAAGGGGGGTTGGGGGGTTGAAAACAGAAGGAGAGCCTCCTAAACCATTCACGCCCAAAGGGCTGGTGGGATTCTGGATGCCTGGGCCGGGTTGGAGGGGGTGGGGGGGGATATTTTCGTTCGGCGGTGATCCGCTTGATTTCAGGTGGGACTTTCGCGCAGCGGCGGCCGCTGGCCCAACCCAGCCATCCAGCTGATCGACCGCTCGCAGACGCAGCAGCCGCAGGAGCCGTTGCAAGAACGAGCAGGTTCGAACCACCAGCTTTCGATGGCGGCGGGGGGTTCGGACGCGCCGTCGACGCAGCAGCTGGCGGCACAAGATGGCGGCAAACCCGCCGACTGTCAGCCGTTATTGAGCACCGCCGCCGCCCAGACGGCCTCGATCAGCAAGAGCCGCGCGCCGAATAATCAGAAGAAGCATGAGCTGCCGATCGAGCTCGGCTCCGACTCCGACTTCGACATCGTCGCCGTGACGCCGCCGCCCAAGGCTGAGAAAGTCGGCATCGCCGCAGGCTCTCTGAGGAAGACCCCGACGGAGGCGGCTCTGGCCATGGTCGCGGCCATGGATAAGTGGACGAAGGCGGTCAAGACGAAAAAGAACGCCGAGGCGGTGAAGGCCCCCGCGCCTGCCACGGGCAATGCTGCTAAGAAGACGACGCCGCCTGGCAAGGACAACGCGGCAAAGAGGACGACGCCGCCTGCCACGGGCAACGTGGCTAAGAAGAAGACGCCGCTCCCCGCGGGCAAGAAGACGGACGGCGCGGCTGAGAAGGACAAGAAGCGCACGTGGGCGAAGCCGAGGTGGGAGATGCAGACCACGCGCAACTTGGCGAGCGGGGTTGAACCTCCCACCGATGAGGCGTCGGGCGCGCGCGGCGATTCCCAGCAGCTCCGCCGGGGTCGCAGTTTGCGCGCCCGCCGCCTTTCAGGCGACTGTTCATCGTTGCTCCGCCCCCCGCGTGCAGTTCCGCGGCGGCAGGGCCCGCGCCCCCGGCAGCAACGTCAGCCTGAAGTACATCGCGGGCGATGAGGCCGACAAGGCCAGATTCTCACCGACGCCCTTCTTGACGCTCTCCTCCGCGCTCTCTTCATTTTCGCCCCTGCCTCGACGCCCCCCCCAGCCCCTGCTGTCTCGTTGCGCCCGATCGCTCCGAGGCCAGGGCCATCGTGGAGGCGGAGGAGCTGGTCAAGAAGGAGCTCGCCGCCAGGGCGCGCGGCGAGTAATTCGCGCTACGACTCAACTCTCCAGGCCAACGGGGCGGCCTCGGGAGAACAAAATGGTCGTGGCGGATATGCCGCCTCGTGGCGGATATGCCGCCTTGTGGCTCAGCCTTCTCACCGTCCAACTCGTGGCGGATATGCCGCCCCCGCCCCACCCCTATGCGCTCCTCCGCCCTCCAGGCGGACATGCCGCCGCCCCCCTCCCCTACTCGGCCCACTCCGCGCCCCCGCGCCACGCCCCTGCGCCCCCCTCTCCGCTGTCAGGCACGGGATCCCACGCCAACTAACGTCGGGGAGACGCCCACTGCTCGAACGGCGAAGGCGTTCACCCAGAACGGCCTGGGCGCGCGCGAAGGTACTGACGTTGCCACCGCCCTTTTAACGACGAAAACAAGTGAACCAAGACCTGCACATTCAAAGGGACGTCGGTTCACTTATATTTCTGGTGCCCAGTGCCACCCTCACTCTGCCAGAACCCCCCCCCCGCGCCCATCCCCCCCCCCCCTCTCCCTCCCCCGAGACCCCGTCGCAAGAACCAGCGGGGCCCTTCTGAGAGGCTCCCGAGGGCTCGAGGAGCTCCAAGACTTCAATGTGTCCATGGGCAACCCCCTCCCCCTCCCCCTGAAGTCCCGCTTCCGCGTCCGATTCCAGTTCGGTTCAAGCCCGCGGCCCGCGGGCGCCCGCGAGCTCGCGCGGGGTCGGCCCCCCCTTTCGCGCCGACGCGGGGGCTGGGGCCCGCGCGCCGAGGCTGCGCCGCAGCCACCGCGTCGCGCTCGGCGCCTCGCACTGCGGCCGCGGCCATGGCAGACAGCGGCAGCGCGTTCGACGCGTTGGAGGCAGCTGCATCGCCAAAACAAGTGGCCCCGCGTGCGGTAGCCAGGGACGCGCGCATCGCGCGCGAAACTGGCTGGCCGCTCTCGGTCGAACTGTTTTGGCGATTCGGCGCAGGAGATGTTCGGGCCAGCGATGCAGTTGCTCTCCGACCTTGCGGGCGTGGACAACAACGCAGGGGATCGGTCTTCCTCCGCCAGCGGCAGTCAGCCAGCCAGCGCGCCCACGTTGGCGGCGCAGCCAGCGCGATCGCGCAGCCCGCGGGCACCGAAGACGCCGCCGCGCAGGCGGGGGCCGACGTCGCCGCCGCGGGGCCCGCGGCAGCGGCCTTTCCGCGCCACCCCGCCCTCAGCTCTCGCGCAGGAGCTCGCGTCGCACATGCGGAGCGCGACGCCCGTGGTGGAGGGGCCCCCCGAGGCGGCGGAGGCGCCCCCCCAACGCGGTGGGGGCGTTCAGGACGCAGCTGCGAGCATGGCTGAGCGACCCCGTTGGGAATCCCATCGACTGGCGGTCGGAGAACGTGCTCGCCGTGCCCAAGGAGTACCAGATGAAGTACGATTACAAGAAGTTCCGCGACCTCGGCCCGCCTGGCCCCGCCATGGGCGGGCCGCAGACGTGGCAGGGCCAGGCGTGGCGCGCCAATGCGAAGCGCTGGGGGAACCGAGGTGGCGCAAAGCGCGAGATGTATGCGAAGCTACACGGCAGCAAGGTAGCGCCGCGGGTGCGCGAGGCGCACGTCCCCAGGCCTCAGCTGACTCCGCGGGAGCCCAAGGCGCCGAACTTGCCCAAGGCGCAGCCTCAGCAGGCGCCGTGGAGGGCCACTGGCAAGATGAACCCTCCAGCTCCGCCTCCGCCGCGGAAGGCCATAGGGCCGCCGCCGCCGAAGACCATGCAGCCGCCGGCAGGGAAGACCAGCATGGCGCAGCCGAGGGCAAGGAGTCGGCTGCAGCCGACAAGCAAGATGGCACCACCGCCAGCGAAGCCGATGCCGACGCCCGCCGCGAACCGCCCAGATGTCTTCTTGTAGGGTGATCGTGTGGACCTGCAGGCGGGCTGAGGTGCATAGCTTCCGTAATTCGAGCGCGGATAGCTGGCGCGCCGCCTCTCCCCGCCTCGTCTCATCTCATCTCTCCTCCCCTCTCTTCGTTGCCGATCTATCTCATTGGCGGACGCGCCTCCTCTCCCCGCCTGGCGGACAACCGCCGTGCAGATAAGAGCATCGGCGCATCGGGTTTGTTCTATGCGGTTGGAAAAATAAAAACACTAGTCCTTCCCTGAGCCATCCATTGGCGGCTAAACCGCCCTGGGGCCTCCTTTGGCGGCCACGCCGCCCTGAGCCCTCCATTGGCGGCTAAAACGCCGCCGCCGCCGCCGCCGCCTGCTGTCATCCCGAAATTTGCGATGCCACCGCGCCTCTCACACAGGTATGTTTTTGTTGTTGGGACGCTGTATCGGCCCGAATCTAGGCGCGCACAGGCTCGCGGCCCAGCGGCTTCTGTGCTAGCCGCGGCTCGCGGCTCGGCGGCGTCGCTGCCATGGCAGACCAGCAGGGCGAGAAGTTCATCATGTTCGGCTTCAAGTGCCCACAGAGCAGCGTCTGCAAAAGGGGGGGCAAGCGGTTCCAGGGAGAGACAGAGGAGGTGGCCAGGGACAAGCTTGTGAACCACCTTCGCGCGTCGCCGTACCACGACTTGAGCGAGGGCGACGCGGAGGCAGCGGCTCTCGCAGTCGTTCCCGACACTTGGGAAGTCGACCTCGCGGAGCGGCGCCAATGGGGGGAGGAGAAGGCCAACTGGGGCGCCGTCAAAAGGCGCAAGGGGGGCGCCGAAGGTCGAGCTGGCGCCAATCCCTCCACAATCCCGCGCGGAGCGCTCGAACCAGCTGAAGGGCGCGTTCGCGGAGGGCAGCGGATCTTCAGGCGCCGCTTCGTCCGCAGCCACGGCGGGCATGAGGATGTCCACGGCGTTGGCCAGCCAGATGTCGCCCGATAGCATCGTGGTGCTCAACGGCACCCAGTGCCAGGCTGTGCTCGACTCGTTGCGCCGCGCGCGTACTGCGACGCAGATGTGCGCCCAGATAGCGGAGCGCGCGGTGAACGCTTTCCGCCAAGAGGAGCAATGCATCGCCGAGTGCGAGGACGTGCTCGCGAGCTGGCTGGTGCGCAACGCGACCTCGTAGGTGCAGGTGCACGGCTGGCAGCACTGATGTCGCCTCAGCATCAGTAGCCTCATTCGCGCAGGCGGCGCGACGCGTCGGCCCTACACGCCCCCCTCCCACTCCTCCAACGCAATTTCAATCCACACCCCTGTGTCAGAACAAATTAGGACACCCCCACACACTCCATCCGCACTCAATTCGTGAAGGCCGCCACGCCGAGGTGAATTTTGGCCACGCAGGCGGCCGAGTAGCCGCCCCCCAATGCAAGGCGAGATGGGGGCGAGTGGACGAGCGGAGCGGGAGGAAGGTGAGGGAACTTCGGCGGATAAGACAGGTGGGCGGTTGGATGGGATTTGGCAAAAGGGCTGGGTGGAGAAAACTGCATCCGCATAAGAATGAGTGCGGCTATTTTCTGGATGTGCTGCATCGCCATGTCCGCCCACCCCCCCATCGCCTTGCATATGATGACGCTCAGGCAGCGCGCCCCGATTGCGCGCGCTCGCCCGTCTCTTCGCTGCCGCTCAGGCAGCGCGCCTCGCTTCCGCGCTCGCCCGTCTTTTCGCTGCCGCTCAGGCAGCGGTTTGAAGCACGCGGCGCCGTCCGCGGTCGGTAGCGCAGGGCGCCGCTCCGCCCCTGCTGCTCCGCTTAACGAACTCGGCGGACGTGCCGCTACGCCGCCGCCATGCTTATGTGGCAACAAAAAAAACGTTTGATGCTATCATATGTTATCAGGTGTTACCACGCGCCTGAGAACACCTGGCAACACCTGATAACACATGATAACACATGATAACATGGTATCAGGTGTTATCAGGTGTTATCATGGTGTTATCACGCGCCTGATAACAGATGATAACATATGATAACATGATGTCAGTTTTGCGTGGTTGGCATGCTACGCACAATTCATTTCAGTATCCCTATCACCTCGTGCGTCCGCCACGCTTCGAGCGGCTAGTCCGCTGGCGGCCAATCCGCCTCCCTCGCCGCACCCCTGCGCCCTCTCAAGCGGCGAGTCCGCTGGCGGATATGCCGCCCCCTTCATACCTCCCTCCACCCCTCCCTCCACCTTTGAAGCGGCTAGTCCGCTGGCGGCTATCCCGCCTCACTTACCGCGCGTTTTCTTCGCCATCGCTTCGCGCCCATTTCATCTTGGCAACATTTCTCTCGACAGCACGCGGCCGCGCGCGACGCGCGGCTTCTCGCGCGCCAAGGCGGTCACGCCGCCATGGCGGGGATGCCGCCCGCTGAACATCACCAGCAGCATTCTCTGGCACTGATGTTCGGAGCAGCCAGGCCGAAAAACATGGGGGTGATGACCAGGGCGCCCGCAGCGAAGCCCCGTGGGAAAGCTAAGCCATCGGGGACGCAGACGACACTGACTGGAAAGCTTGCGCCGCCGCTCGCATTGACCGATGCAGGGCCGCCGAAGGCCCGCGGGAAAAGCAAAGGCAAGGGCAAAGGTAAGCACCCCACAGCGTTGAGGAGGACGGCTCGCAAAAGCTGCGTCAGCCGCAACTCCCGCCGAGGAACTGCTTCCTCAGGGCGCGGCGGCTTTGCCACCAGAGCCGGGCGACGCAGCGTCAGAGGCGGCACCGGGCTCCGAGGAGCGCTGCGACGAGATTGGTTCCGAGCTCGGCGTCAAACAGGATGAGCTTGAGAGTGCCAAGCGTGAGCTTGAGGAGGAAGAGGCTCCACCGCAGGGCGCGGTAGCCAAGGTTGAGAGGCACTCGCCCGATGCTGCATATACGAATGAAGAGCGCTCGCCCGAGGCGGCAGCGCCGCAGGCGGAGGAGGAGGAGGCAGCTCAGGACGAACAGTTGGAGGGTGATCCGCCAGCAGGCGCTCGCCAGGTAGGGGAGTTCGTGGATGTGCATGGCATCGGGGATAGCATCGTGCGTTGCAACCGCTGCTGTCGCACGGCAAAGGAGTGCAACTACAGGATCAACGCGAAGGGTAAGTCGACTTACCAGTGCGACGCGTGCAACACGAACGGGGTGCGCCTTTCTCGGAGGTTCGGACAGTGGCCGCCAAAGTGTTTCGCTAAAATGAATATTGAGTTCAAGCAGCAGTTCTACAAGGAACTGGCAGAAGATCCTGGGCTGTCGAACCTCGATCGCATTGAAGCCTTCGTGGTCAGCTCAATCACTGTCCAACGGATGGAGGAGGAGCGCGTCCGCAAGGGTGGCAAATACCTTCCGCTGAGGAAGTGGGCGCACGACGGCTTCGACGCGAAAGAGATCGAAGATAATGTGCAGGATGAGAGGTGGAACCCTGATCTCGGGGAGTGGACGTACAGGCCGCAATTGGAGGCGGCCTGGAGCGAGACAGTGGAGGCCGCAGTGCGCAACGTGCTGTACACCGATAAGAGGACGCAGGCGAAGCAGAGCGGCCCGCGGGCAGCGGCCTCGACGGGCGTCGCAGAGCACGGCGGCGACAAGGGCGACAGAAGCGACGAGAGCGACATGTCCAGATCCAGGCGGCGCCGCAGGCGCAGGTCTGACAGCCGCAGGAGGATGGGGCGCAGCAGGAGCAGGCGCGACAGCAGGGGCAGGCGCGACAGCAGGAGCAGACGCCGCGACAGGCGTCGCGACACCAACCGCAGCAGGAGCCGCTCGCGCGGCGACCGCGACAGGAGCAAGAGCCGCCGCAAGGGCAGGAGCAAGAGCCGCGGCAAGAGCCACGACAGGAGCAAGAGCAGGCCGTTTGGGGCTTCAACGCAGGGGTGTCGCCTGGGCTTCGCATTCGTGTTCGGTTTCCGTTCAACTCTTCAGGTTCGGATCGGGTTATTGATGTCGCTCGGCTCGAAGTGTTTTCATTTTCGGACAACCCCGAAGGCTCCGCAGGGATAAGGACGCGGAGAAGGAGCGGAGGCGGCAGGAGGCGAAGGAGAAGGCCGAGCAGGCCAAGATGGAGACGCAGGAGAAGAACCTGGCGCTGAAGTGGATCGGCACCGCAACGAGGCTCGAGACAGAGCTGGACGGGTACCTCGAGCATGAGAAGGCGGACAAGGTGCCGTCATGGGCTGTGAAGAACGCGAAGGCGGCGAGGAAGTCTGTGGCAGTCATGAAGGCGGCGGCGCAGAAGCGCGTGCACAGCGGCGTGGCGTTGACGATCACGCAGGACGAGGCCAACAGCATCCAGAAGGATGCGAGCTCGGCGGCGAAGGCCATCGCGGGGATGCTCAAGGAGGCGCAGAAGCACAGCAACTGAGCGCCCCATGGTGGCCCAGTACCTCATGAAGTACGGCCTGAAAAAGGTGCCCTAGCAGGTGGAGTAGGACCCGAATATGCCGCGGCCGCTGGGCCGCTCGTGAGCAGGGGCGGCAGTTGGGCCGCTCATGACGAGGTGTGCGATGTCGTACAATTGTTATTGCTGGTGAAAAACATTTCTTCGTTGTCATCGCCATCCCACTCGTTACCACCGCAGCCCTTCGTTTGGCGGGGATGCCGCCTTTCCACTCTCGCAAGCCCTTGGCGGACATGCCGCCTTGCCTTCATTTGGCGGAGATGCCGCCTTTGCTGCTCATCGCGCTCCGATGCCTCACTTGGCGAGGCGAAACGCTTGCAGAACTCCCTCCTGCTCGAGCGCGTCCTGCTCGAGATCCTACCGCGCGAGCTGTGGCTCGCGAAGGCCAGCGACACCGTTGGGAATCCCATCGATTGGCGGTCGGAGACGAAGCAGAGGCGAAGCAGCTCCTGACGACGAGCAGATGGCCACCTGATGTCTCGCCGCGTGATTAGGAAGCCATCGGCCTCCCATAATTTGATCCAGAGTGTTAGGGGCAGCCCAGAGCAATCGGCCCCGCCGACGACCTGGATATTCGCGAGTGAACGTTCTTGCTTCAGAGTTCATGGGGTCAAGATGGCCACCTGCACGTTTTGCTGCTCATCGCGCTCGCACCGTTCTCTCGCGTTTCCCAATGACATGATCTGCCACCGTCCCACCCCTCATCCGTAGTCTTTGTGGCTCAAGGAGAGCCGCTCGAGGTCGTGCCCCCTTCGAGGTCTTGCGCCGCTATGGCGAGCATCGCGGGCAAGTGCGACGTCGATGACTTCGAGCTCATCGCGGCGGATGGCAGTGCTTGGAGCTGGGCGACCATGGTGGCGCGGTTCATCGAGTGGCGCAATCGCTGCCGCCATGCACGCGCCGTTGGAGTCAAGGGCCAGATGCTCATCGACCAGGCGCGGCAGATGATGGAGGAGGCGCGCCGTGCCGAGGAGAAGGGCAAGATGATGTGCGAGATGTCGAAGAAGACGGCGAAGGACATCCCAGGCAGTATTCGGCACTTCTGCCGCCAGCCGCACCAGGAGAGCTGAGCGGCGATCGGAGCTGGGCCGATAGAGGAGGATGAGGAGGAAGAGGAGGGAGGATGAGGAGAGGAGGAGGAGGGGGATGAGGAGTTGGAGGCAGCACGCGCACCCGCGCTAAGAGCCGCCAGCCGCGCCCGTCTCCGATATTGAAACCCGAGCTTGGCTCTAAACGACTGCGTGCGAAAAAAAGAAATCCCCTTTGCACGCTCCGTTGCTACGCTCACTTCGCGCCTCCGCAATCTCCCCCACCCACCCCCCCTCCCCCCTCCCCCCTCCCCCCATGCCCCCCCGCCCCCACGCTCTTCGGCGGCTACGCCGCCCCTCCCGACCCTTCAGGCGGCTACGCCGCCATGCCCTTCGGCGGCTACTCCGCCCCGCGATCCATTCCCGCCTCCACTTCCGTCTCTCTGGCTGCAATTCGTTTTTCTCAACCGCGCTGGGCCTCGCGCTGCCCCCCGCCCCCGCCCCTCCCGCGCGCGGGCGTCGGCGCAATGGGGAAACGCGCCCTGCTGGTGGACAAGCAGGTGGAGCAGCGGGCTCGACTGCAACAGTGTCTGGCCCTGCGCGGCGTGTCCGCGGCTTTGCTCGACCGAATCGTGACTGCGCTTGGCCATGGCGACGACGCGGGCGATGCTATAGACGTGAGCGCTCGGGCCATGCAGCGATCGCAGACGGCATCCGTGGCCGATCTCATCAGCGCAGTGCGGCTGCAGCCCAAGATCGGCACGCCTTTCCGATGGAGCGTGGCGCTGCCGCATCGGCTGCTGCCGAGGCTCCTGTCGGACTGCCCTCTCTGGAGTTCAATGTTTTGGGAAGCGATGCGCCGTTTCCCTGTGTCGCGCGATCGGCCGTGGAGGCTTTTGCTGTACTACGACGACATTGGCGTGGGCAACGCCTTGAAGATAGATAATCGTCGGAATCAGCTCGCGGTGTATGCGAGTTTCCTCGAGTTCGGATCCTTCTTGCAGAAGGAGGTTGCGTGGCTGCCGATCGGCACCTTGCGCGTCGTCGTGAAGAAGAGCATCGGCGGCTCGGCCGTGGCGCGGGCATTGCTTCGCGCGCTGTTCCTGGGGCCAGAGAGTCTGTCGGAGCACGGTGCGCCAATCGGCGGCGTGCACTTTTTCGCCAAGTTCCACCGCTTGATTGCAGACGAGGCGGCTGGAAAAGAGACATTCTGCACCAAGGGCGCTGCAGGTCTGAGACCGTGCTTGCAATGCAAGAACGTTGTGCTGGATCAGGCGGAATGTCTTGCAGACTACGACGACGATGATTACCTCGTGCCTCTCTGGTGCGCTGACTCGTCGCGCTTTGACCCGCTGTCGTCAGACGAGTTTTTGCAGCAATATGATGATTTGGCGTCGCTGCGGGACACGACAACCAGAGCGAACATCGAGAGACTGGAGCCAGGGAGGAAAACATTTCCATCGATCCCCTTCTGATGTCCCCCCCTTCCTTCCCTTCTGATGTTCCGGCCCCCGAAGGAGACGGCAATGGGCATCACTCTGGATGACCGTTCTCTGGTGGCGTGCCAGGCGTTGCGGACGGTGGCGCCGCCGAGCACATACGTGAGGGACCCCATGCATACCATGCTGGCCAGCGGCGGGACCTTGCAGGTCGAAATCTTTGCGCTCCTCAAGGCGGTGAGGGATGTCATCCCCGACGCGTGGGGAACGTGGCGGGATCGCTGCTCGGCGTGGCGGACTGGCAGACGCGGCAGGAAACCGCCAGCGTTTCTGTTCAGCGTGGCTCGGAAGAAAGCGACCTGCAAGGCGTCGCACTTCGTGGGCAAGGCGTCGGATTGCTTGGCCGTGTTCCCTTTGATTCGTCATTGGGTGCACACAGAGCTGCGTCCCAGCGGCATGGCGAATGCTGCGGCGCGGTCGTTCGCGGCGATGGCGAAGTTGCTCGAATTGTACATGCAGGGCAAAAGGACATGCGGCCGCAGCTGAAACACAAACGCTGGCCTGCGCGTTCGAGGATGCACCGCGTCGGCCCGCGCGCATCCTCGAGCGCTTAGGTGGCAGGCGGTTCGGCTACGTCCTGAGGATCGGCGCCGTGCCGAATTTGATAGCTGTCTGGAACAAGGCCGTTTCGATTTCCTTGGCGCTGCACAAAGCCGCGCACGGGCCAGCCCTGATCAAGCCGAAGCACCATTATTTGTGGCACGTCCCCGACCAGCCTGCGGAGGACGGCATCTGGTTGGACGCCTTCGTGCTCGAGCGGAAGCACAACCTGCTTCGGTCCAGGTCGCAGGAGATCGACAACCCTGCGAATTTCGAGCTGTCGGCCTTGACGGCGATGCTCGCCTGCTTCCTGGAGGAAGCGAAGGAGGCGCCGCGCTCCCGCGCCAAAGCGTGGCGCACGCCAGAGCTGGACAGTACGTTCGGGCACTCGGGGCGCAACCTTGCATGCCCTTTGTGGAGGAAGATGGGCTGGGAGAGGGGAAGGCGGTTTGCCGCCGAGGCGGCTTGCCGCCAGGAGGAGGAGGAGGAGGAGGAGGAGGAGGAGGAGGAGGACCCCTCCGCAGGGCTGAAACGTGGACCAGCAGAGAGGCGTCGATCGACGGCCAGATGCACGGCAGCCAGGACAGACGGCGCAACCAACCTTGGTATTTAGGGGTGCACATGCGTGTGCCCCCCAAAAAAAAATCGAGGCGCTGCTGCCCTCAGGATTTTCTCCTGGGCGACGGCGAGGCGTACATCGTGCGTTGCTGCGCGCAGGCTGGCGCCGCCAGCTACCTGCTGGTGGAGACCCTGGAATGGGTGCGCGCGCCATGCCCAGGCGCGTCCCTGTGGCGGCCGCGCGGCGACGCCGCCGTGATGCCCGCCGAGCTGATCCCGCCAGCCTGGGCGGCTTATCGGCGACTACAGGACGATGGCTATGTGTTCGCCATCACGTGAAAAGGAAAAAAAACGAGCGCATTCGAGAGCGGATATGCCGCTGGCGGATGCGCCGCCCTTCGATAGAGAGGTGCAGGGGGGAGGGGCGGATCTGCCGCCGAAGAAGGAAGGCGGGCTCGGGGAGGGAAGGCGGCAGGAGGGAGCGGGGGCGGGCTGGCCGCCGACAACGAGGAGAGGAGAGGGGGGGCGGTGATGGCCGCCGAGGGGAGGCAGTTTGAAGAATAGTTGATCCCCCCCCCTCTCCCTCTCCCCCCTTCCCCTCCGCGCCCCGCAGGCGTCCTGAGGGCGGCTCGGCGCGTCGACCTGCGGCGCCTTGTCCTGAAAAACTGCCGCGCTGTAGTTGTTAAAGCGTTTTTTTGTTGTTTTTTCCCCGGAACATAGCAATATCAAGAACAAACATGAAACACATAGAAAGTTATGCAAATTTCGGGTTAACCGAATCGGACAGCCCACATCGACTTAGCTGACTTAGCTACTAAGTTGGATATGTTGAGGTGTATGTATCGATATATCTTGGCAGTGGTACCCGATAGCTCAGTTAATAAGATGGATGGTTCTGTGAGTAGTATGTATGGTATGTTGTTGAATGTACTTATCTAACAAAACGTTAAATAGATGAATGCAGAGTTCGATATTTTATATATGTTGAATATGTGAGGTCAACTAGCATGAACCTACATACATCTTCGTTGAAGCGATTTCACCGGATATACAACGCTCTTACCGCACTTACACCCTCCCGACGGTCAAAGTGCTTGGAAACCCCCCCCCCCCCCCCCCCCCCCCCCTCCCTCCCTCGGCAAACCCCCCCCCCCTCCCCCCCCCCCCCCCCCTCCCCCCCCCCTCCCCTCCCCCCTCGAAAACCGGGGGGGGTCACTACCGGTTCGAACCCCTCTCCCCCACCCCCCCCTCCGGATCCGAAACCGGGGGGGTCACTACCGGTTGGGAACCCCCCCCTCCCCCCCACTCGAAAACCCACGGAGGGGGGTCAGGTTTCGACCCCCCCCCCCCCCCACGCACCGCCAGCAAACGACTCCCGGTCCCTACCACCGCTCGCATGACATCCCCCACTGTTGTTCCAAGCACCACTGTTTTCACCACCACTGCTCCCGCTGGTTCCACCACCGCCCCTATTGTCCCCACCAGTGCCCCCACCACTGTCGCACTGTCCCCACTGTTCCCACAACTGTTCCCACCGCTGTTCCACTCTCCCCACTGTCTCCACGGACCCAACCACTGCCTATCCCCACTGTCCCCACTGTCCCACTGACTCCTCCGCTGTCCCACTGAGCTGTCCCACTGTTCCCACCAACGTCCCTACTGTCCCCACCACTGTCCCCACTGTACCTCTGTCCCATTGTCCCACCGCCGTCCTCGCCGACGCCTTTACCAGTGTCCCCACGACCATTGTACCCTCCACTGTCCCAGTGTTTCCACCTCATTCCCACTGTCCCCACACCACTGTCCCCACCACCACCGTTCCCACCACTGTCCATTGTCCCCCCTGTTCCCACCATTGTCCCCACCACTGTCCCCACCACTACCGTCCCCACCGCTGTCCCACTGTCCCCCCGCTGTCCCCACCACTGTCCCGCTGTCCCCTCACCACTGTCCCCACCGACACCGTCCCCACCACTGTCCGCACCCCCACTCGGTTTTCGAGGGGGGGGGGGGGTTCGAACCGGTAGTGACCCCCCCCGTTTTCATGATGAGCTGGGGGGGGGGGGAGGAGTTCGAACCGGTAGTGACCCCCCCCGGTTTTCCGGAGGGGGGGGGGGGGGGGAGGGGTTTAGAACCGGTAGTGACCCCCCCCCGGTTGCCGGTAGAAACACGCTCTTTCATATATATATATATATATATATATGTATATATATATATATGTAGTTATGTATATGCATATATATACATATTGGTGTACGTGTTCTTCGTCCGTCTCTTCACCGCACGTCGTGTTTGCTCTACGTCCTAGTGGGCCTGTCCATATTGCTGCTCTTATTGGCCTCACTGTTTCCTGTCAGCTGTGTGCGGGTGCACGGTTTTCTTGTCGCTCTCGTCGCCTAAGTTCGAGCACTGTGAAGGCCTCACGGCCAGTGCCGCCGACACGGAAGGCCGAACTCCCCGAGACCGCCGCTGGCGAACCCCCCGTCGGGACCCGCTGGGACCCTTCGGGGGAGCAGCATTCTGACCCGGGACCACCCTCCCCCCGGAGGGTGGTCTCGGGGACCAGGACCACCCTTCTCCTCCTCCTCCTCCTCCTCCTCCTCCTCCTCCTCCTCCTCTCCTCCTCCTCCTCCTCCCTCCTCCTCCTCCTCCCCCAGGATCCCGCGGGTCCCCCAGGACCCCCGCCGGCGACCCTCCCCGGGATCCGCTGGGACTCCAGGAGCTTGTTTTCTTCAGATCCGGGGCAAGTCTACTTGCATGGCGTTCGCCCCCCCCCCCCCCCCCCTCCCCCCCAACCCCCCGCCAACTCTTCAATCGAATACGAGCGTGCAAGTGCCTCCCGACTTGCGTGGTTTCTGCACGTCAAATTGTTTTCGGCTTGCTTCGGGCTCACGTTCCCCACGGTCCATGCAAGCGAACTTGCCCGAATCTGTGTAAATAAAAGGCTCTAGACGATCCGGGACGCCCCTCCAGGAGCAGGACGGACCGGGGAGGGGAGGGGCCGCCAGGACCACGAGGGGGCGGCGGTAATCTGATCTGGGATCCTCTCCTACCCCCCCCCAGTGCCCCCCCCCGTGCCCCCACCTCCCATAACCCCCCCCCCCCCCCCCGTAAGGGAAGGGAGAAAGGGGAGGGAATCGGCGTAACTACAACGTTTCTGTTCTTGATTCGTTCCTCAATTTCCTTGGCGCTGGCGACGGCGACGACGACGACGACGACGACGACGACGACTACGACGACACAGTGACGACGACGACGACGGCGGCGACGACGGCGATGAAGACGACGACAGCGTCTCATACGTGCCGACGGGTCGGCGGATTTCCCCATGCAGGCTTGAATCACGCGTCTTAGCCCGTGCAGCGTAGAAGCAGAAGCAGGAGGAGGACGGGCGAAGGAAGCGAGGAAAAGGACAATCAGAGCGTGAATTACCTACCCCGCTTTCGCTTCCAGGTCAAACCAAGCCATACCACGCGCCTCCTCGTCAAGCGGCCTGACCAGTACAGGCTGCAATTTGGCATCGTTTGGTATCTCTTGGAAGCGAGGGTGGTCAAAAGCGAGGGAGGTTTGTTTTCCCCCTAGACAAGGCCCGCGGCCCACACCTGCGGGGCAACGATAGGGGGGGATAGGCACAGGGGGGACGCATCGACCTGGAATCGGCGATACACCGCCGACAGATCGGCGATAGGCCTCTGATAGTGAGTCCGCACCTTGAAGAAGAAAGGGTCAGAAGCGCACATTAACGGTCCCTCACGGTATGACGTGCTTTCTTCGGGGCCCTGTCCGACGCCCACTCCGCAGCGACGCATGCTCACATTTTGGCCTCATTTGCAGCTGCTCGGCCGCGGCGCGCTTCAATGCGCCGAGTCCGAGCGCACTGTGCACGAACAAGCTTGGATAACAATACAGTCGGGGCGCTGAAGAAGGAACCCTTTGCGTTGGGGAGGGGCTCCGTGTTCCTCATTTGTTTCTCGGTTTGCCTTCGGTTTTCCTTGGGCTTTCAGTGGGACATCGACATTCAATTTATGGACAAAAAAGGGCCTCGTTTCTTATTTAGGGTTTTCCTTAGGTCAACGCCCCGACTGTACCGACATTCACGTGTCGAGCTTATGTTGCTCCATCTTGCGCGCCTCCTGTGCTTCTTCCACAGCGTGGAGGTCGGCGCTGGGCTCCGAGGTGTCGGCGAGGGCAAGCCCCAGCAGCGACCTCACGTGACGTTTAGAGAATTCGCTTCGCGAGCTGTTCGGGGGCGGCAAGGGGGGGGTGATGACTAGGGTGGATATCTTGGCGTGGGCCACGAAATCTCCCCAGATTTCATGGCGGCTCTTCTTATTTCAGTAAATCCTTGGCCCACCACCGGGCCGCGCACATGCCGCCGGCCATGATCTGCGCCCCCCCCTGTTGCACGCCCCCCTCTTGACCGCCCAGAGCTGTTGGTGAGATTTGTCGAACTGGTTCGTCGGAGTCTCGATCGGCTGGCGGCCGCGCGGAGAGCTGCGCGAGGCGCGCGGGTATTTGGAGCGCAGCGGCAGCGGATCGGATCGACCACGGCAGCATCCACCTCGCCCTGCAGGAGGAGACGGGGAGGAGGATCCGGGGAGCGGGTTTTTGTTTTTTTTCCCACATGTTTCGCGGGGCTCTGGTTTTCTTTCCTCCCGCGTCCCACCCGCGAAGCTCACTCACCCCCCTCTTCCTCTCCTTCGCTTCCTCTCCTCACCCGCACTCAACTGGAGGAGGATCCGGGGAGCGTGTTTTTGTTGTTTTTTCTGTGGGATGGAGATCTGGTGTTTGTGTCTTGGGGGGCGTCTTGGAGGTCGCGTGAGGTTCTGGGTCGTCCCGTACGCAACTCCCCCTCCAACCACGCTTCCCTTGACTCCCTCGTCTCCTTCCTTCGTCTCCCCTGTCCTCCTTGGCCCCTCTCCATTTCCATCCCTCAGTTCTCACCCACCCTTCCATCCCTCCTCCTTCCCCCCTCCATCCTCCTTCCGTCCACTTTTCCGACCCCCTCCCCCTCCTCTCGTCCCTCTTTCCCTCCCTGCCTCTTGCCCTCCTCCCTTCCCGCCCCTCCCCTGGGCTTCCCTTTCCCCTCTCTCTCTCTCTCTCTCTCTCTCCCCCATTCCTTCGTCTTCACACCCTCCCCCTCCCCTCTCGTCCCTCCACCCCTCTCGTCCCTCTCCCCCTCCCCTCTCGTCCCTCCCCCCCTCTCGTCCCTCCCCCCCTCTCGTCCCTCCCCCCTCCCTGCCCCTCTCTCCCTCTTCCTCCCCTGCCCCCAGAGCGCCCCAGCGGCCCGCTCCCGGCGCGGGAGGTGGACGAGGCAGAGGAGCCGCAGGACGGGGCGGGGCCGTCCCAGGAGCCGTCCATCGAGGAGGACGAGGCAGGAAAAGGCGGATTGATCGAGGATCGAGGATCGATGGAGAGGATCGAGAATCGAGGATCGACGAGGTGGATCGATCGAGGATCGAGGATCAAGGATCGATGAGGAGGATCGATCGAGGATGAGGCATGAGGAGAAAGAGGGATCGTGCAGGTCCAGCAGGTCCTCGCCCTGGGAGGGGGGGAGGCAGGCAGCTCGAGGGAGCAGGAGGTGGAGGCAGGAGGAGGATGAGGCAGGAGGAGGCAAGATGATGCAGGAGGCAGGATGAGGCAGGTGGGTTCTCATCGTGCCGACGCGCCAGCGACCCCGCTTCGGGCGTTCAAGGTTGGCCGCCACCCGTGGCCCCACCCACCACCGAGCCCAGTATCCGGAGGGGCGCGTGAGCAGAAGAGTGCGCGCTTGGCAGGCTTTCAACCACGAGACAGGCGGATAGCGGGCACCCAGAGACACAATTGTGAAGCAGAAGCGGTACAAGGAAGACGAAGGGGCAGGGAGGAGAAGGAGGAGGGCGGGCCCAAGGGGCACCGCAGCTATACGTGCCGAGGCAGCTTGTGCACTTGACTCGCCCACTGCTGGTAGGGGCGGCCTCTTTTTCGGTGCCCGGGCCAAATTTTGGGGGTGCCATCGTCATTACAGACGGCTATTCTGACGAGCGGCGGGAATGAAATGTTCTTGATTTGTTGTGCAAAGCTACCTGCCTAGTTTGTAACATCTGTGATAATGGTTGGGCGGATGCTCTTCGTAGCAGATCTGCGTTGCAGACACGGGAGAAATAAGAAGCTGAAATCCCTAGCATTGGATGTAAACATTTGCAGTGGCACGCATCTAGGGCGGTCGGCCTTCAGAAGCCAACAAGAGTCAAAGGAATACAACAGTCTGCTCAGAACGCAACTGTCGTAGATGATGTATTTCCGTTTCTTGCCAATAGACGTCCGCGTCCATATCGGGTGTAGTTGCTTGAACGGATGGTGAGTTTCGCCAAGCCTCCTGGTCAATTCGGTAGACACCCACCCAACGCACGAAATAAGCCCGCCCAAATAGATAGTTTCCCTCACGACATTGATGTATTCGCCATTTGGGGTTCGGGTTGTTTTGTTTGTGGATATCCGTATTTGTACCGTATTATCCCAATTGAGCTCCAGGCCGCACGTCTCACCCTCTTCCACAATTCATGCCAGCACCTGTTGCTAATTGGAGCCATGCTGGGACACCAACACAGTATCATATGCATACAAGACATCACGCGTAATTGCCTAGCCTGATTGTGGTAGTTAAAGAGTACCATAGACATCATGCAGCATTGCACTTTGGACGATTATGTAAATGTAGGGCGAGAGCGGGCAGCCTTGAGCGATCCCTGCTCGTTTTTGTCGT
This sequence comes from Prorocentrum cordatum, assembly GCA_963575745.1. NCBI lineage: Eukaryota > Dinophyceae > Prorocentrales > Prorocentraceae > Prorocentrum > Prorocentrum cordatum. The sequence continues at coordinate 44,994 of CAUYUJ010020948.1, read as the reverse complement.
TCAGAACAACGGCCGGCATTATCCAAGATGGAGGGGAAACATTTTGCAGAGTAAATTGAACGTACCATTTCCACCATACCACTTGGCAGACCAAAGCATTGAAGAACTTCGCACATGCAGTCTGGTTTCAATATATCGAAAAATTTTGCCCAATCCAGCAGAAGCAAAATCAAGCCACCTTTTTTTGTGCGAATGAGCCGCGTGGATCATCCGTCGTGTCAACATTAGTGCGTCGCCAGTGCCTCGGCGCTGGCGAAAGCCAAATTGTGAATCTGGTGTTCGTGTTTGCGCCCCTCCTTGAACCAGCCGGTTGTGTTGGATTGACGCCATAATCTGATACCCAATTGGCAGTAACGGTATCGGTCTGTAGTTAGTTGGCAAGGTTTCGTTACCTTTCTTGAAACGTAATACGGTCCCACATTAGGTTTCATCCTAGATTCTGGGATTGATTATTGCGCCCAACATTGCTGGCATGTGGTGAAAAGTATGGTGTTGGCCGCTTCGTCGGAAGCCGCAATCTTCCAAACTTCTGGGGGAACGTCATCAGGTCTGGCTGCTTTGCCTTCCTTGAGCTTGTGGATCATCTTCTGAAGTTCTGTCATCGTTGGCCCCCCCATGCCGATAGGAAGTTTGTCGCCAAGACTCGAATGATAGCTTTGCCAGTGATTTGGAAACCTATATTCCCATTTCGTGGATTCAGAATCATTTGCCATGAGGTCCAGTCATTCCGCTGTGTCTGACATTGTACGATCTGGGCGTCGTATCTTTGCGTGTTGCACGGTCTCGGGCTTGCGCAACTATCTCACAGCATCCCACCCACTATTCGCCGCAAGATTGTTCAGCCATGATTCGCGGTCTTGCTTCCCAGACTTCTGTATTTCCTTCTGTAGTCGCCGTTTGCTGTCGTTGTTCCCAGAAGTCAACGTTGAACGTGGCAACTGTGAGGGAATGGCGAGTGTTCAAAGAGACCTCGCGAGCTGTCCAACAATCTTGGATCGTCGTTTACATGCTTCGCTGACATAACACATGGCCGCTTTGTGAAAAACCGTGTTGTCGACATGATCGGGTCCAGAGGTTTGATTCCGACGCTCCCGCACGTAATCGTTATGTTGTTAGGGTTGTCGAAGAAAGTATTTGCCACAACCAAGTCGTACGATTTTCATGTCTCCATGAGAAGTTGTCTCTTTGATATTGCCTCTCGCTGATGTCCTGCAGGGTCTTCAACAAGATCTTGAGGCGGGGTATCGAACACATGTGGCCCGACAATGTTGTCCTCCCCCGGTCCCACTAGTAGTAGCTGCGCGTTCAAATCCTCGAGTACGTAAGCGGCATTGTGCGTCGTAGTCGCGCGAATGGTCGATCGCAACTTCGTGTAGAAATCTTGCCAGAACTTGTATCCAAGCCCCGAATGTGGCGCGTACGCATGTATGAAGGTGAGCACGCCACCAGAGATTTTGACCCGTAGTGTAGCCAACGGGTCGTCGCAGGCTCTAAAAGCAATAACCGATTTAACCACTGAAGGCCCCACCAAAAAATCAATACCGCGAAAGTGCGCTTGCTCGAATCCAGAATGCCACAGAAGAATACTTTGTAGCCGTGCTTGTTGGGACATTCGGCCCCGTGCAACTGCGTCTCCTGAATGCACAATATGGCGATATTGTTGCAACCCATGGCGTGCACAAGTTCATCCAGCTTGACAGGAGAGTCGCCGCGCAAATTTTCGACGTCCCACGCCGCAACGCGGCGGATGCGACTTGGCGTGCGCTGTCGCCGACGTCTGTGCCATGTTGAGGAGGGTGAATATTGAGAAGGAGAAGGAGAAGGAGACGAACCATTTTTTGGATGTCCTGCACTTGCCTGGCAGGGTGAAGAAATCGAGGGTGCCGAAGGGAACGCCGCGTACACGTGCTACTGAGACTCGTCGGCAATAAATGTATGAAGAACATGATGAAGTAAAGACCGGCCTCGAAGGTGGCGTTGGTGAAATGCCATTCTTGCCTGTTGGGGGGGTTCTTGGAGGGCTCGGAGGGAATTTGAAACCATCTTGGGGCCGTCTCGGGGCGTCTTCGATGTATGTGGGACGTTATCTTGAGCCATCCCCAAGTATCTTGAGCCACCTTGGAGGCCATCTTGGGCTTTCTTGGGCCTCCCAGGCCCAGGGGAGGGGTAGGGGAAGGGGTACACCCCTCCCCCGAGCAGGGGAAGGAGGGGTTGTGGAAAGGGAGAAGACAAAATTCGTCAAACCACCTACGCCCAAAGGGCTGGTGGAATTATTATACGAACGGAGGGCGGCTCCTTTTCCAAGCCGGGCTGTCGCGCAGCATTTCTTTACGATTTGTTCAATCGTTTCGCCCGCCGGACCATTTTATATCACGGTGGCTGCATTGTGGTGTGCCTGTGCCCACGGGGAACGGTAGGGCAGGCAGGACTGTCCTCGAGGAGATCTTTGGAGATTTGGCTCGCACCCTGCCGGGAGCCGAGAGACTGCCCCAGAGGGCGCCAAGATGGCTGCAGAGAGCTCCAGCAAAGTTTCGAGACGCACCTGGGTTGTGGGTCAGCGTCCTCATGGATGCTTCTTGGGGTCTCTTCGGATGGCTCTCGGGAGTCTGGGCATCAGTTCTGAGGCCTCTCAGGGGCCTCTCAGGGGCTTCTTGGTGGCCCCTGTGGGCCTTCTGGGGGTCTTGGGATCATTTTTTGGGCCTCTTGGGGCCTCTGAGGGGGCTCTTAGGGCCTCTGGGGACTACCTGGGATCCCTCTTGAGGCCACCCTGGGACCGTCTTGGAGGCCTCTTGTCGCCGTCTCAGGGCCATCTTGGGCCATTTGGGGGCCCTCTTGGATACCTTTTGTGCCGTTTTGGAATGATCATGGGGCCTCGTGACCCGTCAGGGGCGGTCGGTAGTTCGGAAAGGCAGTACATCCAAACGGCCTAAAATCCCAGTGTAATCAATTATTTAATCGCTTCGCTCATTCCGCCGGCCCTCGAGCGCTCTATGGGGCCTCTTTGAAGCCTTTTGGGGGCCTCTTTGGGGCCTCCTAGGGGCCTCTTGGGGGCCTCTTGGGGGTCTCTTGGGGCTCCTTGGCGGCGTCTTGGGGCCCCCTTAGGTCTCCTGGGGGGCTCTTGGGGGCCTCTTGGGGCGGGGTAGTCGAGTGCACCCCCCTCGGAGGCCACAATCCTCGTGAGGGGTGTCGAAAAAAGGCCTTCAAAACCATCTCTGAGTAGGCCCTCCCGGGCTGCGCTCGGGGTACTTTTCACCGGGGGCCCCCAGGGGCCGCCCCGCGCACGCGAATTAGAAGAATTGTTAACCAGTTACCGGAGATCTTAGCACGCCTCTGGCCCGTCGGGCCGGCGAATTGTTGTGTCTCCGGGGCCTCTCGAAGTCCTCTTGGAACCCTCCTGGAACGCCTCGGGCGCTCCTTGGGCCGTCTTGGGACCAACATGTAGGAAGGCACCAACTATACACCAACACCGATCCTGGCCAGGATCACCCTGGGCCCAGGATCGGTGTATACGCCCTCCTGCCTTGCGCAAGAAGGCATATACACCGATCCTGGGCCCAGGGTGATCCTGGGCCAGGATCGGTGTTGGTGTATAGTTGGTGCCCTCCGAACATGGGCCATCTTGGAACGCTCTTGGCCTAAGGCCGTGGGGCGTGCCACCCTTTTTGGCGCCTCGTTTGGGGCCCTGGGGGAGGGGCCCGAGGCCGCGCCCAGAAGTTCCGACACCTCTGATCCGAGCCTGCCTGGACCTTGCCAGGGTACTTTTCCGGGCCGGATGAAAGGGGGGGATTGGGAAAGGGGGGGTTACGAAATTTGCTGCATGCAGCTGGTTTCGGCCTCACCGAGGGGCCCACTCCTCGATACATAGCCGCCTCCGGCGCCGGGAGGCGCCGGGAAAATCAGCTACGTGAGCTGATTCTCAAACCCCCCCTTTGCTATCCCCCCCTTTCGCCCGACCCGACTTTTCGCCCGCGGACCCCCAGGGGCCGCCACGCGCGCGCGAACTAGATGTCAGCATCGCTCGGACGTGTGCATTTCTTCTCGGCGAGGACCGAAGAGAAGCTTGTTGGGGCATCCTTCGGAAAAGTAGATGCACGAAGCCGACAGTGCACGAGAAATGAACGTCCGAGCGATGGCAAGATAATCATTCTTCAAGTCCTACTTGAAGAACGATGACCTTGCCATCGGCAAGTTTCTTGGAGGTTTCGATCCGCCCTTTCGTCGAGGTCCTTGGGATCTCGAAGGGTGTCGGCGGCGAGCGAGGGGGGGAACGAGAAGGAAAAGGTCTTCTCAGAAGGCGGCGGGACTTCTCAGAAACCCTCGCGCCTCCTGAGACATTTGCTCTGCCTTTGGGGAAGGCGTAGAAAACTTCTCAGAAGGCCTGGGGACTTCCGAGCCTTCTGAGAAGGCCTTCTCCTTGTCACTTCCCCCCTCGTTGGCCGCCGGGGGTGCGGGTGGAAACAGTCTCTTCTGTCAAACTTGAGCTCCCGCCGAACTGCGGCGGGTCCCCGGGGCGCTCGTCTCTTCTGTTGCGGGTGGCGCCTCGCGCAGTGGAGCAGGCAACACGTGTCTCTCTTTCTCTCTCTCTCTCGGCAGGGGAGCAAGAGCACACAGACACAAAGAGTCGTCGATTCCCCAGGAAAATATGAGAACACATGGGAAGTGGGGGTGGGAAGACAAGGAACCCCGCACATAGGGGAGGAAATATGGGGAATCCTGGGATCTGTGTCTATTTGTTGGTGTGTCCCTGGGCCCCTCTCAGTCTCCCGGGACGACTGGGAAGGAACTTTGGGACGGGAGGGGACGAGCATCAAGAAGCCGAGTGCTTTTCGTCAGGGAACCCTGGGTCCCGGGTGTCTTCGCTCCGCGCGCTGCGCGGTGACTTCCCGCGGCCGTTGAGGAAGCTGCTGCGTTCAGGGTGCTCTGCGTCTCACCCTCTAGGTGCTGCCCCCGCGCTGGTGTTCAGGGTTGGGTGTCTCGCGAGGTTTTCTTGCGTCCGTGCCCGCACTGTGTTCGAGTATTGTTCACACATATTGGGTTTACTCTGATCACATCCTCCCTCTCGACCCTCATGCAAGCAGTGGCGAAGCGCCCTGGCTTGCCTACAGTCTCACCAGAGATTGCTCGCATAACCTTGTGTGGCTTGCACGGGATGTTCTTAGAAGATGTCATGCTGAGATTGTTGGGTTCTCGTTCTAAGATCACTGCTCTAAGAGCATGTTCTGAAACATCGTGCTGATGTTCTAGGAGCACTGCTCTCGTTCTCAGAACGCTACTGGGTTCTAAGAGCACGTCGTGGTAGGCACGTAGGAATGCCGGGGCGTTCGGTCCCTGCTCAACTCCTCGGGACGATCGACATGTAACATGGGTACGGAAATAATGGGTACGATGCCCAACAGCAGTTCCAGTTCATTTTGAGCAGGACTCGCTGTCCGCGCCGCCGCGGACGCTGTTCTTTGAACAGAAAGCTGTCTGCCTGACAGCGGCCACTGCCTGTTATGGACAACATGTGTTGTTGGGCAGTGTGCCCATTTTTTCCGTACCCATTTCGGGCGTCCAAATGCCGCCTCAGGAGGGGGGGTATGGGGAGGGGGAGGGGAAGGAAGAGGAGTAGGAGGAGGAGGAGGAGGAGGAAAGGGAGTAGGGTCCTCCTCCTCCTCCTCCTCCTCCTCCTCCTCCTCCTCCTCCTCCTCCTCCTCCTCCTCCTCCTCCCCCTCTGTCTCCCGCCTCCAGGAGGAGTGGTGGGACCGGCCGTGGCGCAGACAGCGCCGACCGCGCGGAGGGCAGCGTGAGGCAGAGAGGCAGCAGTGGCGGCAGCAGGCGTCGGCTCGGGGCGCCGCGTGGACAGCGTGGGAGGAGGCGGAAAAGGACCGCTTCCCCCGTTTCTGGATCGGCGGCGAGCGGGTGGGGGGGGGACGTTTCGAAGTTTTCGGGTTCGAGGTTCGAGGTCTTCGGGCGTTTTCGTCGGTTCTCGGCGGCTTTCCAGCCCAGCGGCTGCGCCTCAGCGAGAGCGTTCCGGCGGTACCGGGATCGTGCCGAACGGCCGCCAGAGACCCGAGGTAAGACCCAAAATCTACACCTTAGGCGATGCTTAAGAAAACGTAAGGTTTCGGCCAGAGTCTCGATTATTCTTATTGTTTCAATGTGAATCCTAACATTTCGATCGAAATTTTGGGTTTTATTCAAATTCTGAGACTCTGAATTTCTTAACCCATGATTTCTTAAGCATTTCGCAGGGTGTACACTCGGCGGCGCGCCCGGAGGGGAGGGGAGGAGGAGAAGGCCTTCTCCAAAGGCGGCGAGACTTCGCAGAAGTTCCCTCTCGTGGCCACGCGCAGAGGGCGGCACGGGGAGGGGGGGCGGCTTCTTAGGAGCACCTCTGCTCCTTAGAAGGCGCGGGCCTCGTCTCTAGATGTAAGGGCCCGCGCCTTTCAAGAAGCAGTCTCCTTCTGAGTGCCTTCCCCCCTCCCCCCTATTCTCTTGTGCGCGCCGCCACAGGTCAGCGATGACTTGGACTTGGGCGTGGTCAGGTGAAGACAGACCTGGGAGGAACAGACTCGCCAGTCACAGCATCGCGATTCTTCGTCACCAGTCATGGGATGAGGAGCTTTGCCTGGGCCAACGATTGCCAATCCCGAATCAACTTCTTGACGCTTCGCGTGTCACCACCAGCTTATTCAGTAACGATGTCCAGGCGTGTTGCCTTGATGAAGGAGGTGGGGGAGCATACATGCAGCATACAGTCAAACAAAGAATCAAGGTAGCCGTCAAACGAAAGCTCGCGATCAGGTCGAGCTGGCCCAAGAGTGCCTTGTATGTGCTTGCTCGGGAATGTTGTCTGCGGTGTTGGAGCACCGCCGTCCGTGCAGCATCGGTCCATTGACACGATGGCTCAAGTTGTTCCCGGCTATAGAGGTAGCCCGCGCCACGATCCTGGAGCCCGCGCGCGGGATCTGCATCGGAGCGGCCCTTGGGGGCGCGAGTCATCCGTGCCCGACCTGTGCTCCTGTCGTGCATTGCCCAGTGGTGCCCGCCTCGACGGCCGTCGGCCCGATGTCCTCTCCGCTGACGGTGGCTGGCGACGCGTTGCTTGTGGCGTTGCTTTCCGTCGGCGTCTACCTACTGGCCACGCTGTGGGAGTTGCCGGCCCGCGAGGTGCGGGTACGGCACGCATCCGTGCCGGGGGCGGTGGTGACCGACGACGCGACGTCGCTGAGGCAGCAGTGTCAGGCGCAGCTCACGTTCGTCCGCAGCCGCAGCGAGGCCGCTCGACACGATGGCGCTGAACCCTGGTGACTATGTGCTTGAGAGATATCGGGGCGTGGCAGGCTTCGTCGTGCGTCATGTTCTGTTGTTGGTTGCCGTATGTCTCTGGACCGCCGACGGCTACGGGGTGACGCCCGACCCAGATCACTACGAGGAGACCTACGCGGCGGGGTCGGACTTCGGGAGCGTGCACAACCTGTCGCAAGCGCTGGAGTTTCATGCAGGTGTGGTGGCGGGGCGGATCTTTGGCCCTGTCAGCCACCAGCTCCCAGCCGGCGCCCTCAGCCTTGGAGAGTGTGCTGCCGTCCACGCGGCGGGTGTATTTGTCTCAGTGGCGCTGCTCATGGCCAGCGACGAGCTGCCGTTGGCGAAGGGTGATGCACGCACGATGGCCGTGAAGCATGATGTGCAGGCCGAGCACCATCGCGCGTGGGACGACACGGTGGCCAGCTCGTCGGAGGGGCCGAGCCCTGGTGGATGGGACGTGCAGGGCCCGCGCACGGTCCGCTGGTTCATGAAGCAGGCCAGGGACAACGGGAATCGCTCCTTCCACACCCACGAGATCTGGGTCCGCCTCGTGCAGGTGCCGTCGGATGGCAGGAGCGTCTACGAGCTTGAGGTGCACAGCAGGGTCCTCGACGTGGCGGCGATGCACGACCAGCTGAACTGCCCGTCGGTTCTCGCGTGCGAACTCATGTCCATGAGGCGCGTCCTGATAAAGGAGGCTCACAGTGTCTCGCCGAGCCAGCCCGACTACACCGCCGCCAATCGGTTCTTGGGCTGGAGCCGCCGGTCAGGAGGCGCGGCTATCTCGCGGGGCCTGTCGGCCCACGGCGTGGACCAGTTCGCGGCAGAGGCAGCGATCATGAAGGAGGCTCGCACGGCGAAGGAGGAGGCTGTCGCGCGCAGCCAAGATCGAGGCAGAGGGAGTGGCCAGCCGCCGGCCAGAGGCGGCGGGGGCCAATGGCGCGCCGTGGTCCGAGGGGGCGGCGATTGGGCCCGCCCGCCCCCCTTGCCCGCCACCCCAGCTATCCCCTACCGACTCAAGGTAGCGAGGGGAGGCGCGTGCCCAGGGAGCTCTTCCTTCTCCCGAGTTTTGAGGAGGCGACGCCGGGCGCCCCGCACCTTTCTCATTCTGTCCGCCAGCGCCTACGGCATAGGCACGCCAAGGGAGCCAGGGCCAATGCGTGCATCAAGAAGGCCTTGAATGAGCTCTACGGCACGCCATCTTCCTCGGTGCTGGCACCGCCTATGGCAGACAGGAGCGCGGCCCAGGTAACGGCTCAGCGCACAATTTTGAGGCATGTCGGTCCCGCTCGAGTGTCTTCTTTTTCGCAGCAACGAGAAGCCGTCCGCGAGCTTCTCGGCTCCGACCTCGTCTACGACAGTGGGGAGGTTCCTGGTACTGTGGCTAGGTATGACGCCACGCGGATCGCGGTTCCGGAGGAGTTGGAGCAGCCTCCAGCCGCACTTGATGTTCTCGACCCCGAGGGGGCGCTATGCCTAAGAGAGTTTCGAGCACGTGCGATGCTGTCTGAGGATGAGTTCGGCCAGCGGTGCGAGAGTGAGGCGCCTGTGATTCCCCACGTGGACCCTACGCTGGCCGCAGATGTGCATAAGTATGCCGACTTCGTGGCGCGACTGGACCGCGCAAACATGCTGAGGTACTCGACGAACGCCCAGGACCTTTTCACGCCGTTCTTTGTTCGCAAGAAGTCGGGGCAGCTGAGGATCGCGCGGGGCTGCCGCGCGGTCAACGCCCGCCTCGCCAGATGCCCGAAGATGAACATGTCGTCTGGGGGCAAGTTGGCAGATCTCGAGTTCGGCCCCGAGGAGGAGGTGTTCACCGCCCAAGCGGATCTCAAGAACTACCTCTACCACTTGGGCATCTCGGAGGAGATGTCCGAGTTTTTCGCCCTGCCCGCATTGGACGTCAGCCTGCTTAGGGGCAAGTGCAGGCTGCCGTCGGACATCGCGGCGCTCCCAGAGGGCAGTAGTGTGTCACCCTGTTTGGCTGTGGCGCCCATGGGCTGGAGCTGGGCGATGTGGGTTGCTCAGCGCGTGGTCTATCATCAGTCCGTTTGCAGCCAGGCGGCGCCCGTGGACAGCATCTTGAGCGACGAGCGCCCGGCGCCCGACATGTCGGGCGGGCGGCCTGCACTGCTGGCCTACGCCGACAACATCAATGTCGTGGGCTCGGACGCGCAGCGCACAGGGAAGATGCGAGACGAGCTGGTCGATCACTTCAGGAGCATCGGGTTCGTCGTTCACGAGATCACGGGGCCCTCGGTTGACGCCGTCACTCCGGGGCACAAGGTCATGGGGCGCGAGAAGCTCGTCGTGCCCACGGGTCGCAAGCTGGAGCTGATCAGGGCCGCAGGGCTCTGGCTTCTTCGGCGCCCCCGCGTCAGCGGCAAAGCTTTGGAGCGGTTCGTGGGCCGCTGTGCTCACCTGTGCCTCTTGCGTCGTGAAATGTTCGCTATCTTCCATCACTTCTACTCCTTCATCTCGGCTCGCGCCGTCAGCCGCTGCCGCGTCTGGGGGTCGGTGTGCAGGGGGATCAGGTGGTTCCTCGCGCTGCTGCCGTTCTGCCGGGCGCGGCTCGACAGACCCTGGAGCCCCAGGGTCACCTCGTCGGACGCGTGTCTGTCTGGGTATGCCGTGTGCTCGCGGATGCTGGGCTCCGAGGTCGTCCGGTCGCTGGGGTCCTTCAAGGAGAAGTCTAGGTACAAGGCTGGGACCCCCGCTATCAGGGCTCGTGGTCATGCACTCTTGGGCTCGGACGTTTTCAGCAGCATCAACACTGTCAAGCCGGTGGACCCCTTCAAGACTCCAGAGGTCTGGGACGAGAACCCCATCTTCGTCGAGATCCCTCAGGAGCTCTTGGATCCCAAAGACTGGCAGCTCGACTTCGCAGCTTGTTTCCTGGAGGTCGAAAACATCATGGTACTCGAAGGCAGGGGCTCCGCGGCGGCCCTCAGGCACCAGCTCCGTTATCTGGCGTCGTTCGGCCGCTCACTTCTTCATCTTGGGGATAATCTATCGCTCATTTTGGCTTCAGAAAAAGGCAGGTCCTCCGCCCCAGGATTATTGAGGATCTGCAGGCGTCTTCTCGCACTGACACTTGCTGGCGACGTTCGGGTGCACCATCAATGGCACCCGTCCGAGCTGAACGCGGCGGATGGCGGCTCGCGGCTCTGGGAGGGCGCGGACGCGCTCCTCTACGGTCCTGAGGCGCCCTGCTTCGTCCAGGGGCCCTGCCAAACCGACCAGGTCGCGGCCCGTGTCGCCGGAGCGCGTGACAGACATCGTCGAGGTCGCATGCCCATTTGGCTTGGGGGTGGCCAGCACGATGGCGATTGCTGCCGTCAGAACGCAGTCGTGTCCGACGTACCGAGGCGCCCTGCGCAGGCTGGCCGCCTGTTGCCTCCTCGGGGGTCTACTGGTGACCTTCCTGGAGTCCGCCGACCTCGCGATGGCCAAGCTGGCGCGGGAGTTGCACACCGACGGCGACGACCACTCCGCGGGGCAGGTGCGCTACGTGGCCTGGCAGGTGACTGTCCCGTCGGCGGGCAGAGGGGGGGCTTCGCTGCCCCGTGCGCCGCGGGCCCTCCTGGCCTGGTCGGGCCTGGATCGAGCGGCCACTCGGCCGCCGATGCCCTGGCTGGGCGCGGCCGCGGGGGCGCAGGTGATGCTGGACTGGGGCGACCCGCTGGCGGCTTCGCTGGCGGTGCTGTGCCTCACGTGCTACCTGGGGCCCTCGGAGGAGATCCACTTTCAGGTGGCGGACGTGGTGACGCCGCTGTTCCCGATCTCGTCCTGCATCGCTCTGAACCTTCACTCCGAGGAGAGAGGCCAGGCATCGAGGCTCTTCAGCGACGAGGCGCTGCGGATTGCGTTGGAGCTGGCGACCAGCCTCAGGATCCTTTCGTTTCCGATGGCCCCGTTCGCAGCGCGGTTCAGGACCGCCCAGCTGCTCCTCGGGATGACGAAACAGCATATCTGGCACCAGAGGAGGCAGGGCTGGCCGTCGGACGACAGGAAGGAGAATGTGAGGACGCCGCGGGAGGTGAAGCGGCGCGGCCGCTGGAGTGCCGACGCCGCAAGGAGACGTTAGAAGGCAGCGGCCCGGCTGCCTCGAGAAGATGCCCTGCTGCCGTGGGCCGTGATGACGGTGGCTCTAGGTACCCTGCAGCCGCTGCCGGGCGTCCTTACGGCGTCGTTGGGCCGCCTCCCGATGTCCGCAGGAGGCGCGGCTACTGCATCGAGGTCTTTGCTGGCTGCCGTCGCTTCTCGCGCGAGCTGGCCCGCAAAGGCTACCGCGTATATACCTTTGACATTGCGCATTCGGCCAATCAGGACATCCTCAGACCTGAGGCCTGGGCGGCCCTCCTTGCGCTCGCTGTCTCACCTGCCTGTCGTCTCGTCTGGCTAGGGGCCCTTTGCACCTCCTTGTCCAGAGCTCGGAGGGGGGGGGGCTGGCCCCGCCCCCCTCCGAGATTCAGGGCCAAGGCTGCTTGGTGCCCCTGGCCTCTGTGACAAAGATTTGGCCAAGGTCCGCCTGCGCAACGCGTTGATGCGCGCCTCGGCCGCGCTGGCTCGTGCCTGCATCCAGGCAAAGGTGCGCGTCGTCATTGAGAATCCCTTCGCCTCTAGAATTTGGCTGGCCCGTCCTTTCATCGCGCTCGAGCGTCTCGGGGCCGAAATGTATGCATCTAGCTTTTGCCAGTGCGGGACGCCGTGGCAGAAAAAAAAAAAAAACACGTCCCTGCTGGCTTTTGGTTGTCCTGAGCTCTCAACCCTCAAGAGATGCGTCATAAGTAGGGGGCGTTGCTCGGCCACTAATAAGAAACATGAGCAACTGGTAGGTAAGAATGCCGTGGGAAAAGTTAAGACCTTAGTTGCACAGTCAGATCCGCAATTGTTTGTCGAACATATCTGTGAGCTGTTATTTGAACGCTTCGCGTAGGCCGCTGGCCAGTTCCAAGTTTTTGGGATTGGGGATCCTGATAAATGTCTTCGGAGGCCTCCGATCTGCGTGGTGCCCCTGGTCAGCTCGCAGGCCCTTCAGTGCTATCGGATATGTGTTTCATCTCTGGCGGCGAAAAATGAGCAGAGCCACATGTATGTGCTTGCTCGGGAATGTTGTCTGCGGTGTTGGAGCACCGCCGTCCGTGCAACATCGGCCCATGGACACGATGGCTCAAGTTTTTTCCGGCTATCCCCAAGCCTACCCCTTTCACCCTCTTGCTCAGCAGAGCTGGGGGGATCCTGATAAATGTCTTCGGAGGCCTCCGATCTGCGTGGTGCCCCTGGTCAGCTCGCAGGGCCTTCAGTGCTATCGGATATGTGTTTCATCTCGGGCGGCGAAAAATGAGCAGAGCCACGCATGCATGCCACATCTCTTGCGATAAGGGGGATCAGGGGGATGCGGAGGAGGAAGACAAGGAGGGTAAATGAGGTTGAGGAAGAGGTGGATGCGGAACATTCGGAAGGGGAGGACGAGGAGGCGGGAGGAGGAGGAGAGTGAATGTGAGGAAGGGGCCGATGACGAGTTCTGTGCATGTTCGGATTCATTTGGCGGTCTTGGGTGTTGTTTTCCGAGCTGCCTTGGAACCGGGTTGGGGCCTCCCTTTGGCCCTTTGTGGAGCCTCGGTGGCAACCTTGGGGCCATCTTTGAGGGGGGGTCCTCAGTTCGCGTTGCCTTCTGAAGCTCTTAGATTTAAGTCGGGCATGCCCCTCTACGGGAGGAACATTCAATAATCGTTTAAATGTTACCCTGCGACGGACCCAACCCTTTTTCATACACGCGGCGTTTATATTCAGGACCACTCAATGTTGACTTGCACTCTGAAGGGCCCGCAGGGCGCAAGAATAGCACTCAGGAGTGACATCAGAAGAGAGCATCAAGAAGAGGAACAGCTAACATACTGCATGGAAGCACACGGGCGTTAAACTAAATACAAATGCGGGGGGCGGCGAGGGCTAAATCAGAACATCGGTTTAACTCAGCAACGCACTGCGCTGAAAGAGGCAGACGCACGAGGTGCATAACGGGGGCGGAGACCCAAACATTGAGACGAAAGGTCGCGGCAGCGAGCCCACAGAAAACAAGTGGCACGCGTCCCCTGGCTCTTGCACATTTGATGAGAGAAAGAGGAGGAGGGGCATGTGGGGGGCGAGAGGACCAGGGGATGGGGGGCCAGAGCCAGGGGGGCGACGACGAACCACGAACCACGAAAATAAAGGGTCCGTGGCGACGGGGGCGGGGATCAGGGCCCGGGGGGGCCAGAGCCAAGGGGGGAGACTGGGTCCAGGGCCAGGGCAGGGGGGCTGAAGCTCGGACCAGGGGCCAGAGGTCCGGGTTCGAACCGCGAGAATATAAGGTTCGGGGCGAGGAGGGCTGGGGCGAAGGCCAGGGTCGGGGCGAGCGGGGCCAAGGCCAGGAAACAAGCTGAGGCCAGCCAGGGCCAGAGGGCTGGGACTCGGACCAGAGGCCAGAGGTCTGGGTTGGGGGGAGGGGGCGAGGGGGGGCGGGCCACAGCCAGGGGGGCGGGGGCGAGGGGGCCAGGGGAAGCGGGCCAGAGCCAGGGAGACGACGACGAACCACGAACCACGAAAAGAAAGGGTCTGGGGCGAGGGGCGCTGGGGCCAGGGCCAGGGGGCGCCAGAGCCAGGCAGGGAGGCTGGGTTCAGGGCCAGGCAGGAGGACGGGGGCGAGGGCCAGGAGCCAGAGGTCCAGGTTGGGGCGAGGAGGCCAGTGGATGGGGGGCAGGGGGACGCCGACGAAAATTAAGAGGTCCGAGCTCTGGAACACAACTGTGCAAGATAATATTGGGTCTGGAGCGAGGGGGGCGATGGGGCCAGGGCCAGGGGGGGGCCAGAGCCAGGGGGGGGAGGCGAGGGGAAGCTGGGGCCAGGGCCACGGGGACCAGAGCCAGGGGGGTGGGGGCGAGGACGACGAAGAACCACGAACCACGAACCACGAAAGTAAAGAGTCCGAAGCTGGGGGGTCCGGGGCCAAGGCCAAGGGGGCCAGAGCCAAGGGGGGGGCGAGGGGAAGCTGGGGCCAGGGCCAGGGGGAGTGGAGCCAAGGGGGCCGAGGGGAAGCTGGGGCCAGGGCCAGGGGGGCCAGAGCCAAGGGGGGGAGGGCGACGACGACGACGACGAACCACGAACCACGAAAATAAAGGGTCCGGAGCGAGGGGGGCTGGGGCCAGGGCCAGGGTGGCCGGAGCCAGGGGGGCCAGAGCCAAGGGGGGGGGCGAGGGGAAGCTGGGGCCAAGGCCAGGGGGGCTCAGGCCAGAGCCAGGGGGGAGGGGGCGAGGACGATGACGAACCACGAACCACGAAAATACAAGGTCCGGGGCGAGGGGGGCTGAGGCCAGGGCCAAGGGGGGCAGAGCACGGGGCGAGGGGGGCCGAGGCCAGGGCCAGGGGGGCCAGAGCCAGGGGGCGAGGGCCAGGGCCAAGGGGGCCAGAGCCAAGGGGGGGGGGAGGGGGGCCAGAGCCCAAGGGGAGGCGAGAGGGGGGGCGAGGGGAAGCCAGGGCCAGGGCCAGAGAGATTGGAGCCGAGGGGGGCAAGGGCCAGAGCACGGGGCGAGGCGAGGGGGCCTGGGGTGAAGGCCAGGGGGGCCAGAGCCAAGGGGGGAAGGGGGTGGGGGGCGAGGACGACGACGGGGCGAGGCGAGGGCCAGGGGAGCGCGAGGGGGCCAGAGCGAAGGGGGGGGGGGGCGCCGAGGCCAGGGCCACGGGGGCCAGAGCCAAGGGGAGGGCGAGGGGAAGCTGCGGCCAGGGCCAGGGGAAGCCGAGGACGACGACGAACCACGAACCACGAACCACGAAAATAAAGAGGTCCGAGCTCTAGAGGACGACGACGGGGCGAGGGGGGCTGGGGCCAGGGCCAGGGGAAGAGCCAAGGACGACGACGAACCACGAACCACGAAAATAAGGAGGTCCGAGCTCTAGAGCAGAACTGTGCAAGAGAATAACCCAAAAGTGGAAGCAAAAGGTCGCGGCCTCGAGGATAGCGTGGGAGTTACCTCCGCTGGACCTCCCAGGTGCCCACGAAAGTGGCGACAGTTGCGCAGATCGCACGCCCCCCAAGGGGCGGCGAGGTCCCGAGGTGGTCCGCGTGGGACCCACCTCCGCTGGGCCTCCCAGGAGCCCACGAAAGTGGCAACGTTGCGCAGATCGCAAGCCCCCCAAGTGGCGGCGAGGTCCCGAGGTGGTCCGCGTGGAACCCGCCTCCGCTGGGCCTTCAAGGAGCCCACGAAAATGGCGACAGTTGCGCAGATCGCAAGCCCCCCAGGGGGCGGCGAGGCCCCGAGGTGGTCCGCGTGGGACCCACCTCCGCTGGGCCTCCCATTGAACGCTTCGATTGCGTGGCCCAGGCCGATGCTGTCTTGTGCCCCACCTGCCCATTGGCGTGCCTCGTCGCCCTGCTTGCGGCTCGTAGGTTAGGTCCTTTGGGCCTCCGTCGGGCGGCCGTCTCACCCACGGGCGCGGGGAGGGCCGCCGCCAGGCTGAGCGATGCGCGAGCTGACCTGCGCGTCGCCGACGGAGCGGACCGCGGCGCCATCGCAGCGGCGTTCCGTCGCGCGGCGCTGCCACCCAGACAAAGGAGGGACGTCTCTCTTGGCCACCGACGCCGAGGAGCGAAAGCTGCGCTTCAAGCGGCTGTGCGATGCCGAGTCACTGCTGCTCAACTACGAGAGCAGCCGCGCCGCTCCGGGAGCCCAGAGCCCCGGCAGCGGGCTCCCGCCCGTGCTGAGGGCCGGGGCAAAGGGGCGCACAAAGGCAGGATGTTTGTTGGTCACTCCTTTGCGCTTTCCGCCCTGGACGAGACCGTGTCCGAGCGCGTCGTGTCCGCGCGCGCTGAGCGCACCGCCTTGCGCTCAGCCCTGCACGACGCCTCGGGCGCCCCCGCTGGCCAGTCGTCTGCGCCAGGCCCCCGACGGCTTGGTCCCCGCGACGAGGCTGTCGAGGACAGGCCGAACCTGGGCGGAGGAGGAGGCGGAGGAGGAGGCGGCGGCTGCGGCGGCGGAGGAGGAGGAGGAGAAGGAGGAGGAGGAGGAGGAGGAGGAGGAGGAGGAGGAGGAGGCAGGAGGAGGAGGAGGGGGAGGAGGCGGAGAGGAGGCCACGCCCCAGGGTCGGCCAACGCCTTCGGGGCCCGCCGCCACCCGCGCGCGGCCGCCGTGCGCCGGGCGAGCCGCGCGGCTCTCCATGCCCCTGGGGGCCGTGCCTCCGCCCGGGCGCCGCGCTCGGCGCACCGCGACACGTCGCGCCGCGGTGGAGCGCGCCGCCCTGCGTTCCCGCAGTCGCCCCTCCGCGCAGGCGCCGAGCGGGGACGAGGGCCTGACCTCTGCCCGAAGGTCCCTGAACCCCAACGGCCGCGACTCGCGCGGAGGGTCGCCGGCAGGCGCTGGCGCCCCGGCTGCGGGCCCACCGGCGCCTCCTCGCGGCGCATCTCGGCGCGCCTCGCCAGCTGCCGGGGCGCGGTGCCCGACGACTCCCCCGCGGCGTGACCGCGCCGTGTCTGCTCCGCCCCCGGCTTCCGAGTCGGACTTGGCTCCGAGGGCCCCGCTCACTTCGTTCGGGACTTTCTGTGGGCCCCGGAAACGGCAGGGCCGTTGTTTCACCGCTTCCACAAAAATATCCCTTGAACATGGAAACGACAAAAAACGGCGACCGGAAACGGCAGAAAAACAGCTCCAGGATTGGAACCGGAGCCGGAACCGGCGTCGGAACCGGCAAAAACGGCAATAACGAGGAGTTGGCCGAAACTTGCACGGACAATCAAATTGCAGGATCCGTTGTTTGATATGTAAGCTATTTGGGACACGCGCCAATGGCATGATGCAGAGGAGAACCATACAAGAACGAGGGGCGACAATTACAGGCTCGAAAAGGACATGGGGAGTCGGGAACGAGGAGCAGGAGAAAGACGTGCGGGAAGCCCACTGTGCTGTGCCCCTCAGCAGCCCTCGAAAGTGGCGACAGTTTCACAGATGGCGAAGTCCCATTTGAGTCTGCGGTGAGTACCCACTGTGCTGGGCCCCCCAGCAGCCCTGACGACAGTTTCACAGATCGCAGCCCCCCAGGGATGGCGAGGTCCCATTTGAATGTGGCGACAGTTTCACAGATCGCATCCCCCCAGGGATGGCGAGGTCCCATTTGAGTCTGCGGTCAGTACCCACTGTGCTGGGCCCCTCAGCAGCCTTCGAAAGTGGCGACGGCTTCACAGATCGCAGCCCCCAGCAGCCCTCGAAACGCAGCGACGAGCGAGGTAAGAAAGTGGCGACAGTTTCACAGATCGCAGCCCCCCAGGGGTGGCGAGGTCTAACTTGAATCCGCCGTGGGTACCCACTGTGCTAGGCCCCCCAGCAGGCTTCGAAAGTGGCGACAGTTTCACAGATCGCTCCCCCCAGGGATGGCGAGGTCCGATTTGAATCCGCCGTGGGTACCCACTGTGCTGGGCCCCCCAGCAGCCCTCGAAAGTGGCGACAGTTTCACAGATCGCAGCTCACCAGGGATGGCGAGGTCCCATTTGAATCCGCCGCGGGTGCCCACTGTGCTGGGCCCCCCAGCAGGCTTCGAAAGTGGCGACAGTTTCACAGATCGCAGCTCACCAGGGATGGCGAGGTCCCATTTGAATCCGCCGTGGGTGCCCACTGTGCCGGGCCCCCGCGCAGCCGTCGAAAGTTGCGACAGTTTCACAGATCGCAGCCCCCCATGGATGGCGAGATCCCATTTGAATCCGCCGCGGGTGCAGACTGCGCTGGGCCCCCCAGCCGGCCTCGAAAATGGCGACAGTTTCACAGATCGCATCCCCCCAGGGAGGGCGAGGTCCCATTTGAATCCGCTGCGGGCGCAGACTGCGCTGGGCCCCCCAGCAGGCCTCGAAAGTGGCGACAGTTTCACATATCGCAGCTCACCAGGGATGGCGAGGTCCCATTTGAATCCGCCGTGGGTGCAGACTGCGCTGGGTCCCCCAGCAGCCCTCGAAAGTGGCGACAGTTTCACAGATCGCAGCCACCCAGGGATGGCGAAGTCCCATTTGGATCCGCTGCGGGTGCAGACTGTGCTGGGTCCCCCAGCAGCCCTCGAAAGTGGCGACAGTTTCACATATCGCAGCCCCCCAGGGATGGCGAGGTCCCATTTGAATCCGCCGCGGGTGCAGACTGCGCTGGGCCCCCGAGCAGCCCTCGAAAGTGGCGACCGTTTCACAGATCGCAGCCTCCCAGGGAGGGCGAGGTCCCATTTGAATCCGCCGCGGGTGCAGACTGCGCTGGGCCCCCCAGCAGCCTTCGAAAATGGCGACAGTTTCACAAATCGCAGCTCACCAGGCATTGCGAGGTCCCATTTGAATCCGCCGCGGGTGCAGACTGCGCTGGGTCCCCCAGCAGCCCTCGAAAGTGGCGACAGTTTCACAGATCGCAGCCCCCCAGGGATGGCGAGGTCTCATTTGAACCGCCGCGGGTGCCCACTGTGCTGGGCCCCCCAGCAGCCCTCGAAAGTGGCGACAGATTCACAGATCGCAGCCCCCCATGGATGGCGAGATCCCATTTGAATCCGCCGCGGGTGCCCACCGTGCTGGGCCCCCCAGCCGGCCTCGAAAGTGGCGACAGTTTCACAGATCGCAGCCCCCCAGCTGGCACGCAGCGACGAGCGAGGCGAAAGGCAAGGGGGAAGAGAGGGGCGGGAGGGGGCGGGAAGGAAGGAAGGAAGGAAGGAAGTAAGGAAGGCGACGCGCGAGCAGTGCTCTATTCAAAACGAGAACCCAACGCAGGAGGGTTGGGAAAAAACGGCCCTGTCGTTTTAAGGTTCGGGAGTTCCCGAACGAAGTTAACCCCACCCTCCCCCTCAAAAATCGGGGTGGCAGGGGTAGGGCTCGCATGTGGTAATGGCCCCCGAATGTCGTGACGTGCCCAAGGCGAGGACGCATCTGGAGCATGCTGGTGCCGAATGCTGCGTGGACCTGGTGCCCGCAATGGCCTCCAGCTGCGCCCCCGCCGATTCATAGTTGATGCATATCGGCGCGAAGCATTGCCGAAACGAAAACAAACCTTTCATGTGCACTAAGGAGCTCTGAAATCCGTCGAGAGATGGGGAGCTGTCAGCGCGCAACTCGCGCCACGACTCTGATAGACTGTGAACCCTTCTGTGCCCTCTGCTAAGAGCCACTCACCTCCTTCGTTCGCCCTCGTCTGGGCCTCCGCCGTGGTTCCTTGCCCCGAAGGTCGAGCAGAGTTGACCAGAAACCTAAAGTATGCGAACGTGCCTTGTGAGCCCACTCCTACATCGAGTCAGAGGCGACGTGGGATTCGACCGTGCCTGTGCAGTGAAACCAAGGGGATAATCGGACGAGACCACGTCGTCCCACGCCTGCTTGCCCATGGACGAAACGCTCGCAAAGAAAAAGATGCTGCGTTCGCCCTCGCCGGTCTCCTCGCGTTGACCCGACTCGCCATGAGATGCCATCGATGGCGACAGTGTTGCTGAAGAAGCGCGCAGGATTACCCGAGTGTGCGCCACCGCTTCTCGAGATCAAAGCCGACGCCGACCTCCCGCCGTGACTCGCAGAGCTCGACGCCGCCCGAGCCCCGCCGCCACCAGTCTCCTGTCCAGGCCCGGCCGGGGCTGGCAGCGCTGCGTGCTTTCACAGAGGCGAGGTGCCCTGCTGCGGCAGCACGTTCCTCCGCAGCCTTTGCCGTCGCTTTCTTGGCCTTCGCCGCTGCGAGCTTGGCTGCGCCGAGGCGCTCCGCCGTCTCCTGTGGTGGCGCTGCGCCGCCTCGGCGCCGTCGCCCCATGCCGCTGCCGCCGCGCCCGCTGCACCGGTTGCGCTGCCTGCTGCTGGGGCTGCCGCCGCTGCCGCCTGCGAGCCTGCCGCCTGGGGGGCCCCCGTTGGTTGGCTCCACTTGGTGTCACCGTCGCCCCTACTCGGAGGAGGAAAAGGTACCCATACCGCTACGCCTTCTTTGTTTTCGCCTTTTTCGGCCTCCTGGGAGGCCCTCGTTGCAACCGCTGGGTTCGCTTCGAAATCCGGGTCAGAACGCAGCCCGGGAGAGGTCTAGCGAGTAGCGGTGTCGATACCTCTTGGTTTCCCCAGACTTGGTATCACAGTCGCCCCTACGTTTCTTGGTCATGCGCTCCTTGTTCGCCGTCCGGAGCTGCTTGGTTTTCTTTTGCCAGCTCGGTACTTGGTCGTGCTTGCTCTTGATGGGCTCGTAGGCCCCGCGCAGCTCTCGCTCCAGCTTGCGCGAAGCATCCCTCTCGCTGGGCTCGTTGTCCAGGGAGTCTTCGCTCCTCGAAGGAAGGACCCGTCTATCTTAACCTCAAGCAGCGGCCGCGGCGCCTGGGGAGGGAGCTCCAAGCCCATTTCCCTCGCTATCGCCTGCGCCGCCATCTTCTTCGCCTCCTCGGCTTTGGCCCGAGTAGCCGCTGCCTGTTTCCCCTTGAAAGAGCTCCGCACGCGCCAGATTGTTCCTGGTTTGGACCACTGCCGCAAGAGCTTGGTCATGGCGTGTTCAGGCGTCCCTTCACGCCGCCGGGCCGAGGAGTGACGCACAGCATCTTCTGGAGACATGGAAGGCTCCTGCTGGTCCTGATTTTCTTCTTCACCTCGTCAGCGAACAGCTTTTACGAAGAAGAGGTTCGGTCGCTGCTGACAGAGGCTTCTCCAGCATCGCTGTGATGTCGGCTGGGCCGGGTGCCACGTCATTCACGTTCCTCAGACCCCTAGATTATCAGGGGCATTTCCGGTCATGGCTAACTCGGGGTCGTTTTTCGGGAATCCGAACCCGAGTTACCCCTGGCCCGAGTTACCCTGGATAATTCGGGCGTCCAGAGCCCCGAATCATCAGGGGTAATCCGGGTCAGGGCTAACTCGGGTTCGTGTTTCGGGAATCCAAGCCCGAGTTACCCCAAGCCGGATTTACCCCGGATAACTCGGGCGCCCAATCATTCACGTTCCCCGTCTTGCCCACCTGGCTTAGTTGGTTGGTTTCCTGATCCTCCTCGAAGCCCTCGGGCTTTCGCTGCTTCACATGGCGACAGCACTGGCGCCTGTGGTTTTCCCTGGTGAGATCGCTGTCGTAATCTGTTCGCCCGCGGCTGCCGCACTTTGACCAGGACCGTCTATTCTACGTCGGGCATGTCCCTTTCCTCTACAGGAGGAAATCATCAAGAATAGTGAGAAAATAGGCCGGGGACGATTTTTCACACTCTTTTGACAATTTTGGTTTTCGTGTTCATTCATGCTTATCTTTCTTCCAACACCCGCCTGTAGAAGGACATGCCCGACCTCAAACTATCATTGGACAGGCCTGGAACTTCACCACATCGAACGCTCACCGCAGCGCCTGGGCATGCGCGGAAGAACCAGGATGCGGGAGAGCGGCGATTTGCCCCTCCGAAGCACCTCGTGGTGGTGTCGAGGCCTGGGCTCCTGCAAAAATGTTCTGAGCCCAAGTTTCTTGAGCTACGCATAGCATCTCCAGAAGCTTGGATTCCGAACCTGTTTCCCGCCTTCTTCCTCACAACATTACCCCATGCCATTCGCCGGGAACGGAACTAATGCGTGATAGGATCTCGTTTCTTGCATGCAGTTTGTGCAGGCTCGCTGGCAATGCAATGGCAAACGTCGAGCAAAAATTATCCTGGCGAAGGACCAACCATATGCAGTTGTGGGCACCGCAATTGTGAAAATCTTCTTCGGTGAAACTCCCTATGGGGCCACGAAGCGCTGCACTGGGTGGGGGGGAACGCTGTTCTGGGTGAGTGGTGTGTCAAGTAAGATTTCCGGGACGCATGCGGACGGTCCCACTGGGGGCTTCGGTGGAGCTCCCTATGGGGCCACGAAGCGCTGCACTGGGTAAGTGAAAATGCCAATTGGGCTTCCGGGACGCATGCGGACGGTCCCACTGGAGACTTCGGTGGAGCTCCCTATGGGGCCACGAAGCGCTGTACTGAGCTGGGTGAGTGAAAATGCCAAATTGGGCTTCCGGGACGCATGCGGACGGTCCCACTGGGGGCTTCGGTGGAGCTCACTAAGGCCACGAAACGCTGTATTGGGTGGGTGAAAATGCCACGTTGGGCTTTCGGGACGCATGCGGACGGTGGCACTGGGGCCTTCGGTGGAGTTCCCTACGGGGCCACGAAATTCTGGACTGGGTGGGTGAAAATGCCACAATTGGTGTTTCGGGACGCTTGCGGACGGTCCCACTGGGGCCTTCGGTGACGCTCCCTGTGAGGCCACGAAACGCTGCACTGGGTGGGCGAAAATGCCACATTGGGTGTGCGGGACGCATGCGGACGGTGGCACTGGGGCCTTTGGTAGAGCTCCCTATGGGGCCACGCAGCGCTATACTGAGTGGGGGGGACACATGTGGACGGTGGCACTGGGGCCTTCGGTGGAGCTCCCTATGGGGCCACGAAGCGCTGTACTGAGTGGGGGGGACGCATGTGGACGGTGGCACTGGGGCCTTCGGTGGAGCTCCCTATGGGGCCACGAAGCGCTGTACTGAGTGGGGGGACGCATGTGGACGGTGGCACTGGGGCCTTCGGTGGAGCTCCCTATGGGGCCACGAAGCGCTGTACTGAGTGGGGGGGACGCATGTGGACGGTGGCACTGGGGCCTTCGGTGGAGCTCCCTATGGGGCCACGAAGCGCTGTACTGAGTGGGGGGGACGCATGTGGACGGTGGCACTGGGGCCTTCGGTGGAGCTCCCCATGGGGCCACGAAGCGCTGTACTGAGTGGGGGGGACGCATGTGGACGGTGGCACTGGGGCCTTCGGTGGAGCTCCCTATGGGGCCACGAAGCGCTGTACTGGGGGGTGACGCATGTGGACGGACGCATGCGGACGGTGGAGAGGGAGGAGGGAGGCAGAGGAGGAGAGGAGAGGAGGAGGAACGCGGGGACCGTCTCTTCAAAACGAGGACCCAACAACACAGGTTGGTTGGGAAAAACAAGAAACACATGAGTTCCTTGAGATGTACGGTGGGGGGGAGTGAAGAGAAGGTTGGAGAGGGATATCGAGAAGGGTGAGGATGAGCGCCAGCATCGCTTCCCCTCGAGGAAAGGGAAGAGGGGAGGGATGTTGGGTTGGACGACGGAAAGGAAGGAGGATGAGGCGGAGGATGTGAAGGAGGGACTCATGCCCCCTCTGCATCCGCACTCCCTCATCCTGGCCATCCCCGACATCCCTCCCACCCTCATCGTCGTCGTCGCTGTCGCCGTAGGCGTCGTCGTCGTTCGTCCGTCGGGCGCAGAGCGCGGAACAGGCCGCAGCGGCTCCGCCGGCAGAAGCCCCCGCTGGACCGGCGATCTTGGCCGCGTCCGCCAAGGAGCTTGTCAGGGGCAACCAGGGGGGGAAGAAGGGGGGATGAATCATGAGCATAATTTCAAGGCTGCCGCCTCTGCCGCCGACCCCAATTGAGCGACGTATGTTTGATTCGCTTGTTGTCGGGGTGCCTTTCAGAGCATGGCAGGAAGGGTTCAGGTGAGACATCCAGGCCTGAGCCTCTCCCCTTGGACTCATGATTCGCTGTCGCACCTCGGACTCCTCTCTATGAATGGCCTTCGGCCCATCCCGCCACTATGCCTGGGTTGTCGATATGTAGCCTAGCGAATGTCCGTTTGGATTTCGCGGGGGATCTTTTAGAGGGCCTCGTGGATGCAGTGTAAGGCCTCTGGGGGGCAGCTTTGGAGGCTCTTGGGGTCGCTGTTTGGGTCCCTTGGGGACCTCTTGCAGCCTCTTGGGGCCTCTTGGGTGCCTCCTGGGAGCCTCGCGGGGTGGAGCGCTCAGATTTTCGGTTCGTGTTCCCTCTCTTGGGCAAGTTTGGGCGCCGTCTGTGCGCCTCCTGGGCCGTCACGGGGCGCTCGAGGGAAGTCTTGGGGCCCTCCTGGGGGTCTCTTGGGCAGTCCTGGGGTGGCATTTGGGACCTCAGGCCGTCTGGGAGCGTCGGGAAGAAAACAGGCGAGAGCGCCAACATTTGTCAGACAACGAAAGCAAACCAATGATTTGTGCCTTTCTGAGGGTCCTCTTTGGAGGCACCTTCGAGGCCTCTTGGGGCATCTTGGAGGCATCTTGGGCCATCATGACACCATGTAGGGCGTCTTGGGGCGATCTTCGGGCGTTTCGGGGCTTCTGGGGCCGTCGGGGGCCTCTTGAGGCCCAGTTTGCCCGTCTTGGGGCCCCCGTCGCTCCGAATCAGTCACGCGAGAGACCGCGAGAAACCCTAGGATAAAATTTCGCGTTGCGGGGCCTCGGACTCTGAACGACTCCTCAGGGGTGAGGACTGAGGTTGAGAGGATAATGGCAAGGACCTGAGGGCACGCCCATTCCGTGCCCAGAGGCACGGTGGCGGATTTACATATCCAGGCTAATCCGACGATCATGGTTCGGACGGATCGCATCGCATTTCCGAACTGCAGCGAGTCGGGTTAGCTGTCGGTGGATTGGGCGAGGTGGGAAAATTATCCAGGAGCAGCGATGGCCCTATCGCCGAAGGGGAACAATGGGGTCGGACAAGGATCTGCGATTGATCATCTCCTGCCCACGAGGCGGGGGGGGGGTTCAGCTAGGAGGCCCCATGCGAGAATTTGTCCGGGTTGGTTTCGGCGAAGCCATCATCGTTAGCTTCGAGATGCCGCCTCTGAGGCGGTCCAGCCGGTCTCGCCTGAGACATCCCTGCAATTATGGGCTTCGGAATGCCGCGCGAGAGATAGTCCAGCCCATTTCGCTTAGCCATCCTCGCCGCTGTCCTGAGGCGGTCCAGCCCTTTCTGCTTGAAGCATCCTCGCAGTTGTGGGCCCCGAGGCACGCGGGAGGTCCATCCAGCTTCCCCCCGCGCACTCTCGCAATTCAGGACCCATGGATGCCCTGACCTGAGCTGGTCCAGCCAGTTTCGCTTCACACTTCGTCACAACTCTGGGCTCGGATATGATCTGCCGTGAGGTCGCCCAGCCATATTCGCCTGGTGCGTCATCGTTATTATGGGTTAGTCGGTGCTCTTGCCTCGCGGCATCCGGTCCTGTTTCCTCGCTGTCCTGGGTTCGCGATGTCGATGCGGCCGCGAGCATGGCTAAGATCGCTCACCAGGCGTTGGCGCGTCGAGAGGTGGTCGTGAGGCTCATTGGGGGGGGGGGGCGAAGATGCGCCGCCATCGTGCATGCCAGCATGTTTGCATGGACGCAGTGCGCGAAAAGGCCAAGGATCTTCCCGGGAACGATGCGCCGCCGGACATCGCGCGCTTGGCGCCACTGGGCGAAGCGTTGGGCAATATAATACAGATGCAGAAGGCAGCGACGCCAGCGCCGCGACCGGATGGGCTGGCGGAAGAATGGAAGCAGCGGGAATCCTTGAGATCTATCAAGGGAACACCGCGGTTTTCGAGGAGCAGCTTCGATGAAGGAGATATCAACGCCCGGCGCGCGGAGACCGCGCGGAGTTTCGCGCGGCGGCTGGCGCCAGACTGCACGCTCGACGGAGCCGAAGAAAGCGCGGGCGATGGCGCGGGCGGCTCGGGGGGCGGATGGCGCCGCGAGAAGCGCGCGCGAGCAGCCGCGCCAGGTCTGGGGTTGAGCGACGCGCAGGGAAGGGTGGGGGAGGAGGCGCGGACGGCGACGCGAGCGCTGGCGGCGGGCAAACGAGTCGACCGACTGCGCGCGTGCGCAGGAAGCACCATGATGGTTCAGTTTGAACCGTTGTGCTTCGGCGTGGCTTTCGCGTTCGTCTTCGCGCGCTGCGCGGGCGTGCCCGGCGCGCCGGAATTATCGCAGCGCCCGCGCTATCGACGTCCAACGGAGGCTCCGCGAGTGGAGCTCCCGCTCTGGTTACGCATTATGAGTCGCCGCGTCGAGAGTCAACTGTCGCGCGATTGGCACTTCGGGTTCGCGTCGTGGAATCTCGCGTTTCGGTCAGCGGTGAACCTGAGTCAGACGTCGCCCGCGCATGCGTCGGCGAGCCCGGAAGACGCGGAGGCGCAGATGTCGAGGAATTGGCGAAGGGGCGAAGGAGATCAAACGTGCTTTGGGGAGCAAGTATGCGGGCGTGAACAAAGGGAAGCAGAAGTAAAAGCGAGACATGGCGAAGGTGCGGTGCGTCCCCAGGCTCGGTAAAGCAGCGCATGAGCTATTGACGAACGTCGAGGGCACTTCTCGGCGGCTTCCAGGGGCTCAGGAAACGAGGCGGGTTATGCGGCTTACTGCGAACGCGCTCCGCGCGCGGCATGGGGCGCCCGTCTTCGCCGCTTTCTCGCCTGGCGAAGGGCGCAGCCTGATCGCGGTGAGACTGTCGCGAGCGCGGCGACGCGGCCCGGCTCGCAGGGCGGCGAACGATGTTCCTGCGTCGCGGGAAGCCAGTAGTCGGGAATGGCCGCGGGTCGCTCTGGAGACGCACGACGCGCGACTGGAAGCGCCGGCGGTGGCGATCTGCGCGGGGGCGCCCTCTTGGGCGGAGCGCAGGAAGATGCTCGCGCGGGGTGCGATGGCCAGCGTCGACGGGTTCCGCGTCATAGCGGGCGCCGCGATGCGCCATCTGTCCAGGGTGCGCGCGCGCCCGAATTGCCCGCGCTGCAGCCGCCGAGAGCAAATGGCCCCGCGCCAGGATTGGCTCGGCAGCGACGCGGCGCCAGCAGGAGGAGTATCCGGCAGAGTGGGCGCGTTCTGTGTCCATCGAAGCGCAGAAGTTCACGGGTTCGCCCCCGGCGCGCCGTCAAGTTTTCGCGCGGTGTCTGCGCCAGGCCCCGTTCGATCTAGCGGTCGAGATCGCGCGGGGGAATGCCGAGCGCACAGGGTGCGGGCTCGTGGGCGAGTTTCCGGGAACAGCAGTGCAGGGTGAGAGCTTCGTGGGAAAAGGGCGTCGTGGAGAGCCTAACAGGGGCGGGGTTGTCTGGGCCGGAGCGCAAGAATGAATGCGGTCTCGCGCGCCGACCGACGCATCAGACGCGCCGAGCGGAGCTGGGCGCCGCGCGGGGGGTAGCTGCGCAGGAGGCGGCGGCGTGGGAGAAAACCATATCTAGACGAGGACGCGCAGTATCTGCAAGAGCGGAAGCAGCGCCGCGTGCATCTGAAGAACGCAGAGACGGGGGCGAGAGTGCCAGCGCGTCGTCGCGAGGACAACCCGCAGCCGTGCAAGGCAGATTTCCCGCGAACAGCGCAGCTCATGGACCGCGCGGCTGCGATCTGTCCAGGGCTGGCGGCGCAGCTAGATATGCCGAAGGCAGGTCGGCGGAACCGCGTCGGAAGCTTGCGTGGGCCCATGAAACATGAGAGTCTGAATGGGGCACGCCCATGCATGCTGGTCGCGCAGCGCTTCAATTCGGACGCGCAGCTGCCGCGCAGGTTGCCGATCACCAGCGAGGCACGCACGCGCGGGAAGGAGCATGCGAATAAGTAGGACGATGCAGCCATCATCAAGGTTGTCCAATTGGCTCAAGACGCTTGTACGCGTGTTTTTCGTTCGCGAAAAGGCAGCCCATGGCGTTCCACGAAGTGCGCGAGCGTTGCAGAGGTATCGAGAGGCTCGGCCGGCAATTGCATGGGGAGAGTACGAACCGCATCGGAAAGCGCATTGCGACGCGAATCGTGAGCGACGCGCACGGGAAGGGCATCGTTCGCGGGCAGGTTGAGCGCGCGAACCTGCGGGCGCACGCCAGGGTGGACGATGCGACATCGGCGGAGTCGATCAAGACATGTCGAACCACCGATCTCTACGGGCGCGAGTGCGTGGAAATTTTTGAACGGTTTGCAGACGGCACGGCATGTGGTCGGAAAGCACAATTCGCAGAAGTGGACATGCGAAACACGAGGCGTCGGACAGTGACGGGACGACCTGTGGCACTTGTCCCCTTGCGAATTCACGATGCACTGGGCGCCCGTCCTCGTTTCGTACCCGACGAGGGGGCAGGGCGCTCGGAGCGACTGGCATCATGCATCCCTGACGCAGAGAGGCGCGGGGAAGGCGAAGGAGAACGCGCGGAATAAGCGGCGGGCAGAGGAGCTCCTTCTTGGGGTCGACTGCGTGGTCAAGGACGACGGAGGCGAAGATTGGGCGGCGTTTCCAGACGTAGCCGGGCGCGCACGCCTAGGCCACGCGCGGGTTCTTGCGAGGAACATGAGGCCACCGGCGCCGACTTTATTCGGGGCGCCGGTGCCGCGCGGCAGACCCGGGGAGTCGGAGCGGTCTGCGCGATTTGCAATGGCGAACTTCCACCCGTGGGCGCTGCGACGAACGGAGGCGGACGAACGCGCCGTGTTCGCCGGGGCACTGGACAGGGGCTCGACAACATGGGAGTCCGCCCTGGTGTCGCGGTTGGACGGCGGCGTGTGGACGGAAGAGGCTGTGCGCTATGCGGGGACTTTCCCCAGCGCGTGCCGCGCGCGCCCCAGGGGCGCGGGCCGTGAGGATTCGCGAAGCGATGGGGACGTTAGCGGCGAAGAATTGGCAGTCGGGTTCGACCAGTTGGACGAGGCCTTCAAATCGCGCGTCGGAGGGCGTAAACGGTTGGGCGGCGACGGAGACGGCAGCAGAGGTGAAGGAGATGGTCAGGCGGGGGGGGGGTCTTGCAGGGAGTTCCCATTGCGAGAACTCGAAAGCATGCATGTCCGTGGCGCGGCAAATTTGGGGCCAGCGCGCGGGGGGCGCGCCGTTCGGCGAGGCGCGGAATGCGTGGCCTGAGCTGCGACTTGGACGGCGCGCTGGCCGCGGCGCGGAAATTTCGAAAACCAGGAGAATGCCATGGCCGACCGGGTGGCGTCGGGGAGCGACGGAGGGACGGTGGAAGCGCAGGCGGGAGCGACATTAGCTCAGGGAGCTGAAGATCAGGGGAGAAAGCAGACGGCGCGGCGGGTGGTGAACGCGCGGCAGTGCGACATGGCGAAGCAGGCGGCTGCGAGGGCCATGCAAGAGTTGGAGGGAGAAGCAGGAGGGGCCGCAGACGCGGGCGAGCCGCTACGGTTGTGCGTGCGCGGAGGACCTGGAACGAGGAAGTCGCGCGTGCTGCGGGTTCTGCGCAAGGAGTTGTTCGAAATATTGATGGTCTGGACTATTGGCGTGCATTTCCAGATCACGGCCTTCCAGGCAATCATGGCGCAGTTGCTCGGTGGAGACACCGTGCGCCGCGCATGTGGCACCCCCGCCGTCACGCGCGGCGATGAGAGTGGGGGAAACGTGAAGCTCCAGTACGATGCAGCGGAGCGTGCGTTGCAGTGGGGGCGGTTGTTCATCGACGAGATCAGCGTGGCGAGCGCCCGACTACTAGCCGAGGTGGACGCAAAGTTGCGCGGTGTCATTCCGGGCGCGGGCGCGCGGAAGGTCGGGGATGACGGAGCCCCGCGACCGTTCGGCGGTTTGAATGTAGAACTGATTGGGATTTGTGGCAGTTGTCGCCGCCAGACGGGGGGGTTCTCGCTGGCGTTCCCACGGGGCGTATCGCGGCCGCTCGGAAGTATATCTCGCCCCCGCTGCTGCTGCATGGGCAATCGCTGATGTGGGGCGGTGGCGAGGGCGGGGCGCAGGGAGTGGCGGAGCTGGGGGAGCGCGAGCGCTGCGACAACGCATGGCTCAAGGCTGCGCAGGAGGAGTTTCGCGCCGGAGCGCGAACGGTGGATTCGCGCGCATTCCTGCGCGGGCGAGATGCAAGCGCTTCAAGGAGTTGGCCGAACGGAGAGGTTACATGCGGAACTGCTAGATGCAGAGGTTTGTGCGGCGGCAGAGACGTCTCCCAGGGGGCAGCAGTAGGTGCGCGTCGCCAGCGCTCTGTGACGCCGCGGGAGATCCGAATGCAGGAACGCGGGGCCTGCGTGCACGAGCGCGAGCGACGCCGCCCCGTAATGGACGGTCCAGGCGGCCCGCGGGTGCACGCCGCAAAGTTTCGGTGCGCGCTTGGAGTATACCCGAACAACGATGTTAAGTACGAGGTGAACAGGCTCCGAGCGTCGCAGTGTACCCGTGCGCACGAAAAGCTTGTGGTACATGCGCCTGCTCGCGGCGTTCCCACGCCGGGCGCGCTCCGGGAACGGCCAGATCTACAGCTGCATAAGATGGCCTGGTTGCAGCGGCATGACAGGGGGAGCGGGAGCCTGCGTGGTGTCCTGCCAATCGCGGAGGGCCTACCCGTTGCGCTGACCGATCGCATCGGCCGCAGCGTGGGCAAATACCTGCTTCGAGGACGGGCGAGGCACGTGCACTCGCGGGTGCGTGGCGGCGACGAGGGGGCTGGTCGCGTCGCGCGCGGTGGAGAAACAGTTTTACAGAAGACGCCGAAAGTGATATTTTTCCTCTCCGATGAGGGTCGCGATGAGGCAGGGCCCCGAATCTTTCGCAAATGGCAGTTCCAGGGCTGGGAGGTCCCGTCCTCTATTCCTGTAGGGTGGAGGTCTGTATAACAGCTTGCGCACAGGGTCCAGAGGCTCTGGGTGTCAGACGTGGTGGGGGGTCCCGGCGGCTGTTTTTGTTGGGTGGAGGGTCTCTAAAACAGCACACGCACAGGGTCCAGGAAGCTGGAGGTGTCAGACGTGGTAGGAGGTCCCCGCGGCTGTTTGTGCAGAGTGGGAGGGTCCCTAAAACAGCACACGCACAGGGTCAAGGAAGCTGGAGGTGTCAGGCGTGGTGGGTCCCGGCGGCTGTTATTGTAGCGTGGGGGGGTCCCTAAAACAGCACACGCACAGGGTCCAGGAGGTTGGGGGTGTCTGTCGTGGTGGGGGGTCCCGGCGGCTGTTTTTGTAGGGTATCGGGATCCCTAAAACAGCACACGCACAGGGTCCAGGATGCTGGGGGTGTCAGACGTGGTCCCGGTGTTTGTGTATGTAAGGTGGAGGGTCCCAAAACAGCGCACGCACATGGTCCAGGAGGCTGGAGGTGTTAGACGTGGTAGGAGGTCCCGTCGGCTGTTTGTGTAGGGTGGAGGTTTCTAAAGCAGCTTGCGCACAGGGTCCAGAGACTGGGGATGTCAGACGTGGTGGGGGGTCCCGGCGCTTGTTTTTGTAGGGTAGAGGGATATTTAAAGCAGCGCACGCACAGGGTCCAGGAAGCTGGGGCTGTCAGGCGTGGTGGGGGGTCCCGGCGGCTGTTTTTGTAGGGTGGGGGTTCTTGAAAAGGGTCCAGGATGTTGGGGGTGTCAGACGAGGTGGGAGGTCCTGGCGGCCGCTCATGAGCACAATTGTCTCGGAGAACCAAGAACGGCATAAATATAAAGTGTTGGCGCTCCGCGCGGATTTCTTGAATCGGCGCCCCACCCCTCCTGGCGGCGCTTCTGGCGCCGCCCCTGACGAACTCCGCGCGCCAGGGAGGAGGTTCCAGGGGAGATCCAATACATCCGCGCGGACAGTCAAAGCTTATGTTTCGCAGTTTTGGTTCGTCTAATAACGGGGATGAGCTCACCCCAAATGGCCGATGCGTCGCCCATGTATCGTCGATGCAACCTCAGCCTGGCTCCTTGGTCTTTTGCACAATGAAGTCGGAACAGATGATTAGCCAGGTGCCCGCGGCAAGTTCCGCCACCGCTCCAGCGCCCCACTCTGTGCCCGTGCCTTCCCCTAGACCGTGCAGGCCGTACCTTATGACAACACGTTGCCTCAGCGAAGGGAAGACCAAGACCGCCCGTAACAATCAGGGGGAGAAGTCGGAGAAGAAGGGTGAGAGGGGGGCGACCGGGCGGGGGGGGAGTGGAGGAGCAGGTTGGGCAGTGACTCTGGGGGCGTTCTGGAGCCTCTTTGGGCGTCTTGGGCGCCTTGCGGTGATGTCTGGGAGCGTCTTAGACCTCGGGCCATCTCGGGGGCCTTGGGTTTTATGTTCTTATGTTTTTTTAATGGTATGTTGTTATATTAAGGGTGGCTTGTGATTATCTCGGCACCCTCGGGAGGCAGTGTCTGGCTATCTCGGTGGCTTCTTCGGTCATCTACAGCCTCCTCGACGTGTCTCCTGACGCGACACCGTGCTCGCAGAACGATCGGAAACCAACTGCATTATGTTACGCCCAGCCACATACACTCTGTTGCGCGACCTGTGCAGCATTCAAATGAATGGACCCCTGCGTGGGTCCCCCTTGGGTCACCCATTCCATCAATAAAACTGTCTTGGCAAGGCCATATGGCCGGTGCCGCCGACCCTGAAGATCTACGACGACAGCGACGACGGCGACGACGGCGATGACGACGACGACGGTGACGACGGCGACGACGACGGCGACGACGACGACGACGGCGACGGCGACGGCGACGGCGGCGGCGGCGACGACGAGGACGACGCAGACGCTTTGAAGCCCTTCTTGGGGCTTTCATGGGAGCCTTTTTGGCTCTGTTGGGGGGCCTCTCGGGGGACTTCTTTGAAGCTCCGTGGCCACTTGGAGCCGCCTCGGAGCAGATCTGAGGCCTCTTGGAGGCACGTGCGAAAAAGCGCAGCACCCCGCAACAGCAGATCAGAGCGCGGAGGGTGCCGCCAGAGGGGAGGGCCTGGGAGGAGGAAGGGGTGGCGGTCCCCTTGTCCCCAAGGGGGAGGTGGGGGGGAGGGGTCCCGAGCCCCTCTGTCTGCAGGGAGAACACCCCGGGAGCCCCCCCTGTCGACAACCCAGACATCCGACGTCTCGATTTTTTCGAGACGCGGGCCCCCGACCTCCCGACCACTTCCCTGGGGCCGGTTTTTCATCCCGAATCGTTTTTTGACGCTCCCGAGGCCCGGCAAGGGCCCCGAGAGGCTGAAATTTGAGAAAAACCTCCGCCTCGATTTTTTCGAGACGCCCGATGTCTGGGAAGTGGGGCCCCCGGGGGGCGGAGACCACGACCCACAGGACCCCCCCAGGGCCCCCCCCCCCCTGGAACCTCCTCCGGGATCCCCCGCGGGACCCCTCGCCAGGGAGGCCGCCCTCCTCCTGCTCCTCCTCCTGCTCCTCCTCGTCCTCCTCCTCCTCCTCGTCCTCCTCCTCCTCCTCGTCCTCCTCCTCCTCCTCGTCCTCCTCCTCCACCTCCTCCTCCTCCTCAGTCTCCTCCTCCTCCTCCTCGTCCTCCTTCTCCTCCTCCACCTCCTCCTCCTCCTCATTCTCCTCCTCCTCCTCCTCCTTTCTCCTCATCCCCCTCCTCCCTCCTCCCTCCTCCTCCTCCTCCTCCTTGGGCGGACAACTACTGCCCACCAGGGGGAGGGGTCGAAGGGAGGCGACCTCCCCTAGAAGCAGTCATCACGTCGATTGATTTCCGCCTGGATGGGTCGCTCGAGGAGGAGGGCCCAGGGAGAAGGGGGGCGGCGGCGGGGATGACAGCTCCAACGGAAAATCGTCTCACACACGCCGACACAGGGCTCATTTCGATTCCTCCGATTCGATTCGATTCGATTTCGACGGTTTCCGATTCCGACTCGATTCGACTTGGGATTCCGGCTTTAGATTCCGATTTCTTATCGGGGGCATACTAGCTTGCCGATTTCCGCCGATTCGACTTTTCCCGATTCGGCTGCCGATTTCCGCCGTTCCGATTCATTTTTATCGCCGATCCAATTTGTCGATTCGATTCTGAGCTCTCCTGCCGACAGGGTCGGCGGATGCAAGGGCGCCCTCGAGGGCGCGAAGTTCTTCGCGTTGCGCGGCCGACCCCTCCTCATCCTCCTCTTCTCCCCTGGGGGGCGGCGCGAGAGCGCGAAGTCAGGCGCCTTTGCGGATGAAGGCGAGTGGGTGGAGCCTGGTTAGGAGGAGGGCCTAATTAGGGAGGGGGGGGAAGCGGCTGCGGGGACGACGACTCCAGCAGAAAAACGTTTTCCACGCGCCGACGGGGTCGGCTCATGAAGCCGAGTGGGTGGAGCCTGCTCGGGGCGTTTTGCGCGGAGCGTCCTCAGAGTTTGGCCCGCTGTCCGTGGCTGCGCCTGGTCTTGCCAGGTCTGGCCAGGCGCCCCGCTTGAAACAATCGTAAGCATCTGCCTGGTGGGGGCCTTGGTTTCGCCGGGTGGGGGGCTGGTTTTGCTTGAGACGTCGTCGCACTTCGTTCTGTGTGGCTTGGTTTGGGTTTCGGCGCGGTTTCGCTCGAGACGCCCTCGCAGCTTGCTTGGTTTGGCTTCGGCGAGGTTTCGCTTGAGACGTCCTCACGAGGATCCCAAACTTGGGAAAACACGAGAGACCACGAGCCGCGACCGCGAGGAGCACTGATCAGAGCGCCGCAGTGTAGACAACGGATGGAAGATCTGCAGTGTAAGCTATTTGATCCAAGTTGCGTGGCACTTGCCATGCGGCGTAATTAAGGTTAGTCATGCGGTGGAAGCGATGCGGCGGAAACTCCGCGGTGCAAGCTATGTGGTGCAAATGATTTTTACCCACGATTTGACACATCCCACGCTCTTGCAAACATCCCACCCACCCACCCGCAACTTGGTTTGCAAAACCTCTTAAGACCGACTACGACGACACCGACGACAACGACTACGACGACACCGACGACGTCTCCGACGACTTCGACGACGACAACGACGCCGACGCCGACGACGACGAAGACGACGACGACGACCGCCAACGAAGACGACGACGAGGGAGGAGGAAGGACGACGACGGCGACAACGACGACAACGACGAGGGAGGAGGGAGGACGGCGACGACGCGAACGACGAAGAAGGAGGAAGGACGGCGACGCCGACGACGACAACGACGAGGGAGGAGGGAAGACGACGACGACAACGACGACGACGACGACGGCGACGAAATAGGAGGGACGACGACGAGACGCCGACGACGGACGACGACGACGACGAGGGAGGAGGAGGAAGGACGACCACGGCGACAACGACGACGGAAACGACCACGACGCCAAAGAGGACGACGACGACGAACACGAGGAAAGACAGAGGACGACGTAGGCGACGACGACGACGACGACGACGCGGGAGGAGGGAGGACGGCGACGACGACGACGACGACGACGCAAGAGCGCTCGCGCACGTTTTTGTTGAAAATCCGTGTTGCGAAACTTTGGGTTTTTGTAGGTTGTTTTTGACACACGATTTTGAAATCCTCCCGAAACCGATGGGTTTTGAAGGATTTCGGCATACGCGCGCGACGACGCGCGCGTCTGCACTTCGCCCATTTTTTGCAGAGGATTCTCGCGACGGCACACGCGCAAGGGCGTTCGACAGATTTCGACATGCGCGCGCGAAGCCCGTTTAATAGAATGTTGTGAACATCTGGAAAAACCTAAGGTTTTCTTAAGATTTCGCAAGAGCTCGCGCGGAAGCTTTTCTAGCAAATCAGTGTTGCGAAACCCTGTGTTGTGGTATGTGTTTTGGAACCTCGATTGCGAAATCCTTCCGGCACCGAAGGTTTTTGAAGGATTTCGGCATGCGCGCGCGACGACGCGCGCGTGTGCACTTTGTCCAATTCTTTGCAAGGGATTCGCGAAAAAGTGGTATGGTATAACAAAACATGTCACCGCATAGCTTTTTTTATATATATAAAAAAACAAAAAAACTAGGGAACCTCAGGGGGGGGATACCGGCTGGCCTGGGACATTGTGATTTCACATCTAAAATGGACATGTGGTCATAATCATATGTGATTGACATGCCCGAAAGGGGGACCGATAACGCCGGGGGGGGGGGGTAGAGTCTATTTTCTTTAGCGGTGCAACCCACATCGCCTCGCATTCGCCAACAGATGGCTGACTGCAAGCCGGTGTTTGCCCGTGGATTGGCGTTAGAAGGAAATTGTATCTTGAGACTAGCGGTCCACCAGAGACTTTCAGCCTCCGTGCGGCCCTCCTCAGGTCCTCTTATGCCGTACCGGTTGCTCGGGGAGTCCGAGAGTGTTGGGGTTCGGGTTGTTGTCAGGACGTCATGGTTCGGGGTGGGATGCGGTTTTTGGGTTCGGGTTGTGGTTCGGATGCGGTTGGGGGTGGACGTTTGGCATCGGTGTCGTCGCTGGCTAGGGCCAGCGTTGGTTTCAGGCTTATGGTGTCGATTCCGGTTCGCAGTAGCGCATGTTGTGTTCTGCAGAACATCGACCGCTGGGCGTGAATCACGCGTTCGCTTGCGTCCAGAACATGTGTTCGGTCGAAAATGATGGCTCACAGTTGTGGATCCGCAGGACATAATGACTCACACTTCGGCTTGAGATTACATGAATAATGATATACATGTTATTCGGATCGGCCGGGGGGAGAAGTTTCGCATGTTGCTTTGGCCAAAGTCATGACCGGATGACCCACACTTTATTTTTGGGAGGAAACATGATTCACCCTCTTGGCGCTTCTCGCGAATATATCGCATTGTGGCGGCTTCTGGAATTCACACTGTGCAAACAGTGGGTCGCCGCCTCCCGCAAGTGAACCTATGCAAGAGGCGAGGCCTCGCTGCTGGGCACCCGATAGGTGAATGCCAACTGAGATGCGGCGTGACACGGGAATTGCATGAGCATGATCAGTGATTGTTGCCTTCGCGACCTCTTGAACGAGAGCGGTCTTGCCGCGCTCGTCACGTCGTGTGCCCATCATGTATCGCTTTTTCGGCATGAGATTGTGGAGGACGATCAATGGAGAGGAAACATGTTGCCAAATAATTTCCAGATGTCTAAGACATGTGTTAAACATGTAAACAAACATGTTCAAAACATGTTCATAACATGCTTCCGACATTTGAACACATTTTGAATTCAATGATAGGACTGTTAGGGTGTCCAGTGTCGTGGCATCCACAAGCATGGGGCCTTGAAGGTCGCAAGCCTGGCACACGTCTATGGCTCGGTGCCTCCTCGAGCGCATTGGTGTGCAGCCAGTTTCAACTCCTGTTGCTCGGGGGTGGACAGGCCTCCTACCCTGACACGTCGATTAGCGAATGGGCCGTTTTCGGTTCGCGAGAGGGCGTCGCGGCCGTCATGTTTGCGGGTCCAGGTCTGTCGGTTTCGGTCGCAGGCCGTTTTCATTAAGAGGAGGTTTACTAAAGGGATGTTTGTCCACCGCCGATATGTATCGCCTGTTCGGCATGGGGCCTTGAAGGTCGTAAGCCTGGCACACGCTTATGGCTCGGTGCCTCCTCGAGCGCATTGGTGTGCAGCCAGTTTCAACTCCTGTTGCGACCTGGTGTGCTGTCCCACGCATGGCCTGGGCATCGCTCGGACGTGTGCATTTTTTCTCGGCGAGAACCATCGAAGACCATCCTGGACCATCGGCAGGGGGCGGAGTCGTCACTTCTTCCCATCCCCCCCCTACATGCCCATCTTTCCTCCGCCTGTCCTGGTGTTCACCCTCACCTCCTGGCGATGCTGTTGATTGTTTCATACTTTTCTGCGTCGTCGCCCTTTGCATACCTCTCCTCGTCCTCCCTTACCCTCCCCCTCATTCATATCCTCATAACGTGATGCCATGGCATAGCCATGCGCCGCAATTGCCGCCCGCAGCCAACCCCGTGCTGTGATTATTGGTCGCAGTTGCACTATTTTTGGGCCGTGCCCCGAACAGCTTGGCACCATCACATGCGGGAGAGTTTGTGTCAGTCTTGGTTATTGCAGGTGTGTCGAAACAATTGATGTTGCTTTATAGCGGTGGTGCCTTCTCCTCATCCCCTCTCCTGTTCGTCCCTCCTCTTCGTTCGGTGGCGAGTGAAAGGGGGAATGAGAAGGAGAAGGCCTTCTCAGAAGGCGGTGGGACTTCTCAGAAGCCCTCGCGCCTTCTGAGATATTTCCTGCGTTTCTGGGGAAGGTTCAGACAACTTTTGAGAAGGCTGGGGGACTTCTGAGCCTTCCAGGAAGGCCCGCCCCTTCTCATTTCCCCCCCGGGCTCGCCGCCGAGTTGAGGAGGAGGAGAAGAAGTAGGGGGAGGAGGAGGAGGAGGAGGAGGAGAAGGAGGAAAAGGAAAGGAGGAGGAGGAGGAGGAGCAGGAAGAGGAGGAGGAGGAGGGGGAGGAGAAGGAGAGGAGGACGAGGAGGGGGGGGGAGAGGGGGGGGGGGGGAGGAGGAGGAGCAGAAGTGGGAGGAGGAGGAACAGGAGGCAAGAGGAGGAGGAGGAGGAGGAGGAGGAGGAGGAGGAGGAGGAGGAGGAGGACAAGACAGGACATCCGCATAAGGGGGTCAACGCCTAAACGCCCGCGAAGGAGCTGTGGAGTACGACTTGCAAATTCCCCTGCGATTCTTGTATGCCGCCCACCCAGACTTCTCATGAGGCTGGCAGGGGGCATACCCCGAAGCTCAAGGGGGCGAGCTCCGAGGTGACCCCGTCAGAGAGGCTCGCTGATTGAGACGAGTCCCTGCGGGTCAGTGCGAGGGGAACCTCTGCTGGCCTTTTCGCGTGCCCACTCCGGGGGACGCGCCGGCGAACAGGGTTCCCAAGCAGGGGGTTCCCGCAGCCCCTCTTCAATTTGTGCGTCAGAGCTCCTGGACTCCGAGAAGTTCCCCCCCTCCTCCCCCCCTCCACAGAAGCTCCAGCACTCCGAGATGTCCTCGCTAGTGCTCGTTGCTCTCACTACGCCGAAACCGATGCTTCCCGCGCCAAACGCGCTCAGATCTCGTTTCCCGCGCCAAACGCGCTCAGACATGCACAACCTCTGTCCTCTGCAAGGTCACACTTACTACATCAGAAAATCTGGGGATACATGCGGCACGTGCAGAAGGTGGACCGAGGACGAGAGACGGGGAGACGACGCAGGGGAGCGGGGGAGGGGAGAGAATGCAGGAGGCCCCTGCACGCCGAGCACCTGCTGTGCCCACGCATCGGACAGAGTCCCCCTCCTTCCCGCTCCCCCCCCACCTCCTCCGTCTGCACTCCGAGAGCCCTCGCTCGTGCTTTCAGCTCTCGCTGCGCCGAGACGGACGCTTCCCGCTCTAAACGCGCTTAGAGATGCCTATCTTCGTCCTGCAAGGTCACAACTTACTACGCCAGAAAAAATCGGGATACATGCGGCTCATGCAGAAGATTTGCACGACATCTCCGTTCAAGGTAATTATCTGTCTACGTATGCGTATTTGTCTCCCACTTGGGTAAACAATCCCACAGATACCCACTTTGAAACGGCGTCTTCAATTGTATAAACAAGTACGGCACATGCCTCTCAGAGCCAGCTGTTGCAGAATTTCCACTGCGGGAACAAATTGGCCAAAGCTCTCCATCATTAAGTCGTAGACAATATTTGCCATTTTTCTGCGTCTTTGATTAGGTCTAACATGGCACCATGCAGGTGGATCGTCTCTGCCGGGCTCAATGTGATTTTGCCTCCTCCGTGTTTTGTGAAAAATCATCATGCTTCTAATTCTGTCAGTGCATCCTCCACTTTTGCTGTGTGAGACCAGGGGGCAACTTTTGCTGAACTGCTTCACCCGAAGCAAAGAGCCTGAATTGTTCAGAAGCACCTCAGAAATTTCCTGCAGTATG
Organism: Prorocentrum cordatum; assembly: GCA_963575745.1. Lineage (NCBI taxonomy): Eukaryota > Dinophyceae > Prorocentrales > Prorocentraceae > Prorocentrum > Prorocentrum cordatum. The sequence continues at coordinate 5,402 of CAUYUJ010020948.1, read as the reverse complement.
TTCCGATTTGCCGAAATATGGATCATGGGTTTTCGTGGTTCATCAGTGGTGGAGGCCAGTGGCCTCCGAACCCTGGGGCCTCCATCTTTCCCCTGGCTTTTGTCGTCCAACTTATCTCTCCGGCGTGCAAATACATGCAGTTCTGGGTCAATAGGGTTCAATTCGCGCGGTTGACCTTCGATCTCCAGTGCCAATGTTTCTTAACACATCGTTCTTTGTTGTTCTGTCTCCTCAGTTGCTTCAAGGTCACACTCCAATCTTCCATCGGAATCTGGGTCGATGCGGCGCATGAAACTCCCATCACCTGAAGAGCAGGGGTCTATGGGTTTTCGGGGTTCCTCATCAGTCGCTGCCGATGACCTCCGAACCTCAGGGCTTCCATCTTCCCTCGAGCTTTTGTCGTCCATCTTCGCTCGCACGCGAACAATCGAATGCAAAGCGCTCAATTGGACTCCGTTGGAGCAGTTGTTCTTCAATATCCTGGTGCATCTTCTCCACAGTACTCAGTCGTTCATGGGTTGTCGAGATTCTTCATGGACACCTTCCGGTTGCTTCTGAAATTCGGGGCATCCATCTTCCTTCTGGGAGCTGCTGTCCAGCGACGGCACTTGATCAATCGACGGCTTCTGTTCGCAAGTGACAATCCTGGCAACTTGGCATTTCCGAGCGCGGGTACGGCGGATCCGTTCTCTTCGTCTTTGGCTCGTCTTTTTTTCCAGGACCACACTCCAATCCTCCATAGACTTTTGGAAAGTTGCGGCACAAGAAAATTCCGTGACCACGTCACGACCGTCACGCGAGAAGAGGTCGAAAAAGGTACGGTATCGGAATGGCTGCAGGGATTGGTTTGTTTATTCTTTCCGTCGTTCCTCCTCCCCCCGCACTCCCTCTCTGGCCCGCAACTGGAGAATATATGAGGCGGAAGCTAGGTGAGTGAGTTTCAGTGAAAATCCTCCCTCCGTCGGGGTTCTAAGTGCCTGAGCCACCAACGCCGATCTGGAGGAGGAGGAGGAGGCTCCCCCCGTGGTGGAGGGGGGGCGAGGAGGAGGAGGCCCCCCATCGGAGGAGGCAGACGATCAGCAGCAGCAGGAAGCCTCATCGGACGAGGCGGAGCAGGACGGGACGGCAGAGACGGGGGGAGGTGGCGGTGCACGGAGGACGGAGAAGGCGACCGTGCACGAAGGATTTGGGATGAGTTCGGTGACGAGAAGGGCGGAGCAAGAATGGGACGAAGGAGGCGTGACGGAGGAAAAGGAATTGGAGGAGAGGGGGAATTGGAAGAGGAGCCCGCCTCCTTGCTCCATCTCCTGTCTCCTCCACCTCTTTTTTTTCCTCGCTCCAGGTGGGCGCGGCGGGCGCTAGTACCCCGCGCGCCCGGACGGACACCCCGCCCGAATTGTTGTTACCTCCCTTTCTCGCTCCTCCCCCCCTTCTCTTCCTCTTCCTCCTCCTCCTCCTTCTCCTCCTCTCCTCCTCCTCCTCCTCATCATCATCCTTCTCCTCCTCCTCCTCCTCCTCCTCCTCCTCCTCCTCCTCCTCCACGTTCTCCCCCTCCTCCTCCTCCTCCTCCTCCTCCTCCTCCTCCTCCTCCCCACCTCCCTCCTCCTCAACCTCCCACCTCCACCTCCTCCCCTACTCCCCTACTCCTCCTCCCCCTCCTCCTCCTCCTCCTCCTCCTCCTCCTCCTCCTCCTCCTCTACCTTCCTCCCCCCCCCTTCCCTGGCATAGCAGCGCGACGAGAAGCATGTCTTGCCGTCAGCGCCCGCCGCTCAGGCCGCTCCGAGCCCCGCCCCGCCCTGCAACCCAGCGGGTGCGCCCCGCTCCGCCCACCCACTTGGCTTCGCAGGACCGGCCCCGCCCTCGCCACCGGATCGCGGACGGAGCCAGGACGAGCATAAATCCCCAAACGTGATCGCGTCGTACAGTGGAGACCCGTGACAAGAAGCACCCTGCTTGCCTCCAGGGTGCCCTAGGTTTCTTGTGTGCTCGATGGTTTTGCGATGGAAAGCGTGACGCTCCCCCACCGAAAATCCATGAACGCCCTGGGGTCTCAGGGTCGGGTTTCTTGTGGAAGGTTTCTTGTGGAAGGGCCACTACTGTAACAGAAAGTCACGACGAGAGGGTTTGGGCCATGTTCGGCCTCTTGGTGCCCTCGCCAGGCCTCGGGACCGTCAAAAACGACTCCGGGTGAAAAGCCGGTCCCAGGGCAAGGGTCGGGATTTCCAGGGACCTCGCATGTACGGGTTCGTTTCAGCGCGTTCCAAAACGCTATCAGAGCGTTCCGGAACGCTCTCAGCGCAATCGGGAACGAGAAGGCCGTGGCGCCCGAGACGTCTTCCAAAACCGCTGGATCTCATACATTCACGAGTTATCCTCACCGGATGCTTGTCCTAGTCCTAGCTTCGTCTGAGGAGGGGGAGGAGGAGCATGACGCTCAGAATGCTTCCTGGGGGCCTCCTTAGGACCTCTTGGGTGCTTTTCTGGTGCCTCCTGGGGGGCTCCCCAGGCAGTGCAGGGGCGCGTCGGCAGACTCTTGCCGGCGTGCAGCAACAACGCGGCGGAGTACGAGGGCATGCTCAGCTGCTTCTGGGACGCCTTGCAACGGCCCGACGCGGCGGTCACGTTCCAGGTTGACTCCTTGCTGCTGGCACGTCAGTGCAATATGGAGTGGCGATGCCGTTCGCCGTCGCTCATCCCATATTGGGAGCAGGCTGCTGACCTGTTACGCAGGCTCCGCGATAGGGGCACGGCGTACACCATTCGTCACATCTACCGAGAATTCAACGCACTTGCTGACAGCATCGCCAATGAGGTTATCAACAACGGCCAAGACATCACGGAACATTGGCTTATGTGAGAGATACTGGGACACGCAATGATTCTTCGGATTGGTTGAAAGCCAAACGGAATTACATAGAGTACAGGAACCACCGGCCATCATTGTCATGCAGTGCGGATATTCTTGGTTACGACGGCAGGGTTGGACACGACAGCATGTATTCGATACGCATTTGAGCAAACCTGAGGAACTGGCAGCATGCATTCGGCACGCCGGCATTTGAGCAAACCTGAGGAACCTGAGCAAACCTGAGGAACTGGGGGCACCACCAAACAACAAAAAAAAACAAATCCTGGGGGGCTCCCCTGGGGTTTCGGGGCCTCTCTGGAGGAGTGGCTGCAGGCGGCGCGGCGAGAGCGCGCCGTGGCCACTTTGGTCTGTGGCGCTTGCGGGGGACTCTACGAATGCACCCCGTTTGTCAATTGTCTCAAAAGCGCATTGCATGCCATCATGGTTACCACTTAAATCGGGCCGGGCGAAAGGGGGGGATTGGGAAAGGGGGGGTTACGAAACTCGCTGCATGCAGCTGGTTCGCTTCACCGAGGGCCCATTCCCGATACAATCCCGCCTCTGCGCCGGAGCGCCGGGAAAATCAGCTACGTGAGCTGATTCTCGAACCCCCCCTTTGCTATCCCCCCCTTTCGCCCGACTCGATTACATCAAATTTGATGAGTGCCCAACCCGACCGCCGAAAAGTCCACGGCTTCCACCGCCTGACTTCTCCGACCCCGACGCCCAGATCAGATGCGCCGTCGACCGATTCGCTGACCGCGATGGAAGCACAGTGCCGCTGGCAGGCGACGATCCGCGTGCACGCCAGGCCCAGCAAGGCTCCGGCCCGTTCAACCAGCAAGGGGCGTTCAACCAGCAATGGTCTGCGGCGCTTGCGGGGGCTCCACGAATCCACCCAGTCCGTGCCGACATTGCCACCAGAAGCTGCGATGCCACTGCCCGTCCGCTGGCCTGCGCGCTCGCGCGCCTCGGCGTGCACGCTCTTCGGGCTCTTGGCTTAAGTCGGGCCTGTCCCTCTACAGGAGGAAAGTTTAAAATATTGTGAAAACAAAAAAACCAGGGGACGATTTGTTCTATCTATCTTTACCCCCTCTAGGAGGACATGCCCGACCTTACTCTTGGCCGCCGAGGGCCGGGAGCAGATCATGAGCGGCGTAGGCTGCACGCCAGGCGACGCGCCTGGCCGGGGAAGGCGCCCTTGCCAGCAGCTGCGCCTTCCGGAGCCCAGACGCCCCCGAGCCATGAAAACATCATGGCTGGAGGATCTTCCATGTTCTCGGCCTCTGGAAGCCCTTTCCGGGTCTCGGGACACTCGAAAAGATACCCAGGATGAAAAACGGGTCCTTGGCAATTGGTCGAGACTTCTGGGAGTCGATGTCATGAACAAATAATGGCATCGGGGGTCTGGGATATCTTGGCGCTGCGATGTCTTTTACACGGGGCGTCTTCGCCTGGTCGGACGGATCCAGGGCTATCACAGACGGATCCAGCTCGAAATCTGGCGCAGAATCATGGGCTCTAAAGCTCCAGCCGTGATTTGTCGTGACGTCGCATTTTCTCGCAATGTCGAATCTCAGGGGGTGAGAGAGCACGAGAGGGGCACGAAAGGTTGGTGGGGGGGGGGGCAGGGGGAAGGAGAGAGGGAGGGAGGCAGGCTGGACCAGTTCCCGCCTGCCCCGCAGGTCCCCACAGGGACGTTTTTTTTTCCCCGGCCAGCCCAGGCGGCGAAGTAGGTCGGAGGAAGGCGAGGGGCGGAAATGGGGAGGAGAAGGCAGGAGGTGTTGATGATGATAACGATGATGATGATGCTGATGGTGATGCTGATGCGAATGCTGATGCTGATGCTGCTGATGATGCTGATGCTGCTGCTGATGATGGTGATGATGCAAATGATGATGCTGATGATGATGCTGATGATGGTGATGATGATGATGATGATGATGCTGATGCTGCTGATGATGATGATGATGATGATGATGATGGTAAACATGATGATGATGATGATGATGATGATGATGATGAAGATGATGATGATGATGATGATGATGAATGATAATGATGATGATTGATGAATATTATGATGATGATTGCTGTTATGATGATATGATGATGATGATGATGATGATGATGATGGATGATGATGATGATGATGATGATGATTGATGATGATGATGATAGGAGAGGAATGATGAGGTGATGATGCTGATATGATGATGATGATGCTGATGCTGATGCTGATGAGGAGGAGGAGGAGGAGGAGGAGGAGGAGGAGGAGAAGGAGAAGGAGGAGGAGGAGGAAGAGGAAGAGGAGGATGAGTGGGGAAAGGTGGAGGGACTTGCACATAGGACTTGCGTGTGGACTCCGGCCCTCAGGCCGCGTTCGCACCCCGGCGTAGACGAGCAGCCGCCCCGTTGGGCCTACGGTGGCTGCGCAAGAGCGTAGACGAGCAGCCGCACAGCGGTCCGTCCTCCCTCCCCTGGGGCGAGGGGGGGCGGGGAGGGCAGGCATGGAGACCGCAGGGGGCAAAAAGAGGGGAAAGGAGGTGGGAAA
>CAUYUJ010020947.1:25000-147349 GCA_963575745.1 Prorocentrum cordatum | reverse complement strand
CGCTCCCTCCGAAGGAGGCGAGCAAACCGCTCGAGATCCCCGAGGGCGCTGTACTCACGGACTGGGCGACGGCGACGTGGGATGACGGCCACACTTGGGAGATGACGGATCAGGTAACTTGGGAGATGGTGAAAGAGCAGGGCAAGGGTGCCAAGGGCGAGAGTGAATACACTAAACATCTGCACGAACTCGTTGCCAAAGACGGGAGCACGTGGCGACTGGTACGGAACACCGAGAACCGCATCAGCGGCCAGCGTGCATCCCAGATGTCAGAGATGCTGCGCGTGCAGCGGATTGCGGACGGGCGGTCAGTGTGGAAGCTGCAGATGGTCATCACCAACTTCAGCCAGGAGCAGGTGGACGCAGCGACAACTGGCATGAAACCCATCATCAAGAGGTTTGCGGACGAAGAGATTGACAAGTCGGAAGCAGAGGTTCAGAAAGGCCAGCTGAGGAAAACGATAGTGAAAGATAGTCAGGAGACCACGGCGCCGATGAAGCGCCCAGCAACCTGCGAGGAGACCACGGCCCCGATGAAGCGCCCCGCAGCCAAGGACGACGACATCGTATCCGATGACAAGGATGATGAGGCACCCACTGGCGAGATGAAGCGCCCGTCAGCCGCCGTGGACAGCGATGGCAATGGTGATGCAGAGCCAGACGGCGCCGCCTCTCACAAGCGTCCAGCAGCAGCCATTGCTGACGATGGTGGCAGCGACTCGTCCAGCGTCGTCGAGAGGCCCGCGAGGAAGCGGCCTGCCAGCTACCCACCGCCACAGCAGCAGCAGCAGCAGCAGCAGCAGCAGCAGCAGCAGCAGGTCAGCGCAGATGCAGGCGGGCCGAGCACCGACAGCGAGAGCGTGATGGGGAGGCCGCCGCCAGAGCGCAGCTTGCTGGACCAGGTTCCAGAAGGGGAAATCGAGGGATGAGGTGAGGCAGAGGAGGAGGAGGAGGCGGATGAGGAGGAGGAGGAGGAGGAGGAGGAGGAGGCAGCGGGAATTCCAACGGTCGAGGCCGACGCCTTGGCGGCCTTATGGGACAATGCCTTCGAGACAGCGGGAATTCCAACGGTCGAGACCGACGCCGTGGCGGTCGTATGGGACAATGCCTTCAATACAGCGGGAATTCCTGCGGTCGAGGCCGAGAGGGAGGAGGAGGAAGAGGAGGAGGCGGAGGAGGAGGAGGAGGCAGAGGAGGTAGGAGGAGGGAGGAGGAGGAGAGGGAGGGGATGGGGAGGAGGAGGAGCGAGCGGAGGAGGAGGAGGAAAGGAGGAGGTGGAGGAGGAGGAGGAGGAGGAGGAGGTGGAGGAGGACAGATATCCAAATCCCAGGTGCCGCTGCTGGGCAACGCGCTGAACATGGGGGTCATCGACCTCGACTGAACGGCGACGGCGGCATGTACGCGTCGGAGGGCGCGCGGCAGCGCAGGTATCGTGTGCGCGTGTGGAGGGGGGCTCGGTTGCACAAAACAGAACCCCCTAAGATAATGAAGGTCGTCACCACCTCCCTATTATCCTCCTCCTCCTCCTCCTCCTCCTCATCCTCCTTATCCTCCTCCACATCCCCTTCCTCCGCCTCCTCCTCCTCATCATCACCCTCCTCCCCGACCTCCTCCGTCCAGAGATAGTGTTAAACAATCCCAGTGACTGAAATCGTTCGAATCGGTTCGAAATTGGTCGGCCGTGGCAGCACATCTGGCCCAAGGACGCCCTGGGCATGAGCAAAGTCACGTTCGACGAGCAAGTCACACGTGACTTCAGAACGTCAACCCCCATCGGCCGCCGTCTGCTTCGGGGCGCAATGGCTGATGCACACGTGCATGAAGATCCGAGCCAGGCGTTTGTTACCCTGTCGCCCCCTCCTTCTCCTCCTCTTCGTCCTCCTCATCCTCCTCATCCTCATCCTCCTCCTCATCCTCCTCCTACCCATCATCCTCCCCCTCATCTTCCTCATACTCCTCCTCATCCACCTCCTCCTCCTCCTCCTCCTCCGTGTTCGAGGCTGGTGGCGCCGAGGCCGAGCCAGTGCCAGCCGAAGACACGGCGCCGCTTGTTGCGGCCCCCGTGCCCACGCCGGTTGACGACGAGACCGTGCCGTACGCCGACATGTCGGCTATGTCTCCCACCGCGGCTGCTGCCCCGACATGGGTCGCCGCCAGCGAGGCAGCTGCCCCGAGCGCGACTGCGAGCGGGGTGATGGTGCAGCCGCCGCAGCCCTGCAAGGACGGCGTGAACCTCGAGGAGCTCAACAGGACGCTCGAGAGCATGATCGGCGACGAGTGCGACCTCGAGAAGCGGCTTGAGGAGAAGGCACGCAGCGTCGATGAACTACTCTCAGGGTCGATGCGCGCAAGCTCGTCTCGACGGCACGCCTCAACGCGACGCGACGCCGCTCAACGCCTGGCGTTGAGTGGCGTCGCGTCGCGCGACGCCGCTCAGCGCCTGGCGTTGAGTGGCGTCGCGCGACGCCGCTCAACGCCTGGCGTTGAGTGGCGTCGCGTCGCGTTGAGTGGCATGACGTGGAGGCGTGCGGCGCGCGCGAACACTGTGATGAGTTCAGTCGACTCGCTACCAGGCGGTGAAGATGATGAACCTGGAGAATCAGACGAGCCTGCACCAGCAGTTCGACGCACTCTTCAAAGACAACGACGTGGAGTTGCAGCCCGAGGATGCCGTCGACGCCCAGCACGGAGGCTGGCGATGCTGCGTTGGTCGACGACGACGATGAGTACCTCGACATGGAGAGTAGGGACGGCAAGTACTTCGCAAAGTGCAAGGCTGACAACTTCTCGTTCCCTGCCCGTGGAGCTGCAGGCAACCCGCAGGGCGGGCGCTGGCAGCGGCACCTCAAGCACGACGCAGAGGATCGTGCGGCATACGATGCGCTGAAGGGCAACGTGAGTGCGCAGGCCGCGTTCCGTCAGAGATGGTTGAAGAAGGAGTACGAGAACCACATCAAGGAGCGCAAGCACGTCTTGCAGAAGACGACCACTGAATATTCGGACGGCCGCTACTACACGATAGATCGCTGCATCGTCGAGGAGGCGAACAAGCAGACTGCGATGAACTACTGCCTCCGCTGCCTCACGATGGGCTACCCGTGGGTCAAGTTCTGCGGCTGGAGGAAAACGACGCTCTTCTTGTACAAGCTCGAGGGGATCCAGGAGCAGCAGATGGAGCAGTGGACCATCACGAAGACCACCTGGGAGTCGAAGACGAAGGAGCCTTTTAGGGGTAACACCTACACCTTGACCATCAGAGACTCCAAGAGGGTAGTTTCTATGCTTTTGGATCGTGAATGTTGTATAGATACCATATTTGGATTCGGGGGCCTTGTCGGGCCCGTCGGCTTCGTCTACCGCCATGCACATGCGGCCTCTGATGGCCACGTGATTTTTTGAACAGCTGTTTGAAATACTGTGACACCCTCTTGGAGCGCTCAACCTGCGTTGTGAACCACTCGAAGAACGGCGTGCCACCGCCGCTGGCGTTGGCGGGTGCAGCAGCATCAGCTAGCGCTGCAACCAGCGCTGCCGCCGCGGCGCCTGCAGCAGCGGTCAAGCCCACGGCCAAGAGCACAGCGAAGGCGAAGGCGACACCGAAGAGGGCAGCAGGGGCGGCGACAGTCGCGGCAGCAGCACCGCCTGCCAAGCGGCGCACGATCGACGCGGCCGAGGAGAAGCCGAGCGAGCCGCCCAGCAAGAAGGTCAAGATTGAGGATGCCGCTGCAGAGGATTCATCTGAGGATGAGGGTGGTGCTGATGGTGGCGATGACGGAGCTGGCACCGAGGCGGAGGACGGGCAGCAGGACGATGACTCCGATGCGGAGCCGCTTGCAGTTCGGAAGAGGCCCGCTGCCAGGGCAACGGCTTCTTTACCAGCACTGGCGGCCGCGAAGATGAACAAAGTAGACTACGGCTTGGCAGCGGCGGCGGCGGCGTCCGTGAAGCAGCAGGTCGAGAGTGCAGACCCTTCATCAGCGTGGTACTTCTTCAACAACGCGCACTTCCTGGGACCGCTGCAGACTGCCATCGACAACCTTTCGATCGGCATTCGCGCGAAGCCTATCTACCAGACCTTCATCAGCGAGGACCTGGGGGCGCTGAGGACCGCCGCAGTCAAGGAGGCGGCGGACAAGATCAAGATTGACAAGACGGATCCCGATGGCAAGGCCAACGCGAAGCTGGAGAAGGACGCTGCAGCCGCCGCCGCGATGAAATCGTTCGACGATGATGTCGTTGCCTTCAACATCATGATCGGGCCACTGATCCAATCGCTGCAGGCGGAGACCAGGATGCTGAGCGCGCAGAAGGCCACCCGCGAGGAGGAGATGCGCAAGGCGCAGACGGGCTCGTCGTCCAGGGCACGCAGGGCCTCGTGATCTGCCCTGGCGGCATGGCGGCCACATCGCCAGCTCCACGAGGGTGCTCGCACGACGTCGCGGTGGGCAGGTGATCAGGGACTTGAACCTTCTTCGGCTTCCTCCTCCCATTCCTCCTCATCCACCTCTGCTTCCTCCTCTTCCTCCTCCTCCTCCTCAGCCTCCTCCTCCTCCTCCTCCTCCCCCTCCGCCTCCTCAGCCTCTTTCTCCTCCTCCTCCTTCCTCCTCTTCCTCCTCCTCCTCCTCCTGATCCTCCTCCCCTTCCTCATCATTCTCCCCTCATCCAACTCCTCTGTGGCATCCTCCTTCAACTTGGAAGCCTCACCCCTGGATGACAGAAGTGGGAAAAGACGAGGAGGATGCCGAGTGGAGTGAGATAGAGCATCGTCGTCCCTTGTCGGTGCAGGTGACGTCATCGTGCAGGCGGTGCAGCTGCGAGGTGGGCCCGTGACGCCAGCTCGGTCCTCTTCCTAATACCCTTCGTCCTCGTATCCTCCTGTACCTCCTCCTCAACATCCTCCGTCTCACCCTCCTCCTCCCCTCCTCCTCATCGTCCTCCTCTTCCTCCTCCTCCTCCTCATCCTCCTCCTCATCCCCCTCGTCCTCCGTCTCCGCCTCCACCTTGGGGGGATATGGGCCGCTGGCGGCCAGACCACCAGCGCATCGACAACTCAGCTCGGATCGTGGGCCCTGATGGGGCCTATCGGTGTACACGACTGCCCTGAGAGCGCCAACGACCCCTTTAGGGGTTTGGACGGCATGTATCAGCATCACGATTCCTCTTGTGATCTTCCTCCCCCCTCCGACGGAGCGACCGCTGGCTCGCACGGCATGGCAGTCGGTTTTTTGCCTCTGGTGCAGCTACTTCGGGCCTCGGTGGGTCAGTTTTCGAGTCCGGCAGCTGATTTCGGGACGTGGGCAGGCTCAACGCCAGCGTTGAGCCGCGTTGAGCCCCCCTGCGTTGAGCCTCACGAAACCCTGTAAAAACACAGGTAAAGTCACAGCTCAACGACTCAACGTTGAGCCGCGTTGAGCGTTGAGCCGCGTTGAGCCCCGAGGCAACACTCCTGGGGCCAAGAATTCTTGCGGTGCTCTGGTTTTTCAATAGCAGTGTCTGAAATTCGTGTGGCGGGATAAGGAATCACTGGCTCAGCCCCTCGTCGGCTCGCCTGGAACCTTTGTGCAGCGTTGTGGCGTGCCAGAGCTGAGTTTCGAAGCCTGAATAGCCAGGCGTCGCTTCTACTCTTTAAGTTCGCGCTCGAGCTGCGCGCGGTGCGCAGCACGTATGGGGGGGCTAACGTTTACATCGGGCATGTCAACATGTGGCGAGAACGAGACCACCCACACACATGTGCATCCATACGTATGTAAACGCACGCGTTGTGACGACATTGTGTGATGACACGCACGCACGAACACTCCAACACGCGTGCGGTTAAACACCTACATGACAATGCCATATCATACCTAGAGCATGTCGCGGTTATCACAATTGACTGCCCTACTATGCCCCCCCTTTGAGTTTGAGGAAGTTCGTAGGGTGCGAGCGCAGGGCAAATTGACGCCCGCGTTTGCTGAGTGCTGCAACGTTTCGTGAGAGCCCGTGGCCCAGGCAAACTCATATTTTTGTAATCTTCTCGTGTGCAGTCGATATGTTTGCAGACCATGTGGTCACCGCGATGGGGTAGCAGTGATGGGCGGGAAGATAATAGCGCATCGTGCGGCCGTTGGGTAATTCCATTGCGAGGCATCTGGGTGGTTCGAAGATAATCGAGCTCCGATGTCTGTCGGGTGCGAAGCGTGACGATGATGACCCAACCACGCATTGGAGCAACCGTTCATCACGATCGATTGCGTTGATGGCGTGGAGGCTCAAGCGAGCGAGGCTCGTGTTCGACATGAGAGCTGCTACCCAATCACGGAAGTGCAAGCGAAAGCGGTTCACATTTGTTGATGTTGAAGAATATATCCCTGCTTACGAGAATGATGATTTTACGGTTCAGGTCACGTCTATGCGGCGTGCGGGATCTAAGTTGTTGGAGCACCTGCAAAGTGTGTATGCATGTGGCAAACTGAGCGCATATGATTTCGCCCTGGCCTGTTATTGGGCCGACGCGGCTGGTTGCATGGGTGCAGACTTTAGCGCATTCGCACTTGAACCAGGGCAACAGTCTGGCAAATATCAGGCAAAACTTGATCGTGCCTTCCCCGACACTAAGCTGTATACGACCATCAAGGTTCCGAGGACGCACCCCCGAAAAACATTCGAGACCACACTGGGTCTGCAAGTTTCCCTGGTTTTCGAAAGCCTCGTGGATGAACTACGGCACACGCCTGGTATGCTAGATCAAGTTGTTGCCACAGACTGGCCCCCTGTTTACACCGAGCATCTGATTACGCGACAATGTAGAGACGCTGGTCGTCAGCTGCCTTTGCCTATTGCTATCTACACAGACGGCGTGAGATATCAATCTCCAACCTCTAGTACGTGTGATTCAATGTTGGGGGTGTGGCTAACTAACATGGTGACTAAAAAACGCCATCTGGTTGCGTCGTGGAGGTCAGGGCTCAGTTGCCGATGCGGGTGTAAGGGGTGGCATTCTACATGGGTGATTCTCAAATATATCAGGTGGTGCTTGGGCGCTATGGCGGATGGGCGTCGGCCATCGACGGATATGTGGGGGCGGGAATGGGGCGACAGTCACATCACGAGCAAAATGATTACGAAATACGGAGAGGACCTTGGCTTCAGGGCTGCGCTCGGATGGGCCAAAGGAGACCTTAGCGACATCAACAAAACACATGGGCTTCCAGCTGTGACGGCAAAAAACAATCCACGTCCGTTCTGTGATGCGTGTGACTCAGACATGCATGCTCATTACAGGGATGCTGAATGTGATCACTGGCCCTGGGACCTCGTGTCAGACGACGCCTACTACGATTTCTGTGAGGGGTGTGCGCACATTGTGGATGTTCCAGATTCAAAGACAAAAGCCGATATTCTTAAATCCGTCAAATTCATGAAGGGGTCTGGACAATATGGACCCACCGTGACCCAGAACCTTCCGACATACCACCTTCTTCGAGGTGATACGTTGGTTGCTTCTGAATGGACTCGGAACCCACAAGATGTTCACATGGTCAAGACACCAACCAAAATGGAATTCTGGAGGACTCCCAAAGACGAAGATGGCGCTCGAAAAGGTCCCGCGGCCCATGCTAATCCGATTTTCTCCAGGGTGCTCGGCACGTCCCCCAACAAAAACATTGCGATCGACATCATGCATACATTATGTTACGGGATCATCATGCGAGTGACCTCTGCCATACTGTGGCGCGTCATCTTTGCGAACCCCTGGCAACTCACTGGCAACAAGCCCGCTCGCATCGAGGGCGCAGTGGCCCGACTGCGGAACGCTATGTTCGAATGGCAAATCAACGAGGGGGTCCCAGCGGACCAGCGAATTGGCGATTTGAGTGTTTCAGTCTTGGGAGGGGATCCTGTCGACGACGAATTCGCTGATGACGTGCACGTTGGCTCTGCAATGAAGTTCAAAGCTCACGAAACACTAGTGATGTGCAGGTTTGCTGTATTTATCCTGGACAAGTACCCTGGGGTTCCTCACTGGGCCACGCTACGACAATGCGGAGGGGGGATCCTGGAATTCTATGACAGCCTGAAGCGTTTACCGTTCAAAGTCCCAGATGACACATTGCCGTATTTGCACGACGTGATGTTTAGGACTCTGGTCTCCGCGGAGGAAGCCCGCATCCACCACGTCCCGAAATTTCACTTCGCTGGCCATCTAGTTCAGAGGACATCGGGGAACTGAATAAACATATCAAACACACCAGGGGCCAGTAAAACAAAGTTCGGAGGACATCGGATGACCCTCCAACTCCCATCTACCTCCAGCTCATCCTTCCATCCACCTCCTCCTGCCCCTCCTCCTCCTCCTCCTCCTCCTCCTCCTCCTCATCTTTAGTATCCTCCTCTGCTTCCTCATCCTGCCTCTCCCCTCCCTCATGTCTTTCGTGACCCAAGGATCCGATTTCAGGGGAATCCTACACACTACAGCGTGTGGGTTGATGAGACACTCAACCTATTGTTTCGATCGTGTGCCGAGCGAGCCCATCAAATCAAGTTTGAACCTCGGATCTTCAAGATGTTCCGAACCATAGCGCATTTGGGTTTAGACAAGCGGATTTATGTTCCCCTGGATGAGTGACCCATATTGCCTACTCTATGCCACTCGAGCTGTGCATGCCATCGTGGATGCCGACGATGGCTGAGGATCTCTGCGAGGCTGCAGGGGTGCGGCGGCAAGACGCCACGGTGCCACACTCGCTGGAGGCGCACCGCGTCGTCGAGCTTATTTCGACGCAGGCTCTGCGGGCCCAATATCGCACTCGCTCTCTCATCCTGCCGCCTCTCCCTCTCCCTCGTGCTCTCCCATTCAATCTTGCTCTCCATCCTTGTACTCCCACTTTGTAGCTCGAGACACCCCTCCAAGCCCCAGCCCTCGGTTTCGATCTACGGCACTGCCCCAACACAGCGACGGCCCCGCGGGCCGATCGGAGATTTATGTTGCAGGGGTTGTGAGACGGCCCATTCGAGTTCTTTGAAATAATTTGCACCTCAGGTTCTCCCGCGCTGGCCGTGCGAATGCGACCGGCATTTCTCTCTACTATTGCTCTTCGCTGGCGCTGGTGCTGCTGCCGACGCTCTCTATGACCGTGGGCACAACGTTGCAACGTTTGAGATCAGAGATGACACGTCGCAGGACATCACTACCGTGCTCGGGTGCATCTACGCTACATATTGCGTGTGGAATCTGAAGCCCAGGGCAACAATGTGGGCGTCTCCTGAATGCAAAACGTGGTTGTCGTTTCTGACCCGTTTCTCGTTCCAGCGGTGTCTGAACGGATGGGGGGTGTTGGGTAATGATGACCACCCGAGTGTAAAGAATGCCAATTTCGCTTCTGTAATCCTAGCTTGGTTGGTGACACTGTGTTCGATCCGCGGTGTGTACTTTTCGATCGAGCAACCTATCTGCTCTTTGATGTTTCAAGTGCCATGGGTGCGCGATGCAACTATATTTGCAAGAGGGTACCGCATCACAACATCGCTAGCCCAATTCGGCGCACCTGCGGCATCGAAGATGCTAGAGATTTATACGAATGCTCCGCGTGACCTCGCGAATAAACACTTGGTCAGGCGGAACAAACGCAAGCCGAAAGGTCTCAGCACTAAGCAATTGACGCGTTTGACACCGCGAGGATCGAGTGGTGATCGCTCGTGGACTACTGGCAAGCGCGCTGTTCTGTCTGCTTCCCAAGAATACCCAGACTCGTTCGCAGACGCCATCGCAACCGTGACAGAGTTCTGTTTAGAGCAGTAATCACGTTTCGCGAGGCGAAGGGAAGCATCACTTCCTTCATCTCGCGTATCTCACCAAACCCTGATCTCTCTTCCATTGTAACACCCTCTCGCACTCTTGCTCACGCTCTGTTTGCTTACGCCGCACCCTCGCCATCTCTCAGGACCACGAGGTCATTCGTTAATTTGGCAAGTGCCACTTCGCTGTGCCGTGCGATGCACGTTCCCAAGACCAGAATCGATGAGCAGGCCGCCGAGATCAACGCGACGCGACGCCCCTCAACGCCAAACGTTGATCGGCGTCGCGCCGCGTTGAGCATCGGCGCGATGCATTGATACGGGTCGTGGGAGCGCGTTGACGAAATGCAATAACATGATCGGTAATGGATGGGACGAGGGGGGTGGGGACGGGAAGATGAGGCGGATAGAGGTGGAGAAGAGGTGGGTGATGTCTTCGCCAGCCGTCGTGTGCCCAAATTTGCAGGCACGGACACAAGGATGAGCACCGCGCGGCGGGTGCGAACGCATGGCTGACACTAGTGCTACACCCGAGACTCGGAACCCTACGAATATTTCGACGAGTGGGAATCACTAGTATATCACATTCCCCATCCACCTCCGCCCTGTCCACCTCACTCCCTCTCCTGTCCCGCCTCTCCACCTCCCTCTCGCACGATCCTCTCAGTCCCATCTCCCGTCCCTCCCCTCCCATCCATCCCTCCTGCACCTCGCATCCCTCTTCCCCTCCTCTCAGTGTACCTAGCCCGCAGACGGCAGCACACGGGACGAACGGCCTCCGAGAACTCGCGAACACGTGCGTCTGGACCTCCGAAACTGGGATCGGCAAAATCAGCATCACACATTTTCGGACTGAATACCCACCAACCTGTACGAAATCATCCACGTTCGAGGTGTCTGTGTTCCCTGGGATCCTGATTACGGGGTGGCTCTGGGAGTTAGGCTACTACACTTTCCCGCACGCGGAGTTTGACGACTCGCATCTAATTAGGACCCTTGTGAGGTTTGGCCCCAACTGGGGGCGGCACTGGGGTTTGATATGGCCTGCTCTTGCTGATGGCTATTGGTGGGATTGTAATTCCCCGCCGATGTCACCGCCGCCGCAGCTTACTGAGCAGCCTGCTGACGCCGAGCTTTTAGAGATGATCGGCTGATGATGCCGACTTTGAAAAGAGGATTGGTTGAAGAAAAAAGAAAGTTGTAACTCTATCTTCAGCGGGGCTCCGCCATCCGCCTGCCCCGTCCAGAAGAACCTGGGCCAAGCCAGGACGACGATATGGATGAGAAGGAAGGCGCTCTCGGGGTGCTCCTGGAGCGTCTTGGAGGCCTCTTGAGCAGTCTTGGGGCAATGGGGTGCTCTTGGGGCGTCTTGGGGCGTCTTGGAGCAATCTTGAACGTCGTTGAGCCATCTTGAGCGTCTTGGGGCGATGTCTAGTAGTAGTAGTAGTAGTAGTAGTAGTAGTAGTAGTAGTAGTAGTAGTAGTAGTAGTAGTAGTAGTAGTAGTAGTAGTAGTAGTAGTAGTAGTAGTAGTAGTAGTAGTAGTAGTAGTAGTAGTAGTAGTAGTAGTAGTAGTAGTAGTAGTAGTAGTAGTAGTAGTAGTAGTAGTAGTAGTAGTCGTAGTAGTAGTAGTAGTAGTAGTATAGTAGTAGTAGTAGTAGTAGTAGTAGTAGTAGTAGTAGTAGTAGTAGTAGTAGTAGTAGTAGTAGTGTAGTAGTAGTAGTAGTAGTAGTAGTAGTAGTAGAAGTAGTAGTCGTCGTCATAATCTGATCCATGAAATCTGATCCAAGGCATAAAATCTGATCCGTACCCTTTGGACCTGCGTTTTCTGATCCAACCCATCAGATCTGATCCAACACACCTGGATCACCACAGCTGATCCTATGGACCCCTGGGTCCTCTGGGCATCTCCCCCGGGGCCCGTTTTGTGAGGATGTCTCAGGCGAGGGCGCCTGTTTGGGATTCGTCACCGGATCCAGCGGATCCAGCGGATCCGTCCGGAAACGGTGCCGGAGGCCGCTCTGGGCTCCTCTGGGCATCCCCCCCGGGGCCCGTTTTGCGAGGATGTCTCAGGCGAGGGCGCCGGTTTGGGATTCGTCGGATCCACCGGATCCAGCGGATCCGTCCGGAAACGGTACCGGAGGCCGCTCTGGGCTCCTCTGGGCATCTCCCCCGGGGCCCGTTTTGTGAGGATGTCTCAGGCGAGGGCGCCGGTTTGGGATTCGTCGGCGGATCCACCGGATCCAGCGGATCTGTCCGGAAACGGTGCCGGAGGCCGCTCTGGACTCGTGCTCTTCGCGCCGGGGTGAGGATGACGTGAGTTCCACAGAAACTCCCTCAAATTATATCTAGTTCCTTTCACGTTGGACTCAAGCTCGCCTCAAGTCGACGGACGTTCGACGCAGCATCGACGCATGAGCGGAGCGAGTGGCTCCTGTAAGGTCCCCAGAGCGAGCATCTACATACTGAAACTCTTTTTGGATAGCGCGTCGCTCCTCTGGTTCTGACCCTCTGGCCCACCGCTCTTCGGCGCGGCACGCTATCCACGTTCGCGTTCCGGTCCCCGACCGTCCACGTCTTTGGCCTGTTCTGGCCTCCCGCCACGCGGAGCGAAACGAGACGCTGAGCAACATGCCGCGGCAGGGCACAGCGGCACAGTGTGGCGGCGGGTCGCCGCTGCGACACGCGAAGCAAACCTTCCCGACCAGAAGCCGCCGTCTGGACTGCTCAAGGATGTTACTTCGGGGGACCTCGCCTGTCACGAAAATGACTGCCTGTTCTTGTGCCCGACGCGGGCTCAATGCGGACTCGACGCGGATTTGGCGTGGATTCGACGCGGGTTCGACACGGATTCGACACGGATCCAATGAGGCCGGCATGGATTCGACACAGATATTCGATTCGGATAGGGCCGCGACGGGACAGATGAGCTCCCCCGAGGATGCAGCAGAAGGGATGGCTCATTCCCAGACGGCGCCAGCGCCAATCGTGACGTGACCAGGGGGGGGTGAAGGGCGGGGCGGTGTGGCCGGTCACGGGCCTTATCGCGCGCGAGCGAGCGAGGGTCTGCAGTCGGTAGGTCTTTTGGTAGCGCGTGGTAATTGTGGCTAGACACGAGGAAGAGGAGGACGAGGAGGAGGAGGAGGAGGAGGAGGAGGAGGAGGAGGAGGAGGAGGATCCGCCACACTGGCGGGCACACCGGTCCAGAGCCTGGCATCCCCGAGGCAAGAGAGCCCCGAAGTGCAAACGCTGCTCGGGGCGACTCCCAGAAGGGCCACGGAGCGGACATCTCTGGCCCCCCCGCGCCACAGCCGTGTGGGGCCTTCCTGTGGCCCTCGCTCGTCTGCCTCGCTCGGCCCCTGCTCTTGCTGCCCGGGAGTTCGCGCGCGACTCTTCCCCACGTCCAGGATTAAGTCGGGCGCGTCCTCCTCTGCAAGAAAAATGAAGCATGGTAGGGGACGATTTGACTGTTTTGGAGCATTCGGGAGGTATTGTTTGAGTATTTATTTTGGTTTTTCCTTCACAATCCCCTGTAGGGGGACACGCCCGACCTACGTCCAGGACAGAAAACGCCCGCGCCGCAGGTGACCTTCCCCCACGACGCGGCGCCGCCCGCCGGGGAGCGGTGCCCCGCGGCCGAGGCCGCGGACGAGCTCGCCCGCCAGCTCGAGGCTCCGCCTGTGCCTGGCCGCGGCCGTCAGGGGCAGCGTTGCTGTGGACGCCCGGGAGCGGGCACGGGAAGAAGGGCCAGGGTCGCATTGCCCCGGGTTTGAGCCAGGTTCGCATTAACCTGCAGGGCCAGGGTCGCAGGGCAGGGGTCAGGGTCGCATTGACCTGCAGGGCCAGGGTCGCATTGAGCGGGAGCCTGATCCTGCAGGACCAGGGTCGCACTGGCCCGGGTTTGGGTGCATGATTCTGCAGGCTCCTGCAGGATTATGCAGGGCCTGACGGACCCGGCGGGTCTGGATTGGCCCGAGTTAGACGAGCCCCGAAGGGGTACGAAGCAACAGCAAGTGGTGTCCCAAACCGACAGCGGCCGCTGTTGGGTGGGCGGCCCTCTGTTTCAAATGCAGAATGGCCGCGACCTTTTAGCTTGCTTCTGCGCCAAATCCACATGAAAGGCTTACGCATGGGAGCAGAACTGGTCGGAGCTCCGCGGGGATACACCTGCATGTGTATGCACCACGCTGGTCCCGGGCAGGCTGTGCTGCCTGGCGGAAGGGGACGACGACGACGAACGCCCAGGCTGGAGGCCAGGGCAGGCAGAAGAGGGGCCAGGCGGGGACAGCAGGCAGGGAGCAGGAAGAACGGAAGCGGAAGGAAGCAGCGAGCAGAAATGGAGGGAGGAGGAGGAGGACAAGGAGGGGGGGAGGGGCTTCGAAAGCAACCGCGAGCAGACAGGCCAGGCCTGGGGCCAGGAGAGAAGATCCACCCGCGACGAGGCTACGGCCCCTAAGGCGGCGACCTGTGCGGGGTGGCCGACCGAGCCCAGCACGCTGCGGCCTGGTGGGGATCCATCCGCCGCCCCGCCGAGGAAGGGCCGGACGACGCGCGTGAGGGGTCGCCCGACCGACGCTGGCGAAAGGGCGCGGGGGGCGTCCGTGTTCAGCAGGGAGGGGGGTGATGGGGGGCGCCCGACCGCCGGGGGCACCAGGCCTGGCCGCAGCTAGGCGGGCCGCTGCCACCCCCGCCATTCCAGACTGCGTCTGGAGGCGCCGCAACACCGCCCGCGCGTTTTCCTTATGCAGGGAGACAGGAAGAACATCGCCGGGCGTGCTTTAACCAGTGCGGCGTCTTCTTTCGTGGCGTCAGCCACCCGCTTGGCCAGGACCCCGAAGGCCTTGCGTGCCTCGCGGCCCCGCCCGCCGCCGTGGGCTTCCACTGCCATGGGATGAAGGTGAAACCCTGCGCAACGCGCAGCCGTGCGGTGTCCTGGTGCTGCCCGTTGAACTCCTCGTACCGTTCTGTCACCGCGCTTGACGAAACGGCCGACGCGGCGAGGAGATCGGCGCGCATCCCTAAAGTGGCGGCGCAGTCACAGGCGGCCGCCGTGCCGTTGCGCAACCGCGGAAGGTAGACGTCGGCAGGGCGGCGGCCGTTGTCGTCCACCTGGGACCCGTCCTGCTCGCCCCAGGGGGTGGCCTCCCGGCGGGGCGCGGAGGTAGCAGCCCCATGCAGGCGCTCCAACTCCGCCCTGGCGTGACCCGCGGCCAGGGCGTCGAAGAAGGCCTGGTTGCACATGGCGTTGTGGCGTTTGGCCCAGTCGCCGCGGCAGGCGCAGACCAGGGCGTGGTCGCAGAAGACGTCCGTCACCTCGCCACAGGCTGGGCAGAAGCACTCCTCCTGCAGGAGCTGGGCTCGCGACCGCCTCTGCAGGCCGACCTGCGCGAGGCCGTGCGGGAATGTGGTAACGGTGGCCTCGCAGGGCGGCGCCCGGAGCCACGCGGCAGCGCCTGGGGCATGCGCCTCGAGATGTGCGCCTTGCCGGCCAGGGTGTTGCCCGCCAGGAGCCCGTCGAGCGCGGCGCTGTCCACCGCGTTGGAGACGGCCTCCTGGTTGCCGTGCTGCGCGTGGTCGAACGCCGCCACGACTGCGTTCTGGGCCTGCACCGCAGCCGCCAGGCGACCCCCGGCGCGGTCAGCCCTCTTGGAGTAGCCAGGGTAGAGCTGCCGACAGAGGTCGGTGCCTTTCGCTCTGGGAGCGATGTAGGTGGCAGCTGCGTGCTTCGCAGCAGAGCGCAGACCAATTCCTCACTTGTTGAGCTTGAGCTGAGCCTGCCGCCAGGATGAGTCGGAGGCGAGCAGCCGCTCAGTTGCTCAAGGCAGGCCCGGACAGCGTCGTCCATGGCCAGCAGAGAGAGGTGGTGTGCGCGGTGGGCGGCACCCACGCGCGCGGGGTAGCCGAGCTTGCAGAAGGAGGCGCAACGGCGCAGGAGGTGCAGTGCGACCTGTCCGTTTTCGAGCGTCCCCAAAGCTTCCAGCAACGCGGAAGCGCACTCGACCCGCTGTTTGGTGTGTTCCGCGCAGAAGTCCGCGTCTTCCACTGCCGCGCCGCGCAGCTAGAAGCCGCGACTTCGCCAGCAGCGAACCCTGTTCAGAGTGAGCAAGACCTGCTGATGGACTTTGTGCTTCCGTACCTTCGTCGATCTTCCCGAGTTGGATTGGGCACGTTCGAATCTGCGACGGACGGCATGGGTTCGTGTATTTGTTTGGTTCCGCGACAGGTTCAGAAAGGGTTTCCGCAGTTTTTCGGCTGTACAGTTTCCCGAGCGTGGGTTGGGCTTCATCAGGTGCGCCTCGTCGAGGGCGTTCTGGGAGTGTTGGACTCGTCCCGACTTGCCGCGACAGACCCGAGCTCTGACCCGAAAACAACCCGTTGACGACGACCGACGGACGGCAGGAGTACAGTCAGGAATTTTGGATTCGTGTGTTGCGCCACTGGTTCTGGCCCACCGCGTTTCAGCGCGACACGCGATCCACTTCGTGTGGTCCCTGCGCGCCAATGCCCCGAACCTTTCCGAGCATCCCGCCTCGCGGAGCGGAGCGACATGCCATCCGCCTGCAGGGGATACCGAGTCGCCGAAGCCGCCGCCGCGATTCGCTAAGCAAAACGATCCTGACAGTAGGGTATGGGGTGTTCGCAAGTCTTACAAACCCGCTATGGTGGTTCCGGAATCGTCCCGATCAGCTTTCGGAAATCCGACTTATGAACCGAACACCACTGCGTGACGAGGACTGACAACAATTCTTATCGAGTTCGACATATGTTAGTTGTCGGCTTCGCCGTGGGAGTTGCCCGTCTGAGACAAGAAAACGCCTGCCCCACAGCGGCCGCTGCCGGTGTTGGACAACGTTTGCTGTAGGGTATCGTATCCATTGTTCCGGTACCAAATTCGGGCGCGCGACAGGGGGGATTTGGCTTCAGGGGGGATGCGCCGACACCCACTCGCCGTTGATCGCCGGTAGAAACCCGATTGTCCGCCCACGTTCAGGAACGAACGGGTTCGCTATCGGGGGCGTGTCGCCGATCCATCGGCGATGTATCGCCGACTCGAGGTCGACGGCCGTCCCCTGAGCCAGTCCCCCCCGATCGTTCCCTCTTAGCCGAAGCCCAGGCGTCGCGCAGTGGACAAATCACAACGTTTTTGCGGATCGCTTTTTGCTGATACCGTAAACAAATTGTTTTCGGACATTCCGTAGATTTTGGCCGCCCAGGTGTGTTCCATCAATTGCGCCTTGTGGAGGGCGTTTTGGGGATGCTGTGATCGTCCTGGACGGCCGCCTGTGTCGCGAGTTGATGGGCAGGAAGCCAGTACCTCGGCGACAAAAGTTGTAGCGGACGGTTTTGGAGGGTTTTCGCATTTTGGGGGCTTTGCTGGGCCCCAGGGCCGTCAAGAAACGGATCGGGATGAAAAGTTAGCGACCAGTTTTTTGGGGGGTTCATGTTGCGAAACATCATCGCGAATTTCGTCGGCCTGGTTTCCAGGAGCCGGTTCGTTATATTGCGGCGTTGATTTCAGTGCGCATCAATGCGAGATTGCGCAAGCGTTTCGGCGTTTCTACATACCATGCCAAGGCCCATCGTCAGAAATGCGACTTGCAATTTCCTGCATGTCCGAATAGTGGTGGTGCCTTGGGGAGGGGAGGAGCTGCCTCGCAAATGCAAACATGGCTTACGGCGCGTGGATTGGCCAGGGGTCCCGTTCCCATACGCCGACGAGTACCGCCGCCAAATCTGGCCGCATTGGCTACATGTCTGGCGGGGTGGTTCCCCCCCCACGTGCCAGATTCACACATTTCTAGTCCATGCCAGCGTACGCCCGAGAAGGTCTTGGGTGCCGCCGCAGCCGCCGCCTGGGCCGGTCCGCTGTAGGGCTGGTGGCGTGTTTGGCCTACATCGCAGAGCATATGTTTCTGCGCGAGCATGCCGAACTCCTTGGTTTGACTCCTCGTTTATTCAGAGGTGAATGGGTTGCCCAAATCGTGCCAAACATTGCGGTCGTCTGTGAGAGCACCAGCGGGTCATCCGCATTCAGAAGTCCCTAATTGTGGAGGAGGAGGGGAGGAAGCAGGGGCGCCAAGGCAGAGGAAGTGGGGGGGTGCCGCGGGGCGGGGTCGATGGTCACCTCGTCGGCAGTCGTGGTCGGCGTGGACGTTCCTCCACCTCCCCCTCCCCTGTTTTCTCTTCGGTCTCTCCTCCTTCTTGCTCCTGCACCACCTCCGCCTCCAACTCTAAGTCGACTCCCCGCGTTCCACGGACCACCTCCACCTCCCATTCATTCGTCCTCCTTCTCCTCTCCTGCCTCCTGCCTCCTCCTCCTCTCTCTTCCTTGATGCACCTTCACCTCCCGCCTCCCACATCCAACCTCGCATCTCTCACCTGCGGCCTCCACCCTCCACCTCAACCCTCCAGCTCCTCCCTCTCCTCCTCCTCTTCCTCCCTCTCCTCCTCCTCCTTCTCCTCTTCCTCCTTCTCCTTCTCTTCCTCCTTCCTCTGCATGTTCTACCTTTCTTTCCCGGAAAACCTCCGAATACCACCCAGAGCCACCATAATTTGTGCAAGCGCATGCGACAATATGAGTCATATTCGTACGAATGCCAACATGTTTGAAAGCGGGGACGAGGAGGACAACGAGGACAACGAGGAGGAGAACGAGGACGACGACGGCGCCCGCGGCGGCAGGCGCTGCTGGGAGGCGCCGTCGACGCGTCGGCCCAGGGCGCTCTGGAGGCCCTGGGCAGCCCCGAGCGGATGCGGGAGGCCGCGAGGCGCGTGGAGGTGCTGGCGCGGGGCCAGGGTGGCGCTTTTGTGGCTCGTCTCTCGGAGCACTCCTCGCCTGAGCGACGAAGAGAAAGACGAGTTCAACTGCGCCGACATTTGCGCGTAAGCTCCTCGCGTAAGGTCGCGAGTCAGGGTCCTCGTCTCCAATTTGGCGCGCCGCGCCTGCTGCCTGCGTAAGCCGCGGCGCAAGGTCGCTGTGTCATCTCTCGTAAGACCCTTTCTCCTCGTCGCTCACTTGTTGCATCGGCAGCCGCATATCTTAGGACCCCTCGCGTCGTGGGAGGAATCTTCGGCGGGGTTTTACTCTGTCGTATTCGGCTTCCGGGAACCTTCGCCGCGCTCTGGGACCGTCCAAAAAACAGCTCAGGCTGAAAAAAACGGTCCTTGGGAAGGCGTCCAGACTTTAGGGGGTCCACGTTGTGAAAGAGCGCGACGTCCGGGGTCTGGGGTGAACCCTGCCCCTTCACGTGCTCCGGCCTGGGTTCAGAGCTCGAAGGATGCATGCACACTTTTTTTTACTGTCCAGCGAAGCCCAGTGGCACAGGAGGACACAGCGGAGAGGGAGGAGGAAGGGGGAGGGCGAGACCGGGGGGAAAAACCGCAGCCTCCGCAGCCTCCGGGAAGGATGCCTGCACGCAGGTGGGCCCCAGCGGGGGTGTCCGACGCCCACGCGTCGGTGGGGCCCGCAGGTGTCGGGTTCGCAGTTCGACGCAGCTGCACCTCGTGTGCGCTGCGCGCCCGTGCGCGCCGCGGGGCGCCCTGGCGCCTGGTAGGCACGGTGGCGCCGTCGGTCGGGAGGCCAGCCGGGCCTGATCTATATAGAAGACAGAATAATCAGGTCCATCGGTAATACAAGAACCCCTGCCCCTAATAACACGGTGCAGACGTAGCCTAAGCTAGGCGCCGTCGGTAGGGAGGCTAGCCGGGCCTGATCTTTGTAGAAGGAATAGATTTCTCAGGTCCATCGGTACTACAAGAACCCCTGCCCCTGATAACACGGTGAAGACGTCGCCTAAGCTAGTGTCCCCGTTATTGCATCAGGAATCTGATTTGGGCGGTGGGTCTGGCACATCTACTGCGAAGGCCCCTTGTCCTCACTGCTTTTGGGCCTCTTAACGTAGGTCCGCTCCTTAACGGGTTAGGGGTCCTTTCATTGCTAATCACCTGTGGCATGCGGCCCATCCCGCCACCGTGCCTGGTTGTGGGCGGAATGCCTTTGAGATATATCCTCGTGTTTGGGGAGGCTTCCTGGGAGTCTGGCCGGCCTTCTGGTTTTGTGGTTTTATCTATCGAAGACGCCCATGGCGAATCACCGCCGCCCCCTGCGTTTTTGGAAGCGCATATGTGTGGCCGAACGTTGAGGCCAGACCTGCCAAGCTATCGGACCGTGTGTTCCCCGAATCGGTTTGGAAAGCCTGCGGGGAACACGTGGGCATCTTGAAGGTCGTCTTGGCCGTGTGGAGGCCATTTTGACCCTTTCGGGCCATCTTGGATGACGTCTTGGAGGGCTCTTGGGCCGTCTTGGAGGCCATCTTGAGCGTCTTGGAGGCCTCTTCGGCCGCCTTGGAGGGCTTCGTGGGGGCGTCTTGGGCTTCGTGGGCGATCTCTGGGGGTACTTGGGCCGTCTCGGGCCGTTGAAAGGCTGAAAAGAAGCACATGCCACAATCCTTCCTTTTCGAGCCTTCCTGGAGGCCCTCTTGGAGGCCTTTCGGACCGTCTTGGGCCATTGGTTCATCTTAGTGCCATCTTCGGCCGTCTTGGTGGGCTCCTGGCCCGTCTGACGCCGTCGGAAGCCGTTTGGGGGGACTCTCTGGGCCGACTTGAGGCCCTCTTGGAATGCTCCAGTGCCGTCTTGGAGGCCATCTTGGGCGTCTCAAAGGCCTCCTGGGCCGTCTTGGGGGCCTCTTGGGGGCCTCTTGGGCCGTTCTGGGGCCATCCTGGAGGCCTCTTGGGCGATCTTTGGGCGATCTTTTGGGGCTCTTTGGCTGTCTCGGGCCGTCGGAAGGCCGAAAAGAAGCAAATTCCAAAACCCTTCAAAAACTTAGGGAGCATGTGTGTTTTTTGCCTTTTCTGACCTTCCTGGAGGCCCTCTTGGAGGCCTCTTGGGCCGTCTTGGGCCAGCTTCGAGCCATTTTCTGCCATCTTGGTGGGTTCCTGGCCCGTCTGACGCCGTCGGGAACCGTCTTGGGGGCCTCTCTGAACTGGCTTGGGGCCCACTTGGGGCGCTTCGGGGCCGTCTTAGAGGCCATCTTGGGCGTCCTGGAGGCCTCTTGGCCCGTCTTGGGGCCCTCTTGGGGACGTCTTGGGGGCCTCTTGGGCTGTCATGGGGCCATCTTGGAGGCCTCGTGGGCGATCTTGGGGCGATCTTGGGGGCCTCGTGGGCCCTGTTGAGACGTCGGAAGGCCGAAAAGAAGCACATGCCAAAATTCTTCAACACCCTAAGAGAAATCAGCGATTTGGGCCTCTTCGGGCCCTCCTGGAGGATCTCTTGGGGGCCTCTTGGGCCGTCTTGGAGGCTTCTTGAGCGAACTTGGACGTATCTGGGGCGCTCTTGGGCCGTCTGGGAGGCCGTCTTGGACCATCTTGGGCGAGCTTGAGGGCGATCTTGGCCGTCTCGGAGGCCATCTTGAGCCGTCTGACGTTGAGCCCTGGCGGGACGCGCTGGAGCCCCAGCGGGAGTTCTTTTGAAAAAGAACCAAGACCAAAGCCGAAATCATGTTTGCACGCCAGGCACCCCTGCGATGAAGCGACAGGGGGCGGCGGATCGAAGACGCCTACGGCGAATCACCGCCGCCCCCTGCCTTTGTGGAAGCGCATTTGTGGCCGAACGTTGAGGCCCGACCTGCCAAGCTATCGGACCATGTGTTCCCCGAATCGGTTCGGAAAGCCTGCGGGGAACACGTGGGCATCTTGAAGGTCATCTTGGCCGTGTGGAGGCCATTTTGACTCTTTCGGGCCTTCTTGGAGGACGTCTTGGAAGGCTCTTGGGCCGTCTTGGAGGCCATCTGGAGCGTCTTGGAGGCCTCTTCGGCCGTCTTGGGGGCCTCTTGGGGCCGTCTTGGGCTTCGTGGGCGATCTTTGGGGGCTCTTGGGCCGTCTCGGGCCGTCGGAAGGCAGAATAAAAACAAATGCCACAATACTTAAACAACTCATGGGAAATCAATGATTTTGGTCTTTTCTGGCCTTCCTGGATGTCTTCTTGGAGGCCTCTTGGGCCGTCTTGGGCCATCTTAGTGCCATCTTGGGCTTCTGAAAGGCCTCCTGGGCCGTCTTGGGGGCCTCTTTGGGCCGTCTTGGGGCGCTCTTGGGCCGTTCTGGGGCCGTCTTGGAGGCTTCTTGGCCAGTACTTGGGCGATCTTTGGGGGCTCTTGGGCCGTCTCGGGCCGTCGGAAGGCCGAAACGAAGTAAATGTCAAAATCCTTCGGAAACCTATGGAACATTAGTGTTTTTTACCTAACAGCGAAGACTGATAGGTTTCTAGTTGACTCAAAAGAGCTCACAGATCACTCCACAGGGGGGTCCGGGCAGGTGTTGGGGCGTTTCCGGGCGGCATGAGCCGGGTTCGTTTTTCACCAACAGTCACACACTTCGTGCTCTTCGCCTTCCCAGAACTCCATTCCCAGGCCACATTCTGGGGGGCCGGATGCAACAGTCACACACAAAGTGCTCTTCGACATCCCAGAACGCCATTCCCGGGCCACATTCTGGGGGGCCGGATGCAACAGTCACACACTTCGTGCTCTTCGAGTTCCCAGAACGCCATTCCCGGGCCACATTTTGGATGCCCGGAGCCAACTGTAGGCCACTTCGTGCTCTTCTATTTCCCAGAACTCCATTCCCGGGCCACATTTTGAATGCCCGGAGCCAACTGTAGGCCACTTCGTGCTCTTCGAGTTCCCAGAACTCCATTCCCGGGCCACATTTTGAATGCCCGGAGCCAACTGTAGGCCACTTCGTGCTCTTCGAGTTCCCAAAACTCCCATTCCTGGGCTACCAGGAGGAGGAGGGGAGGGGGAGGACTACCAGGAGGAGGAGGAGGAGGAGGAGGAGGAGGAGGAGGAGGAGGAGGAGGAAGAGGAGGAGGAGGACGAGGAGGAGGAGGAGGAGGAGGAGGAGGACATTGCCGGGCAACATTTTGAATAGCCAGACGCTTCATATTCCTTCCGCCACAGCTGTGTTTGGTTCAGGACTTGCTAGTGACACTGCAGTCCTCTGCATTCAATTGGCCACTACATTCATTCACTGCAGTCCACTGAGTTTTGATTGCAATGGCGTTCCCCTGGCCGTACCCCCATGTCCAACGTTCATCCGCAGCCTCTGCTCCGCGAGGCTCGTCCGAAGTGTCGCCGCCTCGCGGTGCTTCTCAGCCTGCGCCGCCTCGCGGTGCTTCTCAGCCTGCGGAGGAAGGTGGACAGACGCCTGGTTCTGGCGCTGTGCAGCCTGCGTCTTTCACGGTCGCCTCGTTCAATTTCGGGTTCGAGCAGGGCATGATGACTGGTAAGCAGGCGGCCACTCACTGCGCTAACTTCGGAAGGTTGTGCGCCAAGATAGTGGAGACCGCTGATGCTGATATGGTCTGTGGCTGCGAGGTCGGTGCGTTCCGTGAAGGCTTTCGCCGAGCAGGGATCAACGTGACAGACATCCTCAGTAAGCCTTTCGGTGATGGCATTCGCTTCTTGGAGGTCGACAACTACTTGACTCTCTGGGGGTTCCGCGGTGCTTCTCAGCCTGCGGAACTGACTCTGTGCGAAGACAGCAAAGTTTACAGGCCTCCTAGCGGCCGAGATATTGATGCTGTTATTTCACATTTTGAGGTGAACAAACCAGGCCATGACAAGTTCCACGTGGTGATCGCCAACATGCACATCGTGTGCGGCAAGAAACCGCCGAGCATCCAGACTCGAAAGCGGACAGTTCGCCATCTCCGCTTGCACCTGGACGGCCTGGCCAAGATTCTTGAGAATCTAAACGAGGCAGTCGTTGTGCTTGTAGTCGGCGACGACAACCTCACTTTCCAGGAGGCGCGGGAGGCTTACCAGCGCGAGCAGAACGACGAGAAGGTATGGGAGGTCCATGCCACTCCGGCCGACCTCAAAGGCGACCACGTCGCGGTCTGCGGAGCAGTCGCCCGTTTCTGCTCCATTGCCGTTGGCGCGTCTTTTACGGATCGTGGCATGCGCAACGACGCACACGATGCGGTGGCGGTTGTGCTCACTCTCCCTGGTGCTATTCAGCCTGGGGAGAGCAAGAGGCGGAAAATTGTCGTCGAAAACGTCTCCGACGCCGACGTCAGCGTACAGGCGGACCGCGAGTCTTCTGTGCATTGGGATCGGTCGCCGAGTTCTGCTCCTCCGCTTTCACCGACTTCACCGGGTGATCCCGACTACGTCGAGGATGTCGTTCAGAATCGCGCGGACGACTTGCACAGGGAGCTGAGGAAGCTTTGGGACGACAGGTACGACGAGGAGTACGATCCGAAAGTCCTCCATCATCTCAGTCTCTTGCTTTTCAAAAAGAGGAAGTCCACGGAGCCAGCGGACACTGATCCAGCTGGCGCTCCTCAGCCTGGCTCGGAATATGACGCGGCCTTTGCGTCTCAGGAGGAGACTGGCCGAGCCATTCTCTCTGTCCTTAAGCTTCGACATGACTTTCTGCGGAGCAAGAACATCGACGACATGCGCTACGTTCTCACGGAGCCTGAGCGCCAGGAATTGGTCAGAGTAGCTCGCGACCAGTACGAGCAGTCGCGGCAGCAGCGTGCGCTTCAGGAACGGGATATCGAAAAGGGAAAAGCGAAAGGCAAGTCTGCGCCACAAGGGGGCCATGCGGTTCCGCAGGGTCCGAACAAAGGGCCAGGCGGTAAGAAAGGTTCTCACGGTGCTTCTCAGCCTGCGGGAAAAGGTGGCCAGGCCAAGGGTGCAGGTCTGGGTAGCGTCGCCAAGTTTGTGAAAGACCAGAAGCGTAAGCGGTGGCATCGCCATTTGCAACGTGTGGCCGGTACTAAACAGATCTGGGAGGTGCTGGCCTTCTCAGGGCGCTTCGACGTTGATTGGTTAACGCAAGCGTTGCAAGCTGATCACAGTGAGGGCCGTGATGCAGCAGTTCCCGAGGAAGCTCTGCGGCAACAGCGGCGCCGGCTGCACCACCAGAAGGCCGAGGCCATCGCGCGCTACAACGAGGGGGAGCGGCTTTCCCTATATCTGTCTGCCCAGGCTGGCCAGGCAAAGCCGAACTTCACGCGCAGGCAGCAGGACGTGTTGCAGATGTTTGAGAGCGGAGCGCTGCTTCAAATCCGCAACCAAGCGATTCTGGCGTGCGGGCACGGCCGTCTGTTCAGGGGCGATGGCGACTACCTGGACATCGGCGGCAGCACGGGCGGTGGCTCCAGGCGCATCATCGATTCTTGGCAGCCGCCGGACTGGCGTGACTTCCTCCAAGACGATCAGGACATCTGAGTTTTGCAAGTCTCTCTGCCCGCGGTGCTTCTCAGCCTGCGGTCTGCCGCTCTCCAGCTGCGGTCTCGAGCAGTAGTGTTCGAAAGCATGCGAGTTCCTGCGGTGCTTCTCAGCCTGCAGGTTTCGCAGCCTGCGCTCTGCAGTACAAGTGCTTTTCAGCATGCGACATCCTGCGGTGCTTCTCAGCCTGCAGGGTTCGCAACGTGCGGTTTGCAATGCATTCCTTTTCAGTATGCGAGTTCCTGCGGTGTTTCTCAGGCTGCAGGGCTCCGAGGCTCTTCGCTTCGATGCCATGTTTTCAGACACCGTAGCTCCGTTCCGTAAACGTCTTCCAAGAGCCGCTCGCAACCTTTTGCAGCTGGCTGTCTGCACGCTTCGCCGGCTTTTGCTGCGCGGACACTTTTCACACGCACGTCAGCGCCGTTTGTAGGCGTCAGAAAACATGTAGACATTCACGAAGGGCTCAGTCTGTATATCGTCACATCATTACATACGCAGTCGTCGAACACATCGGTGTACATTCAGCGCTTTGTCCTTCTAGCTGGGTTGCTTCGTGCTGAGGCTGAGGCTGATGCAGGCTGAGGCTGAGGCAGGCTGAGGCTGAGGCCGAGGCTGACGGCAGACTGAGGCTGAGGCTGAAGCAGGCTGAGGCTGAGGCAGAGGCAGGCTGAGGCTGAGGCTGAAGCTGAGGCAGGCTGATGCTGAGGCAGGCTGAGGCTGAGGCTGAGGCTGATGCAGGCTGAGGTTGAGGCAGTCTGAGGCTGAGGCCGAAGCTGAAGGCAGACTGATGCTGAGGATGAAGCAGGCTGAGGCTGAGGCTGAGGCAGGCTGAGGCTGAGGCAGGCGGAGGCTGAGGCTGAGGCAGGCTGAGGCTGAGGCTGTGACTGCGACTGCCGTTGCCACTGCGACTGTCATCGCGAATGCGACTACGACTGCGAGAACAGCAGAACTCTACAACTGGATTCTCATTTGAATCTTAAGGGGAATGCTTCCAGATATGCTCCTACACATCGCTGTTAGGTTGCTTTGCCGGGATATTTTTTTGCCTTTTCTGGCATTCCTGGACGCCCTCTTGGAGGCCTCTTGGGCAATCTTGGGCCAGCTTCGAGCCATTTCCGGGCATCTTGGTGGGCACCTGGCCCGTCTGACGCCGTCGAAAGCTTTTTGGGGGGCCTCTTTGGGCCGACTTGGGGCCCTCTTGGGGTGCTCCAGGGCCGTCTTAGAGGCCATCTTGGGCGTTTTGGAGGCCTCTTGGGTTTTTTTTGTGCCCTCTTGGGGCCGTCTTGGGGGCCTCCTGGGCAGTCCTGAGGCCATCTTGGGCCTCTTGGGCGCTGTGGGGGCGATCTTTGGGGTCTCTTGGGCCGTCTTGGGTCGTCGGAAAGCCGAGAAGAAGCGAATGCCAAAATCCTTCAAACACTTAAGGGACATCAGTGATTTTTGCCTATTCGGGCCCTCCTGGAGGACCTCTTGGAGGCCTCTTGGGCCGCCTTGGAGGCCTCTGGGGGGCCTCTTGGGCCGTCTTCGGCCGTCTTGGACTCTCTTGGGCCGTCTTGGAGGCCGTCTTGGACCATCTTGGGCTGACTTGGAGGTCATCTTGGCCATATTACAGGCCAGCTTGGGCCATCTTCGCGATGTTTGGAGGATGTCCCTAGCGAAACGGCCGTTTGTGGGGCTTTGCAGCCACCTCTGGGTAAGCGTCCTGGGACCCCGGCGGGACGGGCCGAAGCCCCAGGGGGAGTTCTTTTGGACAAAAGAACCAAGACCAACACCGATATGGTTCCGCACGCCAGGCACCCCTGCGATGAAGCGACAGGGGGCGGTGGATCGAAGACGCCTACGGCGAATCACCGCCGCCCCCTGCCTTTGTGGAAGCGCATTTGTGGCCGAACGTCGAGGCCCGACCTGCCAAGCTATCGGACCATGTGTTCCCCGAATCGGTTTGGAAAGACTGCGGGGAACACGTGGGCATCTTGAAGGTCATCTTAGCCGTGTGGAGGCCATTTTGACCTTTTCGGGCCTTCTTGGAGGCCATCTGGAGCGTCTTGGAGGCCTCTTGGGCTTGGGGGCCTCTGGGGACCGTGCCTTGGGACTCTTGGGCGATCTTTGGGGGCACTTGGGCCGTCTCGGGCCGTCGGAAGGCAGAACAACAAGCAAATGCAACAGTCCTTCAAAAAAACATGGGAAATCAATGATTTTGGCCTTTTGGGGCCTTCCTGGAGGCCCTCTTGGAGGCCTCTTGGGCCGTCTTGGGCCCATCTTAGGGCCATGTTCGGCCGTCTTGGTGGGCTCCTGGTCCGTCTGAAGCCGTCGGAAGCCGTTTGGGTGGGGCTCTATGGGCCGACTTGGGGCCCTCTTGGAACGCTCCAGGGCCGTCTTGGAGGCCATCTTGGGCGCCTCAAAGGCCTCCTGGGCCGTCTTGGGGGCCTCTTGGGGCCGTCTTGGGGCGCTCTTGGGCCGTTCTGGGGCCATCTTTGAGGCTTCTTGGTCAGTCCTTGGGCGATCTTTGGGGGCTCTTGGGCCGTCTCGGGCCGTCGGAAGGCCGAAAAGACGCAATTTCCAAAATCCTCCAACAACCTAAGGAACATCAGTGTTTTTGGCCTTTCTGGCCCTCCTGGAGGCCCTCTTGGGGGCCTCTTGGGCTGTCTTGGGCCAGCTTCGAGCCAACTTCGGCCATCTTGGTGGGTTGCTGGCACGCCTGACGCCGTCGGGAGCTGTCTTTGGGGCCTTTCTGGGCCGACTTAGGGCCCTCTTGGGGCGCGTCGGGGCCGTCTTGGAGGCCCTTGGGCGTCTTGGAGGCCATCTTGGGCGTGTTGGAGGCCTCTTGGGCCGTCTTGGGGCCCTCTTGGGGCCGTCTTGGAGGCCACTTGTGCCATCATGGGGCCCTCTTGGGGGCCTCTTGGGCGATCTTGGGGGCCTCTTGGGCCGTCTGGGGGGCCGTCGGAATGCAGAGAAAAAGCAAATTCCAAAATCCTTCAAACACCTAAGGAACATAAATGATTTTGACCTCTTCGGGCCCTCCTGGAGGACCTCTTGGACGCCTCTTGGGCAGTCTTAGGCCCTGTTGAGTGCATCTTGGCTCGTCTTGGAGGCATCTTGGAGCCATCTTAGCCGTCTTAGAAGCCATCTTGGCCGTCTTGGATGCATCTTGGAGACCATCTTGGGCCGTCTTGGAGCCGTCTGGAGCAGGAAAACCTTTCAACCAGGGTTTGAGATCCTTCCCAGGACCCCGGCGGGACGGGCCGAAGCCCCAGGGGAGTTCTTTGGGAAAAAGAACCGAAGCCAAAACCAAAACCGAGAGGGTTCAGCACGCCAGGCACCCCTGCGATGAATCGACAGGGGGCGGCGGATTTGATGGCCTTCGGCCCATCCCGCCACGGTGACTGGGTTGTGGGCATGAAGCCTATTGGATGTTCGTTGGGATCTCGTGGGCCTTTTGGGGGCATCTTGGGGGCCTCTTGGGGCCTCTTTGGGGCCTCTTGGGGCCTCCTGGTCGCCTCTTGGTGCCTCCTGGGGGCCTCTTTGGGCGGAAGGGTAGAATTTTTGGTTCGTGTTCCTTCTCTTGGGCCCCTTTTGGGCCGTCTTTGGGCCCTCTTGGGCCCTTCTGGGCGCCTCTTGGGCCGTCTTTGGGCCCTCTTGGGCCGTTTCGGGACCCTCTTGGAGGCCTCTTGGTCGGTCTTGGGGCCTCTAGGGTCCTCTGGGAACGTTGGGAAGCCGAAGCGGCGAGAACGCTGAAATAGGTTAAACACCGCAGGAAAATATATGATTGCGAAGGCCTTACGGCCGGTGCCGCCGACCCTAAACGGGAACGACAACAACGGCGGCGGCGGCGACGACGACGACGCTGACGTGGGTCAGAGTCCTCATGGATGCTTCTTGGAGTCTCTTCGAAGCGCTCTCGAGTGCCTATGGGGGAGAAGCGGGGCCTCTTGGGAGCATTTTGGCGGCCTCTTGGGCGCCTCATGGGGGACTCTCGGGACTTCTGGGGGCCTCTTGGGGCCTCTTGGGGGCCTCTTGGGGGCCTCTTTGGTTCCTCCTGGGAGCCTCTCGGGGCCGAGGCTTGAAATGTGGAGAATTCCTGGGGACTTCTTCGGGCTTCCGGGACCGCGCGGGGGGTCCGGGACCGCGCGGGGGGTCCGGGACCGCGCGGGGACCGCGCGAGAGTTTCGGAATCGCGCGGGGGGAAAGTGTATCTGGGTGGCGAATCCCCCTCGGCACCCCCCCCCAGAACCTCCCCCCAGCGCAAGGAAGGGATAAATTGGAAGGAGTTTCCCTTCGATTCAGATGCTATGCTGTTCAATTTTGCTTTGGACGTCCCGTATGAAGAAGAGGGCCCAGGCAAGTGGAACAGAGAACGACGGAGACGACGACTCCAACAGAAAGCCACGGAAAAGCACCCCTCACACACGCGACAGAGTCGGCGGATTTTGGCCTCTTGGAGGCCTCTTGGAGGCCTCTTGGGGCGTCTTGGAGACATCTTGGGCCTTCTGGGGGCCATCTTGAGCGTCTTGGAGCGATCGTTTGGCGACTCGGGGCCCTCTTGGACCGTCTTGGGGCCCGCTTGGCCCGTCTTGGGGCCCTCTTGGGTCCGAAAAGGTCACGCGGGGAACCGCGACAAGCCCCAAGAGATTTGGGCCGAGGGGCTCCGAACCCCCTGAGACCTCCTCAGGAGTGACGACTGAGGTGTAGAGGGGTAGTGAGAGGACCTGAGGACACGCCCACTCCGTGGCCAGAGGCACGCTGGCGGATGACGGGAAGCGCCTCCGGCGTGTACCGTTGGTTCTGGGGAATTTCGCACCCCCAAAGGCTCCCATTTTTCGTTGGCGGATGACGGGAAGCGCCTCCGGCGTGCACCGTTGGTTCTGGGGCTCAATTTTCTCTAACTAAGGGGTGCGCGCCGCACCGGGAAACTCGCTGGCGGATGACGGACAATTGGCCGTTTCGCTCGGGACGTCCTCAAAAAATCGGTTCCGGAGGGGACTCCGAAGCAGCATTATCTTGGAATCGCTCCCGGAGGGCCTCCAAACGGCCCAAGAAAGCCCCCGAAGGCCCCCCAGAGGACCCCCAGAGCGCCCCAAGAGACCCCCAAGAGGCCCCCAAGGGGCGGCCAGAGGCCCGCCAGAGCGCCCAAAACGCCCCAAGAGACCCCCAAGAAGCCCCCCAGGGGCTCCAAAGAGGCGGCCAGAAGTCCCCCAGAACGCGCGAAAAGGCTCCAGGAGTTCCCTGAGAGCTTCATATCGCCCCATAGAGCCCCCGAAGGCCCCCCCCGGGACTCCCCCAAGAGGCCCCCGAGAGGCCAGAGGCTACGACAGCCCCAAGAGCGTCCAAGATACCTCCAAGACGGCGCCGAAGCCAGGAAACGCAACAGGGATGTTCTCTGACGTTCTCGCCAATACGGTCTCTGACGCACGTGGTGGATAAAAAACTGCGCTTCCCGTTCTTGTCCGGTCAGGTTTCTGTTTTTTGGCCGTTTCGCTCGGGACATCCTCAAAACATCGGCTCCGGAGGGGGCTCCGAACCGACATCCTCTCGGAGTCGCCCCCGGAGGGCTCCAAGACGGCCCACGGAGGGCCCCAAGAGACCCCAAATGGCCCCCAGGGGGCCCCCAAGACGGCCCACGGAGAGCCCCAAGACGGCCCACGGAGACCCCAAGACGGCCCAGGCTGCCCTCAAGACGGCCTCCGACCTGCTGGGACCGTCCTGCCTCCCCTGGTGACGGGAAGCGCCTCCGGCGTGTACCGTTGGTTCTGGGGAATTAAGCACCCCCAAAGGCTCCCATTTTTCGTTGGCGGATGACGGGAAGCGCCTCCGGCGTGCACCGTTGGTTCTGGGGCTTCTTTTTCTCTAACTAAGGGCCACCGATTCCATCCCGGACCTCGCTGGCGGATGACGGGAAGCGCCTCCGGCGTGCACCGTTGGTTCTGGGGCTCAATTTTCTCTGACTAAGGGGTGCGCGCCGCACCGGGAAACTCGCTGGCGGATGACGGGAAGCGTCTTCGAGGTACGAGAAGCAAGCGGGACGTTCTGGCTGAATCCTTGAGTAAATATATCTTTTCTTTAACTATATGCGTTGCCGCGCTGCACGGGATTTTTCGTTGGCGGATGACGGGAAGCGTCTTCGAGGTACGAGAAGCAAGCGGGACGTTCTGGCTGAATCCTTGAGTAAATATATATATATATATATATATATATATATATATTCTTTAACTATATGGGTTGCGCGCTGCACGGGATGACGGGAAGCGTCTTCGAGGTACGAGAAGCAAGCGGGACGTTCTGGCTGAATCCTTGAGTATATATATATATATATCTTTATATCTATGGGTTGCCGCGCCGCACGGGATCATTCGTTGGCGGATGACGGGAAGCGTCTTCGAGGTACGAGAAGCAAGCGGGACGTTCTGGCTGAATCCTTGAGTATATATATATATCGAATATATATATAGATATATATATCTTTATAATCTATATACATACGGCTGCACGGGGGTTTTCGTTGGCGGATGAACGGGAAGCGTCTTCGAGGTACGGAAGCAGCGGGACGTCTCTGGCTGAATCTTGAGTATATATATATATATATAATATATATATATATATATATATATATATATATATCTTTATATCTATGGGTTGCGGGGGCGCACGGGGGTTTTCATTGGCGGATTCCCCAAAATGGCCATTTCGCTCGAGACATCCTCGAAAAATCGAGGTGTTGGAGGCTATCGTTTAAGACGTCTTATGTCAAAAATGACGGTTTCGCTCGAGACATCCTCAAAAAATCGGGATGTTGAAAAATATCAAAAATTTTTGTTATGCATGAAAAATGAGCGTTTCGCTCGAGACATCCTCGAACAAATGAGATGCCGACAGAGGTGTTTTAGAACCTTTTATGTCAAAAAAGACGTTTTCGCTCGGGACGTCCTCAGAAAATGAGCAGGTGGTCTGCCGTGCTCCCGTGTGGAGCACGGCAGACCACGGCCATTTCGCTCGAGACATCCTCAAAAAATCGAGGTGTGGTCTGCCGTGCTCCTGTGTGGTCTGCCTTGCTCCTGTGGTCTGCCGTGCTCCTCCACAGGAGCACGGCAGACCGCGCGTAGGAACCGAGAGGAGCACGGCAGACCAAGACGAGGAGCACGGCAGACCAGGCTTAGGAACCGAGAGGAGCACGGCAGACCAAGACGAGGAGCACGGCAGACCAGGCACCAAGAGCGCCCTCAAGACGACGGAAAGGATGACCAAGACGAGGAGCACGGCAGACCAAGACGAGGAGCACGGCAGACTATGCCCTAAGAGTGCCCTCAAGACGGCCGAACAACGGCAGACCCCATAGGAGCACGGCAGACCACAGAAGAGCACGGCAGACCAACAGGAGCACGGCAGACCACACAAGAGCACGGCAGGCCACACAGGAGCACGGCAGACCACACAGGAGCACGGCAGACCACAAAGGAGCACGGCAGACCACACAAGAGCACGGCAGACCCCACAAGAGCACGGCAGACCCCACAGGAGCACGGCAGACCCCACAGGAGCACGGCAGAGCAGACCCAAAAGGAGCACGGCAGACCACACAGGAGCACGGCAAACCACAGGAGCACGGCAGACCACACAGGAGCACGGCAGACCCCACAGTAGCAAGGCAGACCCCAAAGGAGCACGGCAGACCACCGGAGCATGGCAGACCACACAGGAGTACGGCAGACCCCACATGAGCACGGCAAATCCCAAATGAGCACGGCAGACCACAAGAGCACGGCAGACCACACAGGAGCACGGCAGACTCCACAGGAGCACGGCAGACCACAAAGGAGCACGGCAGACCACACAGGAGCCCGGCAGACGCCACAGGAGCACGGCAGACGCCACAGGAGCACGGCGGAACCCACAGGAGCACGGCAGACCGCGCGCGGGTACAACATAAACGCGCCTTTTTGTTGTACCCCGAACGCCGCTGGCGTTTCCCCAACAGGAGCACGGCAGATCTCACAGGCGCGCGGCAGACCCAAATGAGCACGGCCGACCACAGGAGCACGGCAGACCCCAAATGAGTACGGCAGACCCCAAAAGAGCACCGTAGACGCCTCAGGAGCACGGCTGACCACCCAGGAGCACGGCAGCCTGGGCCGGTTCCGGCGCCGGCCGGCGCCGGAAAATTGAATTCCGAGGCGGTGCCGAAAAAAGGCCACGCCAAGACATATTTTTCTTTCGAAAATATTGATTTTCTGCTCCCGGCGCCCGGGAACCCCTTCCGGGCCGCTTCTGGCACCCGGGCCGGCGCTCGAGCCAAACGCCCGGGCCAGCACCCGGGCCAGCGCCCGTGCCGGTTCCGGCGCCGGCCGGCGCCGGAAAATTGAATTCCGAGGCGGTGCCGAAAAAAGGCCACTCCAAGACACATTTTTCTTTCGAAAATATTGATTTTCTGCTCCGGCGCCCGGGAACCCCTTCCGGGCCGCTTCTGGCACCCGGGCCGGCGCTCGAGCCAAACGCCCGGGCCAGCACCCGGGCCAGCGCCCGGGCCGGTTCCGGCGCCGGCCGGCGCCGGAAAATTGAATTCCGAGGCGGTGCCGAAAAAAAGGCCACTCCAAGACATATTTTTCTTTCGAAAATATTGATTTTCTGCTCCCGGCGCCCGGGAACCCCTTCCGGGCCGCTTCTGGCACCCGGGCCGGCGCTCGAGCCAAACGCCCGGGCCAGCACCCGGGCCAGCGCCCGGGCCGGTTCCGGCGCCGGCCGGCGCCGGAAAATTGAATTCCGAGGCGGTGCCGAAAAAAGGCCACTCCAAGACATATTGTTCTTTCGAAAATATTGATTTTCTGCTCCCGGCGCCCGGGAACCCCTTCCGGGCCGATTCCGGCACCCAGGCCGGCGCTCGAACCGAACGCCCGGGCCGGCACCTGGGCTGGCGGCCGACGCGCGATGCGCTGCCACAAGCCAGCTTCCCGCAAGATCGGTCCAGAGTGGGCGGGGACGGAGCTGGGCGGGTGAAGGACCACCAGAGCACTGCTCCAGCCTTCCCTCGGCCCTGGGTCTGCTGACCACACAGGAGCACGGCAGACCACACAGGAGCGCGGCAAACCACAAAGGAGCAAGGCAGACCCCAAATGAGCACGGCAGTCCACACGTTCGCACGGCAGACCGCACAGGAACACCGCAGACCCCACATGAGCACGGCAGACCAAGAAGGAGCACGGCAGACCACACAGGAGCA
Organism: Prorocentrum cordatum; assembly: GCA_963575745.1. Classification (NCBI taxonomy): domain Eukaryota; class Dinophyceae; order Prorocentrales; family Prorocentraceae; genus Prorocentrum; species Prorocentrum cordatum. Next base: position 113,133 of record CAUYUJ010020947.1, on the reverse strand, counting down.
CGGCAGACCACACAGGAGCACGGCAGACCACACAGGACACGGCAGACCCCACGGGAGCACGGCAGACCACACAGGAGCACGGCAAACCACACAAGAGCACGGCAGACCATACAGGAGCACGCCAGACCACACATGAGCACGGCAGACCACACGTTCGCACGGCAAACTCCACAGGAGCACGGCAGACCCCAAAGGAGCACGGCAGACCACAGGAGCACGGAAGACCGCACAGGAGCACGGCAGACCACACAGGAGCACGGCAAACCAAGAAGGAGCACGGCAGACACAGGAGCACCGCAGACGCCACAGAAGCACGGCAGATCGTCGTCGTCGTCATCGTCGTCGTCGTCTTCGTCAATAACGATCTCGAAAATTACGACAAAAAACGATGACAGAAAACAACCACAAACATAACACAAAAACCAACCGAACACGGAATCCAACAACAAAAAAACAATCAGAAAAACGACCGCAATCATAAAATGATAACGACGGCGACAGCGAGAACGGCAACAGCGGACGATTATAATGAAAACGACGACCACGACAAAGAAAAGGCACGCGACGACGACGACGGACAAACAAAAGACAAGACAGGCTGGAACAGAAAAAGTAGGCTGGGCGACAACGGGTGGGGGCCCGCGTGGCCGAGAGAAAAGCACGGTGTCGACACCATGATGTGGCCAGGGCAGCAGACCACCTCGACAGACCAGCGCGGCAGGCCACCATTTAGTCTGTTCTGTTGCGTTTATGGGTTTCTCTGACGTTCTCGCCAATACGGTCTCTGACGCACGTGGTGGAATAAAATCGGCGCTTCCCGTTCTTGTCCGGTCAGGTTCCCCAAAATGGCCATTTCGCTCGAGACATCCTCGAAAAATCGAGGTGTTGGAGGCTATCGTTTAAGACGTCTTATGTCAAAAATGACGGTTTCGCTCGAGACATCCTCAAAAAATCGGGATGTTGAAAAATATCAAAAATTTTTGTTATGCATGAAAAAATGAGCGTTTCGCTCGAGACATCCTCGAAAAAATGAGATGCCGACAGAGGTGTTTTACAACCTCTTATGTTAAAAATGACGTTTTCGCTCGGGACGTCCTCAGAAAATGAGCAGGAGCACGGCAGGCGGAACAAAAGGAGCACGGCAGACCACACAGGAGCACGGCAGACCCCACAAGAGCACGGCAGACCACAAAGGAGCACGGCAGACCAAAGAGACGACACAAGGAGCACAGCAGATCCCGCAGGAGCACGGCAGACACCACACGAGCACGGCAGATCCCAAATGAACACGGCAGACCACAGAAGCACTGCAGACCACACAAGAGCACCGCAGACCTCACAGGAGCACGGCAGACCCCACAGGAGCACGGAAGACCCCACAGGAGCACGGCAAACCACAAAGGAGCACGGCAGACCACAGGAGCACGGCAAACCACACGGGAGCACGGCAGACCACACAGGAGCACGGCAATCCCCACAGGAGCACGGCAGACCGCGCGCAGGTACAACATAAACGCGCCTTTTGTTGTACCCCGAACGCCGCTGGCGTTTCCCCCACAGGAGCACGGCAGACCACACAAGCTCGCGGGAAACCCCAAATGAGCACGGCAGACCACAGGAGCACGGCAGACCACACAGGAGCACGGCAGACGCCACAGGAGCACGGCAGACCGCGCAGGAGCACGGCCGGCGCCGGAAAATTGAATTCCGAGGCGGTGCCGAAAAATGGCCACTCCAAGACATATTTTTCTTTCGAAAATATTGATTTTCTCCTCCCGGCGCCCTGGAACCCCTTCCGGGCCGATTCCGGCACCCGGGCCGGCGCTCGAGCAAAACGCCCGGGCCGGCACCCGGGCCAGCGCCCGGGCCGGTTCCGGCGCCGGCCGGCGCCGGAAAATTGAATTCCGAGGCGGTGCCGAAAAAAGGCCACTCCAAGACCTATTTTTCTTTCGCAAATATTGATTTTCTGCTCCCGGCGCCCGGGAACCCCTTCCGGGCCGCTTCCGGCACCCGGGCCGGCGCTCGAGCCGAACGCCTGGGCCAGCACCCCGGCCAGCGCCCGGGCCGGTTCCGGCGCCGGCCGGCGCCGGAAAATTGAATTCCGAGGCGGTGCCGAAAAAAGGCCACTCCAAGACATATTTTTCTTTCGAAAATATTGATTTTCTGCTCCCGGCGCCCCGGAACCCCTTCCGGGCCGCTTCCGGCACCCGGGCCGGCGCTCGAGCCGAACGCCTGGGCCAGCACCCGGGCCAGCGCCCGGGCCGGTTCCGGCGCCGGCCGGCGCCGGAAAATTGAATTCCGAGGCGGTGCGGAAAAAAGGCCACTCCAAAACATATTTTTCTTTCGAAAATATTGATTTTCTGCTCCCGGCGCCCTGGAACCCCTTCCGGGCCGATTCCGGCACCCGGGCCGGCGCTCGAACCGAACGCCCGGGCCGGCACCTGGGCTGGCGGCCGAGCCGGATCCAGCGCTGGCGTCGGCTCTGGCCGTCGCCGGAAAAATTGAATTCCGAGGCCGCGCTAAAAAAACTCATCCAAACAGATTTTTCGAAAGTGCATCATTTCTGCTCCCGGCGCTCGGAGGCTTCTGCGTCTCAAGGAGAGGTGGAGCAGACATCAAAGGAGGTAAAAGCAAGCACACGAACGCTATGGACGCGCGATGCGCTGCCACAAGCCAGCTTCCCGCAAGATCGGTCCAGAGTGGGAGGGGACGGAGCTGGGCGGGTGAAGGACCACCAGAGCACTGCTCCAGCCTTCCCTCAGCCCTGGGTATGCTGACCACACAGGAGCACGGCAGACCACACAGGAGCGCGGCAAACCACAAAGGAGCAAGGCAGACCCCAAATGAGCACGGCAGTCCACACGTTCGCACGGCAGACCGCACATGAGCACGGCAGACCGCACATGAGCACGGCAGACCAAGAAGGAGCACGGCAGACCACACAGGAGCACGGCAGACCACACAGGAGCACGGCAGACCACACAGGAAAACGGCGCTTCCCGTTCTTGTCCGGTCAGGTTCCCCAAAATGGCCATTTCGCTCGAGACATCCTCGAAAAATCGAGGTGTTGGAGGCTATCGTTTAAGACGTTTTATGTTAAAAATGACGGTTTCGCTCGAGACATCCTCAAAAAATCTGGATGTTGAAAAATATCAAAAAATTTTGTTATGCATGAAAAATGAGCGTTTCGCTCGAGACATCCTCGAAAAAATGAGATGCCGACAGAGGTGTTTTACAACCTTTTATGTTAAAAATGACGTTTTCGCTCGGGACGTCCTCAGAAAATGAGCAGGAGCACGGCAGGCGGAAAAAAAGGAGCACGGCAGACCACACAGGAGCACGGCAGACCCCACAAGAGCACGGCAGACCACAAAGGAGCACGGCAGAACAAAGAGACGACACAAGGAGCACAGCAGATCCCGCAGGAGCACGGCAGACACCACACGAGCACGGCAGATCCCAAATGAGCACGGCAGACCACAAAAGCACTGCAGACCACACAAGAGCACCGCAGACTTCACAGGAGCACGGCAGACCCCACAGGAGCACGGCAGACCCCACAGGAGCACGGCAAACCACAAAGGAGCACGGCAGACCACAGGAGCACGGCAAACCACACAGGAGCACGTCAGACCACACAGGAGCACGGCAATCCCCACAGGAGCACGGCAGACCGCGCGCAGGTACAACATAAACGCGCCTTTTGTTGTACCCCGAACGCCGCTGGAGTTTCCCCCACAGGAGCACGGCAGACCCCACAAGCTCGCGGGAAACCCCAAATGAGCACGGCAGACCACAGGAGCACGGCAGACCACACAGGAGCACGGCAGACGCCACAGGAGCACGGCAGACCGCGCAGGAGCACGGCCGGCGCCGGAAAATTGAATTCCGAGGCAGTGCCGAAAAAAGGCCACTCCAAGACATATTTTTCTTTCGAAAATATTGATTTTCTCCTCCCGGCGCCCTGGAACCCCTTCCGGGCCGATTCCGGCACCCGGGCCGGCGCTCGAGCCAAACGCCCGGGCCGGTACCCGGGCCAGCGCCCGGGCCGGTTCCGGCGCCGGCCGGCGCCGGAAAATTGAATTCCGAGGCGGTGCCGAAAAAAGGCCACTCCAAGACACATTTTTCTTTCGAAAATATTGATTTTCTGCTCCCGGCGCCCGGGAACCACTTCCGGGCCGCTTCCGGCACCCGGGCCGGCGCTCGAGCCGAACGCCTGGGCCAGCACCCGGGCCAGCGCCCGGGCCGGTTCCGGCGCCGGCCGGCGCCGGAAAATTGAATTCCGAGGCGGTGCCGAAAAAAAACCACTCCAAGACACATTTTTCTTTCGAAAATATTGATTTTCTGCTCCCGGCGCCCGGGAACCCCTTCCGGGCCGCTTCCGGCACCCGGGCCGGCGCTCGAGCCGAACGCCTGGGCCAGCACCGGGGCCAGCGCCCGGGCCGGTTCCGGCGCCGGCCGGCGCCGGAAAATTGAATTCCGAGGCGGTGCGGAAAAAAGGCCACTCCAAGACATATTTTTCTTTTTCGAAAATATTGATTTTCTGCTCCCGGCGCCCTGGAACCCCTTCCGGGCCGATTCCGGCACCCAGGCCGGCGCTCGAACCGAACGCCCGGGCCGGCACCTGGGCTGGCGGCCGAGCCGGATCCAGCGCTGGCGTCGGCTCTGGCCGTCGCCGGAAAAATTGAATTCCGAGGCCGCGCTAACAAAACTCATCCAAAAAGATTTTTCGAAAGTGCATCATTTCTGCTCCCGGCGCTCGGAGGCTTCTGCGTCTCAAGGAGAGGTGGATCAGACATTAAAGGAGGTAAAAGCAAGCACACGAACGCTATGGGACGCGCTGATGCTGCTTGCCCACAGAGCAGCTATCCCGCAGATCGGTCTCCAGTGGGAGGGGAACGGAGCCTGCGGTGATGACCACCCAGAGCACGCTCAGCCTCCTCAGCCCTGGGTCTGCTGACCACACAGGAGCACGGCAGACCACACAGGAGCTCGGCAAACCACAAAGGAGCAAGGCAGACCCCAAATGAGCACGGCAGTCCACACGTTCGCACGGCAGACCGCACAGGAGCACGGCAGACCGCACATGAGCACGGCAGACAAAGAAGGAGCACGGCAGACCACACAGGAGCACGGCAGACCACACAGGAGCACGGCAGACCACACAGGACACGGCAGACCCCACGGGAGCACGGCAGACCACACAGGAGCACGGCAAACCACACAAGAGCACGGCAGACCATACAGGAGCACGCCAGACCACACAGGAGCACGGCAGACCACACGTTAGCACGGCAAACTCCACAGGAGCACGGCAGACCCCAAAGGAGCACGGCAGACCACAGGAGCACGGCAGACCGTCTTCGAGGCCTCTTGGGCCGTCTTGGGGCCCTCTTGGAGCCATCTTAGCCGTCTTGGAGGCCATGATGGCCGTCTTGGAAGACATCTTGGGCGTCTTGGAGGCCTCTTGCGCCGTGTTAGGGCCCTCTTGGGACCGTCTTGGGGGCTTCTTGGGCCGTTTCGGGGCCATCTTGAAGGCCTCTTGGGCGATCTTAAAGCGATCTTGGGGGCCTCTTGGGCCGTCTTGGGCCGTCGGAACGCGGCAGGCCATCATTTAGTCTGTTCTGTTGCGTTTATGGGTTTCTCTGACGTTCTCGCCAATACGGTCTCTGACGCACGTGGTGGATAAAAAACGGCGTTTCCCGTTCTTGTCCGGTCAGGTTTTTCGTTGGCGGATTCCCCAAAATGGCCATTTCGCTCGAGACATCCTCCTAAAATCGAGGTGTGGTCTGCCGTGTTCCTGTGTGGTCTGCCGTGCTCCTGTGGTCTGCCGTGCTCCCCACAGGAGCACGGCAGACCGCGCGCAGGAACCGAGAGGAGCACGGCAGACCAAGACGAGGAGCACGGCAGACCATGCACTGAAACCGAGAGGAGCACGGCAGACCAAGACGAGGAGCACGGCAGACCAGGCACCAAGAGCGCCCTCAAGACGACGGAAAGGATGACCAAGACGAGGAGCACGGCAGACCAAGACGAGGAGCACGGCAGACTATGCCCTAAGAGTGCCCTCAAGACGGCCGAACAATCATCAAACAAACAATGAGTCTAACGTCGTCTTGGAATCGTTTTTGAGGGCATCAGTTCGGCCCCCCAAAAACAAAATCGGCCCAAAGATGACCCGCAGAGTGCCCTCAATACGGCCGACCATGACGATTTCGCTGGGGACGTGTTCAATAAATTAAGAGTGTATCAGCACCGTCTGCTGCAACACCGCTGTGCTGGTCTGCCGTTCTCCTGTGGTCAGCTGTGCTGCTCTGCCGTGCTCCTGCGGTCTGCCGTTCTGGTCTGCCGTTCTTGTCTGCCGTGCTCCTGTGGTCTGCCTTCCTGGTCTGCCGTGCTGCTGCCGTCTGTCGTGTTGCTGCGCTGTGCCGTGTAAGCTGATAAACCGGTCAGACCGATGAAAAAAACGAGAGTCGGGTTACAACGGCTACGCAGATTTTAACTGCTAGTCCAAAGGCTCTCCAGAGGACCCCAACATCTCCCAAGCACACCCCGAGAAGTCCATCATCATCATCCTCATCATCATCATCATCATCATCACCATCATCATCACCATACTCATACTCATACTCATCATCATCATCATCCTCCTCCTCCTCATCATCATCATTATCATCATCGTACGCATCACCATCACCATCAGCAGCAACATGATCATCACCAACAACAGCAGCGTCAATGACATGATCTGGTCTGCTATGTTCGTGCTGGTCTGCCGTGCTGGTCTGCCGTGCCGGACTGCCGTGCTCGTCTGCCGTGTCGGTGTGTTGTGCTGGTCTGCCGTGCGGGTCTGCTGTTCTGGTCTGCCGTGCAGAAGCTGAAGCTTTGGGGGCTTAAAGCCAGAGAAAGAGAGAGACATAGAGAGATAGAGAGGGAGAGAGATTCTCTAACTAAGGGGTACGGGCTCCATCCCGAAACTCGTTGGCGGTTCTCAAACTAAGGGGTACGGGCTCCATCCCGAAACTCGTTGGCGGATGACGGGAAGCGTCTTCGAGGTACGACAAGCAAGCGGGACGTTCTGGCTGAATCCTTGAGTAAATATATCTTTTCTTTAACTATATGGGTTGCCGCGCTGCACGTGATTTTTCGTTAACGGATTCCCCAAAATGGTCTGGCGTGCTCCTGTATGGTCTGCCGTGCTCTTGTGTGGTTTGCCGTGCTCCTGTGTGGTCTGCCGTTCTCCCGTGGGGTCTGCCGTGTCCTGTGTGGTCTGCCGTGCTCCTGTGTGGTCTGCCGTGTTCCGGAAAATTGACCGTTTCGCTCGGGACGTCCTCAAAAAATCGGCTCCGGAGGGGACTCCGAAGCAGCATTATCTTGGAATCGCTCCCGGAGGGCCTCCAAACGGCCCAAGAAAGCCCCCGAAGGCCCCCCAGAGGACCCCCAGAGCGCCCCAAGAGACCCCCAAGAGGCCCCCGAGGGGCGGCCAGAGGCCCGCCAGAGCGCCCAAAACGCCCCAAGAGACCCCCAAGAAGCCCCCCAGGGGCTCCAAAGAGGCGGCCAGAAGTCCCCCAGAACGCGCGAAAAGGCTCCAGGAGTTCCCTGAGAGCTTCAAAACGCCCCATAGAGCCCCCGAAGGCCCCCCCCCGTGACTCCCCCAAGAGGCCCCCGAGAGGCCAGAGGCTACGACAGCCCCAAGAGCGTCCAAGATACCTCCAAGACGGCGCCGAAGCCAGGAAACGCAACAGGGATGCCCGCAGGGCGTTCAGAGATGGTCTCACGCTCTGCAGCAACACCATGCTTTCAGGGTCCGCGGATATTCCTTTCTGATTCGCGGCTGCCTGCTTCTTCTCTCAACGGCGGACTGCTGCAACACCGTGCTTTCATGTTCGGAGGAGTTTCCTTTCGATTCGCGGCTGCCTGCTTCTTCTCTCAATCCCGGATGTCTGTGACCCTGTACCTTACGATGTATTTAGCCTCGAGTCTGCTCCGAAGGAGCCGATGCGGACGCGGAGGTGATAGGGGAGGAAAGAGGGAGGAGGAAAGGGAGGAAGGGAGAGAGAGGGGGGTGGGCGGAGAAGGAGACAACGAGGATCATCGAATGGTCAGGGGCGGGGTGGCCAGGAAAAATGGCCGTTTCGCTCGGGACATCCTCAAAAAATCGGCTCCGGAGGGGGCTCCGAAACAGCATTATCTTGGAATCGCTCGCGGAGGGCCTCCAAACGGCCCAAGAGAGACCCCGAAGGCCCCCCAGAGGACCCCCAAAGCGCCCCAAGAGACCCCCAAGAGAACCCAGGACGGCCCCCAAGACGACCCACGGTGCCGCCAGGACGGCCCAGGATGTCCTCAGGACGGCCTCGAGACGGCCTCCAGACGAACTCGAGGATGACGGGAAGCGCCTCCGGCGTGCACCGTTGGTTCTGGGGTTTACTTTTCTCTAACTAAGGGGTACGGGCCCGCACTTCGGAACTCGCTGGCGGCGGCCTGCGGCAGCAGAGGGACGCGGGCACCCCGAGCCAGCCGGCACGGGTCCTTCTGCTCGTCGTCGTCGTCGTCGTCGTCGTCGTCGTCGTCGTCGTCGTCGTCGTCTTCGTCAATAACGATCTCGAAAATTACGACAAAAAACGATGACAGAAAACGACCACAAACATAACACAAAAAACAACCGAACACGGAATCCAACAACAAAAAAACAATCAGAAAAACGACCGCAATCATAAAATGATAACGACGGGCGACAGCGAGAACGGCAACAGCGGACGATTATAATGAAAACGACGACCACGACAAAGGAAAGGCACGCGACGACGACGACGGACAAACAAAAGACAAGACAGGCTGGAACAGAAAAAGTAGGCTTGGCGACAACGGGTGGGGGCCCGCGTGGCCGAGAGAAAAGCACGGTGTCGACACCATGATGTGGCCAGGGCAGCAGACTACCTCGACAGACCAGCGCGGCAGGCCATCATTTAGTCTGTTCTGTTGCGTTTATGGGTTTCTCTGACGTTCTCGCCAATACGGTCTCTGACGCACGTGGTGGGTAAAAAACGGCGCTTCCCGTTCTTGTCCGGTCAGGTTCCCCAAAATGGCCATTTCGCTCGAGACATCCTCCAAAAATCGAGGTGTTGGAGGCTATGTTCGCAACATCATCTTGAAACCGAGAGGAGCACGGCAGACCAAGACGAGGAGCACGGCAGACCAGGCCCCAAGAGCGCCCTCAAGACGACGGAAAGGAGGACCAGGACGAGGAGCACGGCAGACCAAGACGAGGAACACGGCAGACTATGCCCTAAGAGTGCCCTCAAGACGGCCGAACAATCATCAAACAAACAATGAGTCTAACGTCGTCTTGGAATCGTTTTTGAGGGCATCAGTACGGCCCCCCAAAAACAGAATCGGCCCAAAGATGACCCGCAGAGTGCCCTCAATACGGCCGAACATGAGGATTTCGCTGGGGACGTGTTCAATAGATTAAGAGTGTATCAGCACCGTCTGTTGCAACAGCGCTGTGCTGGTCTGCCGTTTTCCTGTGGTCAGCTGTGCTGGTCTGCCGTGCTCCTGCGGTCTGCCGTTCTGGTCTGCCGTTTTGGTCCGCCGTGCTCCTGTGGTCTGCCTTCCTGGTCTGCCGTGCTGCTGCCGTCTGTCGTGTTGCTGCGCTGTGCCGTGTAAGCTGATAAACCGGTCAGACCGATGAAAAAAACGAGAGTCGGGTTACAACGGCTACGCAGATTTAAACTGCTAGTCCAAAGGCTCTCCAGAGGACCCCAACATCTCCCAAGCACACCCCGAGAAGTCCATCATCATCATCATCATCATCATCATCATCATCATCATCATCATCATCATCATCATCATTATCATCATCATCATCATCATCATCATCATCATCATCATCATCATCATCATCATCATCATACGCATGCCCAGGACCACGATCATCATCGTCATCATCATCCACACCATCAGCATCATCATCACCATCGCCACCATCACCATAAGTATAATCATCATTCGTATCATCATCGTCATCCTCATCGTCATCGTCATCGTAATCATCATTATCATCATCACCACCATCATCACCATACTCATACTCATACTCATCATCATCCTCCTCCTCATCTTCATCATTATTATCATCATCGTACGCATCACCATCACCATCAGCAGCAACATGTTCATCACCAACAACAGCAGCGTCAGGCCAGAGGCCCGCCAGAGCGCCCAAAACGCCCCAAGAGACCCCCAAGAAGCCCCCCAGGGGCTCCAAAGAGGCGGCCAGAAGTCCCCCAGAACGCGCGAAAAGGCTCCAGGAGTTCCCTGAGAGCTTCATATCGCCCCATAGAGCCCCCGAAGGCCCCCCCCGGGACTCCCCCAAGAGGCCCCCGAGAGGCCAGAGGCTACGACAGCCCCAAGAGCGTCCAAGATACCTCCAAGACGGCGCCGAAGCCAGGAAACGCAACAGGGATGTTCTCTGACGTTCTCGCCAATACGGTCTCTGACGCACGTGGTGGATAAAAAACTGCGCTTCCCGTTCTTGTCCGGTCAGGTTCCGGAAAATTGGCCGTTTCGCTCGGGACGTCCTCAAAAAATCGGCTCCGGAGGGGACTCCGAAGCAGCATTATCTTGGAATCGCTCCCGGAGGGCCTCCAAACGGCCCAAGAAAGCCCCCGAAGGCCCCCCAGAGGACCCCCAGAGCGCCCCAAGAGACCCCCAAGAGGCCCCCAAGGGGCGGCCAGAGGCCCGCCAGAGCGCCCAAAACGCCCCAAGAGACCCCCAAGAAGCCCCCCAGGGGCTCCAAAGAGGCGGCCAGAAGTCCCCCAGAACGCGCGAAAAGGCTCCAGGAGTTCCCTGAGAGCTTCATATCGCCCCATAGAGCCCCCGAAGGCCCCCCCCGGGACTCCCCCAAGAGGCCCCCGAGAGGCCAGAGGCTACGACAGCCCCAAGAGCGTCCAAGATACCTCCAAGACGGCGCCGAAGCCAGGAAACGCAACAGGGATGTTCTCTGACGTTCTCGCCAATACGGTCTCTGACGCACGTGGTGGATAAAAAACTGCGCTTCCCGTTCTTGTCCGGTCAGGTTCCGGAAAATGGCCGTTTCGCTCGAGACATCCTCGAAAAATCGGCTCCGGAGGGGACTCCGAACCGGCATTATCTTGGAGTCGCTCCCGGAGGGCCTCAAAACTGCCCAAGAGAGCTCCCAAAGGCCCCCCAGGGGACCCCCAAAACGGCCCAAGAGACCCCCAAGAGGCCCTCAAGAGGCGCCCAGAGGCTCCCCCGAGCGCGCGAAGAGGCCCCGGGACTGGCCAAGAGAGCCCCAAGACGGTCCAAGAGAACGCCAAGACACCCCAAGAGAGCCCCCACAGACCCTCGAGAGACGCCTGAGTCCAAGAGGGTCACAGAAGCCTCCAAGAGGCTCCCAAAATGCTCCCCACGGGCCCCAATCAGGCCCCCAGAGCCCCACGACAGTCCAAGATAACGCCAAGACAGTCCAAGATAACGCCAAGACGTCGACGTCGTGTTCGAATCGCTCTTAGAGTGTTTTCCAACGGCCCAAGGGAGGGAGGCCCAAAAGACGCCCCGGAGAGCCCCAGGAGCGCCCAAGAGCGCCCCAAGAAGACCCCCAGAGACCCCCAAGAGCGCTCTAGGAGCCACCCACACAGCTCACAAGAACCCCAAGACGGCCCAAGAAGGGCCAAGAAGGCCCCAAGAGACTCCCGGGAGCGCCCCAGGAGGCCCCCAGCGCCGAGACGGCCTAAGAAAGCTCCCACAGAACCCCACGACGCGCCCAGACAGCCCAAGAAGACCCCAGAAGCCCAAAAGAGGACCCTAGGGGCCCCCAAGAAACCCCCAACAGGCCCAAAGAGAACCCCGCGCGGCGCCAGGAGCAACGTCTTTCTCCAATTGCCTCGTACTGTCCTCTGTCGTCGTCGTCGTCGTCGTCGTCGTCGTCGCCCTCCGCATTCGTCCTCGTACTCGCCCTCGTTCTCTTCGTCATCGTCCTTGTGCTTCTCTTCCTCCTCGTTGTCCTCATGCTCCTCCGCGCTATCCTCACGTTCGCCACGTCGTCCTCGTCATCGACTCCTCGTTGTCCTCGCCTTCCTTTTCTTCTTCGCCTAATACGCCCAATAGACTAAAGCGGCGCTTCCCGTTCTTGTCCGATCAGGTTTGGACGGGTTTAAGATTGCCGCCTCCCCCTTCGGAGGGCGGGCGATCACGGGAAGTTTGGCCAATTTCTATGTTCATTTCCCTCTCTCTTTCTCTCTATATTTCTCTCTCTCCCGTGCCACGGCAACGGCTCCGTGTAGGGGCGCGCTAATGCCGCGGGCTGGCCGCCGGCGCGCTGTTCCACCCAGACCCCCCCCGTCGCAGAAGCACAGCGAGAGGCTTTTGGCAACGTTCGGCCTCCAGGGGGGGGGGGCCGGGGGCCCTTACCAGGCCAAGGGGCCGTCAACAGACGGCTCGGGACGAAACACTGATCCCGTGGAGGGGTCCAGACCTCCTGGGGCCAACGTTGTGAGAAATGACGGCGTCGGGTGCGCCTTTTGCCCGCCTCGGTGCAGCTGCGGGGCGAACGAGCACAAACAAGTCCATCCCTTCCAGAACGCGAGCGGACCCACAGGGAGCGAGCGGCGGAGTCGGTGCTTCAGGCAGGCCTGGGGTAAGGAGAAACCGTGCCAGAGTTTCCTGGGCGCACTCTGCAAGAGCCGCGACACGGGATATCTCAAGGTCACCCCCCACAGGCGCGAAGAGCAGCGCGCTTCGCTCGTCACGGTCTGGGCCGGAGAGGCGCCCTTCTCGGGGGGACGGTCTCGAGGGCGCGAAAATACATGCGCGTCGCGCATCGCGGGGCGTGGTGCGCGATGCTAGGCGACCTGGGGCCCCCCCGACGGCGGAGAGGTTACACAAGAGGTTCGCATGATGGATCTGCTTGACACGTCCTCACCTGAAGGCCCTGTCTGTTGCAGTGGGGTCGTCGGTTCCAGTCCTCAGCTGCAATCTTTGGCCTGCTTGTCTGCGAGCGCTCATCTTCGTGTGCAGGGGCAGCGCTTGTTGCACTTGGCAGCTGCGCTTTCTTCCGGAGCCGTATCTTCTCCTCCCATGTTTTTGTTTAGTCGCAGCGCTGGCGGACGCACAGAGCGGTCGAAGCCTCCGCGGGGACGCCGCAAGGCGAATCGCAGACAAGCGGGCGGGAGGCAGAAGGGGCTGCTGCTCTTTCCAATCACGGGGCCCAGGGGCACACGGCGCCCTAGCCGCTCGCTGAGCATTCCCCCCCCGTGCCACTGCGCCTCTGATGTGCCCAGCGCGCGCTCGCGCTCTCTCCCCCTCGCTCTATCTCCACCTATCTCTTGGTCCTTCGTTTGTTCTTCCTCTCTCTCTCTGTCTCTCTCTCTCCCGCTCTGTCTGTGTCTCTCTCCCTCTCTCGCCCTGTCTCTTCGCATGTCTCGTCTGCGTTTGTGGATGCTCGCTGCGCGAAGTGGAGCCAAACTCTTCTTCCAGGTGGCCGCTGCGGCAGCCTGTCGGCGATGGTGCTCGGCGTCTGCCACAAGCTCCGGCCATTGGGATCCCGAAGCATGTTCGCCGCTCGCGACTCGCCGTGGAGAGAAAAGAAGAGGTCCTGGACGGTTTGCCGCAGTTGTTTCTGGCTTTTCCGCGCTCCGGGCGCTGTCCTGGGCCCCAGGGCCGGCAAGAGCGGCTCGGCAGGAAGCACGTGTCCTGAGGAGGCCGAGGCCCTGATCAGTCGTGCAGTACCTGCGCGGGAGGGGGCCGACTTTCGAATACGAAATTCGGAGGTTGATAGACCTCCTACCCTGATACGTCGATGCGTGAATTGTCCGTTTTCAGTTCTCGAGAGGGCGCCGCGGCCGTCATTTTCCAGGCTTGCGCCCGCCAGGCTTGGGCCCGAGGTCGTTTTCACTAAGCCACGTTTTACTGAAGGGGGTTCCGTCCATCCCCGAATGACGACGTGCGCATAAACTTTAGGAGCTCGTCGCAGATTTGTTGGTTCGGCGCTGTGCCCCCCGCAGCAACGCCTCCGGCGCTGCCACCGGCGCGCGGAGGGCACCTCGGGAGAGGGGGCCCAGCGCCGGTCCAAGAGCTCCGCGCAGAATTCCGAAAGTTTAAGCTCATGCAGTTGTTCTCTTTCCTCGTGGGGGGGCGCTGAGAGCGGCCAGGCGCCGGCCCCAGAAGTCCGCGCGCGCCTCCAAAAGTTTCTGCTTGTGCCCTTGTGCTCTTCCTTGGGACGCACGGGGGCATACTGGTACTGCATGTCCTCCTTGGAGGCGCGCGCCCGACCCGAACATATACACCCCCAGGACGAAAGGTTTGTTCCTCTTGGGCCCAGAACGACGGCTTGAAAACTTGAGCAGATGCGCATGGCATAACCGCCGTCGGATCCCGTGAAGCCTCTACACTCAGGAGTGGAGGGGGAGGGGGGGGAGGTTTGTGAGGGGAGAAGGATGAGCAGGAGGGAATGAAGGAGAAGGAGGTGGAGTAGCGTAGTGTGGAGAAGCTTGTTGAATTCGGGGGAGATGGACTGCGGGCGCCGTGGACGAAGCCCACCGCCGAGCCAGCGAGCGGGAGAGTCACAGTAATCGAGAGAGAGAGAGAGAGAGAAATAGTTGGAGGAGGAGGAGGACCAGTGTAAACTCAAGATGCACCAATAATGTTGCAGTGAACCCTCCCTCCTTCCGAGTTTCCTCATAGGTGCCTAGACGAAGTTATTTACATTGCGGGATGCGGCTCATTAGAAGACAAACACTTGAGAATCTTCAATCGTGCCAAGACGCAGTTCCTTCGACTTCAACGTCCCGGATCAACGCAATTACTGCGTCCTGAAAATTTGAGTCGTGCCAGAACACAGTTCTTGAGACTTTGAACACCGCATTTCTGTGCGACTGTTGCGTCCTCACAATTCTACTTCGCTCCAGAACACCATTCCTGGGACTTCCACCATGTGGATCCTTGCAACTGTTGTAATCCTTTCAAATATATTCGTGCGGCACGAAGGCCAGGCGAGAGCCACATTTCGAAGACGGCCCGCCCTCCATCCGTGAACCTGTTGCTAGCCTTTACGACGAATGCGCGCGGCGCCAAGGCGACAGCCACCTTTCGAAAACGGCCTGCCATCCATTCATGCAGTTGCTGCAAATTTCAAGCTTCAGGATTATGAGTGGCGATGAACTGTCCGGCGACGCGCCGGGCCAACCCTACGGACACATTTAGGGGTGCGGGTGCGTCAGGGAGGAGTTGTTCAAAAGGAATAGGGATGGAGGAGGAGGAGGAGGAGGAGGAGGAGGAGGAGGAGGAGGACCAGTGTAAACCCAAGACGCATCCACGGTGTTAGAATACCCCCCTCCCTCCAAGCTCCCTCTTCATAGGTCTCTACGAGACTTCATTCCCACTGAGGGAAGTGACCTGTTGGAAGACAGCCGTGCGAAAATCCGGAAGCGTGCCAAAGCACCAGTATCAGGATTTCAACGCCACGTTTCTACCTGTCTGCTGCTTCTTGACTATCCTGAATCGCACTAGCACGCTAGAACACCATTCCTGGAACATCAATTCCGCGAATCTGGATAAGTGTTGCGCCTTGACAGTCCCGAGTCGATCTGGGGCGCTTCCGTTGCTGCCGGAAACGCGCGATGGCGGTAATGACTGGCTACGACGGCGAGCGGTGAGGATGATGATGAGGATTGGAAATGGAGGAAACAGAGTAGGAGGATGAGGAGGAGGAGGAGGAGGAGGAGGAGGAGGAGGAGGAGGAGGATCATGATGAGGTGGAGGGGTGTGTGTGGTGGGTGGGCAGGGGTAACAGGATGCTGGGGATGAGGAGGATCAGGAGGAAGCGGGAAGTGGAAGAGGGGGAGGGGGAGAAGGAGGAGCATGACGAGGTTGACGAGGATGAGGAGATTTTCGGCGATTCTAGGAGATGTCCAGCGGTTGTTGGAAAACTTTTTCGGGGCCAGGTGTTGGCCCTCTTTGGATTGACGCCTCGCCGGTTTGGCGTACTGTTTGAAAAACTGTGTGCTAGAGCTGTCAGCGTGCGTGTTGGATGCATTTGTTTGAAACTCTTGGGGGGCTGTAGTTAGGGGGCTTCAGGGGGCCTCTTCGGGGCCAGTTTGAAGCGTCTTGAAGCCTCAGGCCTTTTGGGGGCCTCTGGGCGCCTGCTGGGGGTTTATTGGGCCGTCTTCGGCACTCCTTCCGTCGTCTTGGCGCCCTCTCAGGCACCTCTTGGGCCCGTCCTGGGGCCCTCTTGGGCCTTTCCGGGGGCCTCCCGGGCCATATTGGGCCTCTCTTGGGCCGTTTTGGAACCCTCTTGGCGGTTTCTTGGGCCGTTTTGGTGCTCTCTTGGGGCGTCTGCGACGCTCTGAGTGCCCAAGAGGCGAATAAGCTGAAATTGTACATGTTCCATAGGGAATGGGGCATGTTTTGTTTCTTTGGGCCTTTTTGGGGGAGGCTTTTTTTAAGGGTTTCTGAGGGCATCGTGGAGGCTTCTGGAGCCGTCTTGGGGACATCTTGGGCGTCTTATAGCGATCGTTCGGCGACTCGGGGCCCTTTTGGCCCATGCTGGGGCCCTCCTGGACCTGGGCGAGGGGGCCATCCCAGAGTGAGCTGGACCTTTGATTCTGCCCCGGGGGTTATTCAATCGCCCCCCCCCCCCCCCGGATGAGCCACCCTGGCACCCACCCCCCAGTAGAGCTGAAACTCAGGAATTGATGCTTAGGCTGTTCTGAAGGTTTTTGAAACTCACACGCCGGATCGGCGGATTTCTGGTACGTTAACGCTGGGAACCCGTGAAACCAAAACTGATGTTTGCAACGAGTGTGCGTGGCGCTAGGGCGAGAGCCACATTTTGAAAAGGACCGTCGTTATTCCGTGAAGCCTTGGTAAATGTTCAAACGAGTACGCGCGGCTCTAATGCGAGAGCCGCTTTTTGAAACCATCCAATTTAAATCCGTAAACATCTTTTTAGTTTGCTTGAAAATCGAATGTGCGTGGCGCCCACGCGAGAACCACATTCTGAAAACCACCCGCCTTCCATTTGTTGAAATGCTGCCACTCTCGAGGTCTCAGGCTCATAAGTGGTAAGGATGCCTCAGTCGAACCGGCCGGCCCGCCCTTCCGACTGGCCCCGGGGTGCGACAGGGATGATGTATTCATACGGAAAAGTAATGGAGGAAACGGATGAGGAGGGGGAGGAGGAGGAGGAAAAGAATGATGATGATGATGATGATGATGATGATGATGATGATGGTGATGGTGATGATGATGATGATGATGGTGGTGATGATGATGATGATGATGATGATGATGATGATGATAATGATGATGATGATGATGATGATGATGATGATGATGATGTGATGATGATGATGGATGATGATGATGATGATGATGATGATGATGATGATGATGAGGAGGAGGAGGAGGAGGAGGAGGAGGAGGAGGAGGAGAAATAAGGAGGAGGAAGAGGAGGAGGGGGAGGAGGACGAGGAGGAGGATGATGAGCAGGAGGAGGAGGAGGAGGAGGACGACGAGGAGGAGGAGGAGGAGGAGGAGGGGAGGGCGAGGACCAGGAGGAGGCAGTGGAGGATGTGGAGGAGGAGGACGGCGACCGACGTTGCGCACGACACGAAGGGCGAGGGCGCGGGAACCCCTCCCGTCGCCGCGCTGTGGGCGGCGTGGCCGCCGCCCCCCGCCCCACCCCTGCGGTGCCCAGGCCGACAGACCGCGCGGCGCCGATGGCGGAGCCGCCGCCCGCCGCCCCCATCGCCTGGCCCGCGCCCCCGCCCCCCCGGGCCCCCCGCGCGCCTCCGCGTCGCTGTGGGCTCCGCCCGGGCGCCCGCCGTCGGTCGCTGCGGGCCTCCGCCTCGCTGCCCCCTCGAGGTGCGGACGCTGCAGTTCTGTGTCACGCTGGGCGCCTTCTGGCCCGGTCTTTGTGGGGAGTCGCTGCCGGCGGTCGTCGTCGTCGTCGTCGTCGCGGTCCTGGCCGGTCGCCGTCGTCGTCGTTGTCGTAGCCGCTGGTCGTCGTCGTTCTCGTCGTCGTGGCCTTTTATCTGTACTCCTATTGTTGCTAGCGCTGCTACTACTACACTCATTACTGCTAGTGCTGGGCCATGCGCGCGCCCGCCACGTTACCAGAACCCCTCCATGGCGACCAGACCCCACCCACCCCTCCTCAAGGGAGCAAAACCACCAGGACACGACAGTTGACGTTTACTAGACGGCTCTGGGCGTTTACTAAGAGCCCTGCCTTGTTCGATTCCTTCTCAGGGTGCGTTTGCTAAGCGGACTGACTTGTCGAGGTGTTTATTACGGGAGTGTTTTTGTCTGCTCTCTACCTCTCCCCTTGTAACGGATGTTACGGGGGATAATCGAAGAACGCTCTTGTTCCCCAAACAGCTTGCTGAACGGGGTGCTGTTATGATAGAAGCTAACTCCGGCCGAGGGAAGTCGGAGCAGACACATCCTCACAAAAATTTGATGGTCCGGGCCGTTTCGCTTGAGACATCCTCACAACTCTCGTTTCTGAGTTGGCTGGGATTGGCCGTTTCGCCTGAGACATCCTCGAAAAGTTGCGCTCCGGGACGCCGCGCGAGAGGTGGTCCGGGCCGTTTCGCTTGAGACATTCTCGAAACTCTGAGCCCCGAGGTGCCGTGCGAGAGGTGGTCCGGGCCGTTTCGCCTGAGACCTCTTTTAACTCTGAGCTCTGAGATGCCCTGCGCGAGGTGCGTCCGGCCCGTTTCGCCTGAGACATCCTCGAAACTCTGACCTCGGAGATGCCGCGCGAGAGGTGGTCCGGCCCGTTTCGCCTGAGACATCCTCAAACTTCTGAGCTTTGAGATGCACTGCGCGAGGTGGTCCGGCCCGTCTCGCCTGAGACATCCTCGCAACTCTGAGCTCTGAGATGCCGTGCGCGAGGTGGTCCGGCCTGTTTCGCACAAGACATTCTCGCAACTCTGAGCTCCCAGATGCCGCGCAAGAGGTGGTCCAGCCTGGGGGCCCAGAAGACCACATGTTACATATCCTCCCTGGGACCCTGGGAGCCCGCCTGAGACATCCTCGAACTTCTCAGCTCTGAGATGCCCTGCGCGAGGTGGTCCGGCTCGTCTCGCCTGAGACCTCCTCGCACTTCTGAGCTCTGAGATGCCGTGCGCAAGGTGGTCCGGCCTGTTTCGCACAAGACATTCTCGCAACTCTGAGCTCCCAGATGCCGCGCAAGAGGTGGTCCAGCCTGGGGGCCCAGAAGACCACATGTTACATATCCTCCCTGGGACCCTGGCAGCCCCAGGAGGCCGCAGAGAGCTTCAGGAGGCCGCAGGACGCCCAGGACAGGCCCCAGCGGTCCCCAGAAGATTCCCAGGAGGCTCCCAGGAGGCCCCAGGAGGCTCCCTATCAGAACGTGCCAAGTTAATACACATCCGGTGTCGATTCGTTGATTTTTCCTGCTCTTGTGCCCCCATTTTGAGAGGCCCAAGCGGCCACAGGTTAGATATCCCCCCTGGGAGCCCCAAGAGGCTTCAGGAAGCCCCAGGTGGAGTTCAGGAGGCCACAGGACGCCCAGGAGGACGCCCCAGGAGGTCACCAGGATGCCCCAAGAGGCACCAGGAGGCCCCCGCAACTCGGAGCTCTGAGACGCCGCGCTCGAGGTGGTCCGGCCCGTTTCGCCTGAGACTTCCTCGCAGCACGTTTCGCCCGAGACACCGGCCAGTCTCGCCTGAGACATCCTTGCAACTCTGAGCTCTGAGATGCCGTGCGCAAGTTGGTCCGGCCCGTTTCGCACAAGACATTCTCGCAACTCTGAGCTCCCAGATGCCGCGCAAGAGGTGGTCCAGCCTGGGGGCCCAGAAGACCACATGTTACATATCCCCTCTGGAACCCTGGCAGCCCCAGGAGTCCCCAGAGAGCTTCAGGAGGCCGCAGGACGCCCAGGACACGCCCCAGGGGTCCGCAGGAGATTCCCAGGAGGCTCCCAGGAGGCCCCAGGAGGCCCCCTATCAGAACGTGTCCAGTTAATACACATCCGGTGACGATTCGTTGATTTTTCCTGCTCTTGTGGCCCCCCCTCCATTTTGGGGGGCCCCGACGGCCACATGCTAGATATCCCCCCCTGGGAGCACCAGGAGGCTTCAGGAAGCCCCAGGTGGGGTCCAGGAGGCCACAGGAGGCCCATGAGGAAGCCGCAGGAGGTCACTAGGAGGCCCCAAGAGGCACCAGGAGGCCCCCGCAACTCGGAGCTCTGAGACGCCGCGCTCGAGGTGGTCCGGCCCGTTTCGCCTGAGACTTCCTCGCAGCACGTTTCGCCCGAGACATCGTCGCAACTCTGGGGTCCGAGATGCCGCGCGCGAGGTGGTCTAGCCCGTTTCGCCTGAGACATCCTCGCAATTCTGGCCTCCGAGATGCCCTGCGCCAGGTGGTCCAGCCCGTCCGGCCCGTTTCGCAGAAGACATTCTCGCACTTCTGAGCTCTCAGATGTTGCGAGAGGTGGTCCAGCCTGGGGGCCCAGAAGACCACATGTCACATATCCCCCCTGGGACCCTGGCAGCCCCAGGAGGCCCCAGAGAGCTTCAGGAGGCCGCAGGACGCCCAGGACAGGCCCCAGGGGTCCGCAGGAGATTCCCAGGAGGCTCCCAGGAGGCCCCAGGAGGCCCCCTATCAGAACGTGTCCAGTTAATACACATCCGGTGACGATTCGTTGATTTTTCCTGCTCTTGTGGCCCCCTCCCCATTTTGGGGGGCCCCGACGGCCACATATTAGATATCCCCCCCTGGGAGCCCCAAGAGGTTTCAGGAAGCCCCAGGTGGGGTCCAGGAGGCCACAGGAGGCCCATGAGGAAGCCCCAGGAGGTCACCAGGAGGCCCCAGGAGGCACCAGGAGGCCCCCGCAACTCCGAGCTCTGAGACGCCGCGCTCGGTCTGGCCCGTTTCGCCTGAGACTTCCTCGCAGCACGTTTCGCCCGATACATCGTCGCAACTCTGGGGTCCGAAATGCCGCGCGCGAGGTGGTCCAGCCCGTTTCGCCTGAGACATCCTCGCAACTCTGGGCTCCGAGATGCCCTGCGCCAGGTGGTCCAGCCCATCTCGCCTGAGACCTCCTCGCAACTCTGAGCTCTGAGATGCCGTGCGCAAGGTGGTCGGCCCGTTTCGCACAAGACATTCTCGCACTTCTGAGCTCTCAGATGCTGCGCAAGAGGTGGTCCAGCCTGGGGGCCCAGAAGACCACATGTTACATATCCCCCCTGGGACCCTGGCAGCCCCAGGAGGCCCCAGAGAGCTTCAGGAGGCCGCAGGACGCCCAGGACAGGCCCCAGGGGTCCGCAGGAGATTCCCAGGAGGCCCCAGGAGGCCCCAGGAGGCCCCCTATCAGAACGTGTCCAGCTAATACACATCCGGTGACGATTCGTTGATTTTCCTACTCTTGTGCTCCTCCCCCTCCCCATTTTGGGGGGCCCCGACGGCCACATGTTAGATATCCCCCCCTGGGAGCCCCAAGAGGCTTCAGGAAGCCCCAGGTGGGGTCCAGGAGGCCACAGGAGGCCCATGAGGAAGCCCCAGGAGGTCACCAGGAGGCCCCAGGAGGCCCCAGGAGGCCCCCGCAACTCGGAGCTCTGAGACGCCGCGCTCGAGGTGATCCGTGGTCCAGCCCGTTACGCCCGAGACATCGTCGCAACTCTGGGCTCCGAGATGCCGTTCGGGATGAAGAGGAGGTGGAGGAGGAGGAGGAGGAGGAGGAGGAGGAGGAGGAGGCATGTTTTAACATGCCATGCCAGCCCGCACTGGACGGGCACGCAATCGACCTTGGAAACCGCAGTGGGTCTAAAAACCCTGTTTGGGGATACTCCGGCTATACTTTTTTGGGGGCGCTCCTTCTCCTCCTCCCCCTCCTCCTCCTCCTCCTCCTCTTCCCTCTCCTCCCTCTCGTGATCGCGACTGGCATCCTCCCGGAGGATGCCAGTCCGGGATCGTGACTGGCATCCTCCGCTCTCGTTCGGCCGCCCGGACCCCGAGTCAGATGGCCATTCGTTTCCTGGACCCGAAGCAGTCGAAGGTGGAGGCTCAGGAGTCATCGAGCGAAGAACAGGATAAAATAAACTTACCCCTACGGTGCCACCGTAAGGGTGTAAACTTTCCAGCCGCCCTGGGACAGGCGCCCCCGACAGCGAAAAAGTTTATTTTATATCGTTCTTCGCCCGTTCAAGGAGGCTGCCACATGAGGAAACCAGGGCGTTCTGCAGAAATCAGGCGTGCGCGCAGGATTCGGGGGCTCTTGCAGGTTTCTGTGGGCTCGGATTTTCCTTCAGTCTGTTCTCTCCTGGTTGTCCCACCTCCAGAGACACCCGGACTCGTTATTATATCAGTGTTTTCTGGAACAGGGAGCGGACTGGGTAGCCAGCCAGCGCCGCCAATGGATTTCCCAAAACAGCTGTAGCAGTAAGTTTTTCACTCGTAGTGCGAGGGGCAGGGTGATCCGCTGGGACAACGGGTGGACTAAGACGTTCGACCTCGGCGGCTCCAGAGATTCCCAGACCTTGCATGCCCTCTCCTTCCGCCTCCTGTGTCGCCTCGGTGGCAAGGATAAGCTTCCAGCTTTCGTTCTCATGGGGCAGTCAGGGATCCGCTTTGAGGAGCGCCTCGCTTACTCACTCCCTCTCCTACCTATGGTAGTGGTGGTGGAAAGTCGGGCCATCATAGACGGGGGTATCGTTGTAGCGAGTTGGCCACCGTGCAAGAGGGGGGGAAGGAGGAAGAGCGGGCGGCCGCGGGGAGGCGGGAAAAAGGGAAGGCTGCGTGAACATACATTTTTGGAGCTTTGCGAGGATGTCTTGGATCTGAGCTGGCCGCTCCCAATCCTGGCGCGCGGAGCGCGCCGGAAGCCCCGAGGCGGCGCCGGAGGCGCTGCCAGAGGGGCCCACTGCGGATCCAAGAACTCCGCGCGGAGATTTGACAGTTTATGCTTAGGCCGATTCTTCTTCTCCAGGGCCCTTGATCTTCGATGCCGTCGGAGCCTCAGGCCCTATCTTTCTACGGCATTTTCCGAGCCGGATCGATCTGTGATAGTCCCGGGGTCGGAAACTGGGCGAAAACGCCCAGTGGGAAACAACCATTCAACGTCCAGATCTATGGTACCCCCGCTTCGCAGCAACAAACCCCCGAACCCTTGATCTCCGACGTCGTCGACGTCGACGATGCGAGGGTTCTGGGCTCCAGATCCCTTCATCCCGAGTCAAACATGGCCAAACATTTGCCGTCGTGATTCTTCTGGGTGTTCGACGTCCTCGACGTCGGCAACACGAGGGCGCTCTGGTCCAGATCTCCCATCTAGGAGGCCTACCAAGAGAGGACAAGCAACTTCGACTTCCATAATTGGCGTTTTCTAAACGTCCCTGGGCGTTAATCACCAGAGCAGCCCTATCAAACTTGATTCCTTCCCTGGGTGCGGTTACAGAAAAGCCTCGCTTGTCTGATTGTGAGGACCGCTTGTCTGCCCTCCAAAGTCGAAGCCGACTCGTAGGCCCACCCTGCCAAATCAATGGTACCCTTGTGTCCTCTGACTCGCGACCCGCAGTCTCGCGTGTCCCTTGGGAGAAAGAGGGGGAGGAGGATTCGGAGGAGGAGGAAGACCAGCCCACCCCGACCTCACTCTGCCTGGGCCCCAGCGGGCCGCGCGGCGAAGGAGCTCTCCGACGCGGCGCTCGGCGACCAGTGGCTGGGCCACCCGCGCGGGGATCCGCGCGCGGCCTTCGTGCTGCAGCGCGGCGCTCCGGCGCGGTGCGGCCCCCCTCCGTGGGGGGGGGGGACGAAGCCACCACGGCGAGGGCAGTCCTCGTCCCCGTCCCCGTCCTCGTGTACTCGTCGTCATCGTCTTCCTCGTCCCCGTCCGCGTCCTCGTCTCGTCCCTGACGTCGCCGTCGTCGTCGTCGTCCTCGTCCTCGTTCTCGTCCTCGTCCTCGTCGTCGTCGTCGTCGTCGCCAAGGGCTTCGAAGGGCCTCCAGACGCCTCCAGAGGTCTCTGGAAACCTTGGGCTTCCGTAGACCTCTGTAGACTGGCGCTTGCAGGCTACTTGAACGTTCGTCGTCGTGCGTCGTCGTGTCCGAGGGCCTCGCTGGGCCTGCAGACGCTTGTTGAGGTTTCTGGAAACCTCCTCAGGCCTCTGGAGACCTCTCTTTGTAGACCTTCAGAGGCGTTCGTCGTCGTCCTCGTCGTCGTCCTCGTCCATGTTCTCGTCCTCTTCGTCGTTCCCGTCCCCGTCCCCGTCCCCATCCCCGTCTCCATCCCCGTCCCCATCGTCGTCGTCGTCGTCGTCGATGTGGTCGTCGTCTTCGTCGTCGTCGTCGTCCGGCGCTCGGGCGCCCTCGTCGTCCAGCAAATCAGCACAGAAGCATGCTCAACGGAGGGTGTGGGTGAAACAAACACTGTGGAGCTCCACGTATGCACTGTGCAGTACATAGGCGATGTGATGCACGCGGCTGCGGCGGTGCATAGTGTGCTGCACTGCGCACCGTGGTGCTTGCAATGATGCGCACAGGCGCTGTAGCGCCGGAGTCACACGGAGGGGGGGCGGGAGGCGTTACGTTATGCCCTCCCCCCATAACGCCCGTCATGGCCGCGAGTAAAAGATATGTTTTTTTTGTTGGTGGGGAGCCGACAGGGGGTATATCACGGGCTCGTTCGCGCCCAGATTTTGGGGATGTTTTCGGCGGCTCGCTTGTGTTAAGGGTCGACGTGCTCCTTTTCACGGCCCCAAGGCCGTCGCCTTGTAACAGGCAGGGCAGCTGGGCACCCCAAGCAGGTGCCGCCAAGGGGTATATCACGCGCCCCTTCGCGCCCAGATTGTGGAGATGGTCTCGAGCGAGGCGCCTGTTTTTGAAGTTCGAAGTGACCCCCTTGAGAGTCCCACAATCATCATCGCGATGTAGCAGGCATGGCACTTGGGCACCCCAATCGGAATCACGACCCCGTTCGCGTCCAGATTCTGGGGATGTCTCGGCCCAGCCAGCGTCTGAGATCTATTGTACATGAGTCACATTCGGGGGTTCCCGCGTCGACTCATATGTTGTGTGGCTCCACCTTTTGCAACCACATGTGAACCCGACCCCCGCAGCCCAAAGACTTGGACCAGTGGGGATTCGCCAGTGGGGGTTCACTTCAGTCGTGTCCGCTCGCTGATTCGGAACTCCCATTGGTGAAGCCCTAAGTCTTCCAAACGCTTCAGCAGGCGCATCAAGCAAGACACCTGTCAGCGGGCAGGTTTCCCGCAGGCCCTGCGGCACCCTCAGGGAGCCCGACCGTCGACGACCAGTGTGATCCCAGATTCCTGGGAGTCAGAGTTTTTTCCGTCTGCTTCTGCTGTGTGTGCCCGTGGCCTCCACCCCTGAGGGAGTGGTGAGGAGGGACGGGGTGAAGGTGAGGGGGGAGAACTCCTAGGGGACTCCTAGCCCTCTTCCCCCATACTCCTCGTGGTTGTCCTCCTCCTGATGATCAAACTTAGTAATCCTGCTGCCCCCCCGTCCTCTTTCTGTTCCTCTCCCTTCTTGCTCCTCGTCGATCATGCTAATCGTCCTCACCATTCTCACCATTCGCCCTCCCGGCCGCCGCGGCCAGGGAGGGGGTGGGCCCGCGACACAGGCAGACCACGACGTGGACCACGAGCCGATTCGAGAGGCACTCGCGGCAGGCGGGCCCCGCCGCCGCAGCCCAGCCCTGCCGCAGCCCCCCTCCCCCGCCGGGGGGGGCGAGGAGGCACCACCTTCCTCCACCCTCCTCGATCCTCTCCTCCCCCATCCCCTCCGCCACCAACGTCCTTCTCCGTCCTCAGCCCCTCCTCCTCCAGCCGTTCCTCCTCCAGCCTGTCCTCCTTCATCCTCTCCTCCTCGTCCTCCTGCTCCTCCTCCTCCTCCTCCTCCTCCTCCTCCTCCTCCTCCTCCTCCTCCTCCTCCTGCGCACTGACGGCCGCGCGGCGGTCTGTCCGCCGTAGCCGCAGCGCGCGCCCGCGCCCGCGGCCGCGCGCCTTGGGCGCGCCCAGATTTGTACCGAGCACGCGCATCACGACCTATTTCCCGCCCTCCAACTCAGCGGGGTGGCCGAGGCAGAAGGTGGGAGCCTCGGGAAACAGCCTCTGGACCCAAGACCGTGCCAAGGAACAGGAAGGACTCCAAGGAAGCCTCGTTGGGCCACGAGGAGGGGGAAAGGGGGCGGGGCCCGAGGGGCCGAAGGACAAAATCCCAAAGCCTAGGTCATGTAGCCCCCCCGACCACCACCACCATCGTTGAAGACGATCTCCATCTCGTGCATTCGACGCGGAGTTGATGGTGGGGGGGCCAAATTATAGTGCACGAGTGTTGCACCCCCCCAACAGGAGAGAGCCAGGCGGCATACATAAAGAGAGAGAGAGGAAGTAACGGGGGCGGCCCACAACTACTACGAGGTGGCCGAGCCCCCAGGGAACCCGAGGGAGGGACAAGGGTCGAGGGCCACCAGGGCTCAAGAGGACAGGGGGAGGCAAGGGAACCTGGGGTTGCTCGGCCCCCTACTAGCGGTCCCCGCGGGGCCAGGTTTCAGACGTAGAGGTCGGCCTCATCCCCCTCGCGGCCGCCTGCGCCCCCCTAGGGTATCCTTGGGGGCCGGCACTCTCGCCACCGAGGGGGCGTTCACGACCCTGTATTGCGTGGGGCTGGTGTCTTTGTTGGGCATGTGCATGGTGTTGTCGTAGGGGTCGTTCATGTGCCCCTCGTATGGGCGTGGGCCCAGGCCGAGGTTGCCTGCTGCTCTGCTCTCGCTGTTGTTGTTTCCTTCTTTGGACTGACCCTGCTGCGCTGGGGCTGCTGCGCTGGGGCTGCTGCGCACTGTGGTGCTGGCTGACTCTATTGGCTGTGCCAGTCGGACCAGAAGACGATCTTGGTTGCGGACCTGACGGGCGCGGTCATGCCACGCGGGTTCGCCTCCTCGGGGCGTGGCTGCACGCGCCGCCGCGGCTGCGGCGCCTATGGCGCGCTGCACGCGAGCCCAGGCCGACTGGGGCGACCGACGAGGCGACGACGGCCCAGCCCCTCCTCGGCCAATGGCTTCCTCCTCCTCCTCCTCCTCCTCCTCCTCCTCCTCCTCCTCCTTATCCTCCTCCGTGAATGCGTCGAGCCCCCCGGCGGTCCTGGGAGCGCACGGGGCGACCCTTGGGCCACATCGGCAGCGCCCTTGAGCGCCTCGAGAGTGCCCCAGGGGCCAGCGATGCGCGTGCTTTCGCGCGCGTGCCGCGCTCCAGAAGGGCCCTCCTCCTCCTCCTCCTCCTCCTCCTCCTCCTCCTCCTCCTCCTCCTCCTCCTCCTCCTCCTCCGTGAATGCGTCGAGCCCCCCGGCGGCCCTGGGAGCGCACGGGGCGACCCTTGGGCCACATCGGCAGCGCCCTTGAGCGCCTCGAGAGTGCCCCAGGGGCCAGCGATGCGCGTGTTTTCGCGCGCGTGCCGCGCTCCAGAAGGGCCCCAGGACTCCTCCTCCTCCTCCCTCCTCCTCCTCCTCCTCCTCCTCTCTCCCCCTCCTCCTCCTCCTCCTCCCCCTCCTCCTCCTCCCTCCTCCTCCTCCTCCTCTCTCCTCCTCCTCCTCCTCCTCCTCCTCCTCCTCCTCCTCCTCCTCCTCCTCCTCCTCCTCCTCCTCCTCCTCCTCCTCCTCCTCCTCCTCCTCCTCCTCCTCCTCCTCCTCCTCCTCCTCTCCTCCTCCTCCTCCTCCTCCCTCCTCCTCCTCCTCCTCCTCCTCCTCCTCCTCCTCCTCCTCCTCCTCCCTCCTCCTCCTCCTCCTCCTCCTCCTCCTCCTCCTCCTCCTCCTCCTCCTCCTCCTCCTCCTCTCCTCCTCCCTCCTCCTCCTCCTCCTCCTCCTCTCCTCCTCCTCCTCCTCCTCCTCCTCCTCCTCCTCTCCTCCCCTCCTCCTCCTCCTCCTCCTCCTCCTCCTCCTCCTCCTCCTCCTCCTCCTCTCCTCCTCCTCCTCCCCCCCCTCCTCCTCCTCCTCCTCCTCCTCTCCTCCTCCCCCTCCTCCTCCTCCTCCTCCTCCTCCTCCTCCTCCTCCTCCTCCTCCTCCTGGACTTCGTCCTGGCACTCCCGACTCCCGACTCCTCCTCCTCCTCCTCCTCCTCCTCCTCCTCCTCCTCCTCCTCCCCCTCCTCCTCCTCCTCCTCCTCTTCCTCCTCTTTCTGCGCGACCGCACCCTGTGGTGAGTCCGTGGGGACCCAGGGTGCCCGCACGCTTCTGGGACTCGGGCCTTCCTCCGAGGATGTCGATGTCGTGGGCGACAGGGGCCTCGAGGGTCCCCAAACCGTGCGTTGAGGCCTTTCGGGTTTTTGAGGTCACCCTTGGAGTAAAGGGTTTAGCCCAAGGCTGGGTTCGTAGGGGACGAGCCCAGCTGCGTTCGCAAGCCATGCAGCCCGACGCATCAGCTCAGCAGGAGGAAGACCGGTCGTTTATCCGAGAGTGCACTCGAGCATCTACGAGGTCGATGGAATTACCATTTTGTTTCACAATTGTTTTCCAATTTGGCTGGTATTTCCGCCGTCCAGAGCGATGTTCCTCTGGCCCCACCTCCTTTGCCCTGCCCCACCTTCAACGTCTACCCGGCAGATGGGGTGGGGGGGTCAGTTCCCTCGAGCGTTGCTCAACGGGGGGCGATAAGTGCAGTCTCCGAGGCCCTCGGAGGGCCTCCGAGGCCTCACCTGGGCGCTCCGAGGCCCCCGGATGCCTGCAAGGCTCCCCAGAAGAGCTCCGAGGCCTTCCCAGGGCGCTCCGAGGCCGCGGAGGGCCCGCGAGGCCTTCCGGGAAAAGCGATCGCGCGCGCGCGCGGGCGCCCCGGCGTGGCGGCGCCTCGCAGGGCGGCGCGTTCGAGCTGCGGCAAGCGGAGGGCGGCTTGTGGGATCTGCGGCTCGCGGCGAGCGACTTGGAGCCGCCCCTGAACGATGACGGGGTCCAGGCGGTGTCGGCGTCGTCGTCGTCGTCGGGGGAGGGAGAAGAGAAGCGACATCACCATCACCAGGGGGGCCACCTCCAGCGAGTGAGGTCCGCGATGCTTCCCCGAGCTGGGGATAGAGGAGGTCTCGAGCGAGAGTCGGGGACATACCACCAGGGGACCCCCCTGGCTCCTCCCGCTCGTGGTCCCTGGTGGTGATGGTGGTGTCGCTGTTCCTTGTTCAGACGTCGCGGTCGTCGACGTCCGCCTCCTGGAGGACGAGGAAGGGGTGTCGGAGGGAAGAGATGCAATGGCCGCCGCCGCAGCTTCGTTTTTCCCAACCATCATGTGGTGTTGGGTCCTCGTTTTGAAGAGACGGTCCCCGCGTCCCTCCTCCCTCCTTCCTTCCTCCCCCTCCTCCCTCCTCCCTGCGTTTCACCCACCCAGTACAGCGCTTCGCGGCCCCATAGGGAGCTCCACCGAAGCCCCCAGTGGGACCGCCCGCATGCATCCCGGAAGCCAAATTTGGCATTTTCACTAACCCAATACAGCGTTTTGTGGCCCCATAGGGAGCTCCACCGAAGCCCCCAGTGGGACCGCCCGCATGCGTCTCGGAAACCCAATGTGGCATCTTCACCCACCCAGTACAGCGCTTCGTGGCCCCATAGGGAGCTCCACCGACGGCCCCAGTGGTACCGCCCGCATGCGTCCCCCCCACCCAGTGCAGCGCGTTGTGGCCCCATAGGGAGCTTCACCGAAGAAGATATTCACAATTGCCGTACCCACAACTGCATATGGTTGGGTCTTTCGCAAGGGTATATTTTTGCAACCGCCGGCTTTCCCTCGACTTCGGCCCTCGGAGACTCGGAGGCAGTCTCTTTCCCATGGGACCACCAAAACGGGTCCAGGGCGAAAAACCTGGCTCGAGGAAGCGGTCGGCAGCCCTGGGGATCGGAGGGATCTGGGCTCCTTCTGAGACCACTTGCGAACCCTACCCCTGCGGGTTCACCCGACTGGGGTATCGCACCCCCGCTGGGGTTCACATTGCTGCAGACATCCTTCGATTTCTGAACCTCTGCTGGCGTTTCAGATCGGAGGCCCTTTTTCTCCTGCAACCCCCGACTCGTCGACGAAAAGTAAAGCCGCTCAGAAAAGGAGGGGAACCCTGGGATGCACTCCCAGGGGGCTATTCGGACGCGCCCCTATCGCGATTGAACACCCCCCCCAGCCATTGTATATCCCAGGGTTGGGCCCCAATTTTCTGATCTTTTCGAAAATCCCATGAAGCCTGGGATAGGGGTCGACATATCCCCTCCCGACGAGTATGGAATGCATTGCAAGTGACGTGGACAAGACCAATCGCAAGATGCTGGACGGATCAACGCTAAGGATCGCTTGTGCACTCTCTTGTCCGCCTGAGGTCCACCATCGAACATGAGCGCCACGCTCCCGTATTGAACAAACCGTGGAGTTGAGGGCGAGGCCCAGTGTACCTGTGAGGCCTGCGCATATGTTTCTGCTCGCGCAGCCAGGCGCTGCGCCTCTCTTCTCGGGCCAGCCGCGGGGCAGCAGCGGCCAACGGTCTGCTTGCGGTCGACGATGTCTGGGGCCAGGTATATCAGCAGGTCTTGGGCACGAGGGCTGCTTGCATATGCAGCCCCGTTGACCTTTTTGGGTCGGGATGCCGATCTGGGCCGTGACGGGCAAGTAGCCGTGCATCGACGAAGGCCTCTGGACGCCGCGGGAAGGTTTTGAGGGGGGCTGGACCGGGCGGGGGAGGCACCGTTGTCTCGAGTGGCCCGCCTCTGGGACGCGGGGGAGGAGGGGTGGTGGAGGACCGGGGCTCTCGAGTGCTGCTTGCCCTGTCTGGGCCTCCGGAGGAGGGGGTATAGGGTATAGGAGTAGGGGTAGGAACCAAAGGCGATGCCAGTGCCGATGCTGAACTAAGCTTGGCCTCGCTACGCCTTCTCGGCTCTGCTCAGGACCTGCTGGGTTTGACCTTCCTGAGTTCTCTCGACATGTTCCCGACCAGTGGGGGAAATAATACATGAGCATGGCTTTGCGAGTGCTCGTAGCTGCGTGTCAGCCACCGCCCCGCACCGCCCACAGCACCAGGATTTCACAGAGGCATGATCGCTGAGGAGGTGAGTGGGATGCACCCCCCCCACCCGACACTGATGGTGGCTTTGGAGGCCGACCCACAGCACCTGGTGCACCGCCTCTTGCACTCAGTCGGGCTGCGTCTGGAGAGGAGGGCGGAGACGGCAGCAGCAGGAGGCAAAGGGGGGGCAAGCGGGGGCGGAGGGCCCCCGCTCCCCTTCCCTCGCGCGTCAACTGCCTGTCACTGGCTGGTCAATGCAACGATGCGCTGAGGAGTCTCATCCGCACCAATCGTGCGCGACGCTCGTGCCACAGCAAGCGATGGCGTTCCGCCTCGGGCACTCTCGCGCGTGCCGCGGCCAAGCCTGCTGACTGTCCACCGCTGCATTCGCGAGAATCAGCTGCCTGACGCCTTCACCTCTGGCCATCTGCGCAGACGAGCGGTGGGAGTGAGTGAACAAAAACGACCACATGCTCGAAAGGGAGGGGAGGGAGAGTGGAGGGAAGGAGGGATGGGGGAGGTGGGGGAGAAAACCTTTCAGGCTTACGCCGCTCCGCCGGCCCCGAGTACTACAGAGGATGGCGGATGTCTACACTTATGGATGTTCCCCGTATCCCCAGCAGTTCATTGGGGCAAGGAGGCCAGCAACGCTGACTCTGAGACCTGTGGGAGCCTTTCGGAGGCCCCTTGAAACGATCTTGGAACGATCTTGGAGGTATCTTGGTGCCTGATCTAAGGTTTTTTTACTTGATTGGGGCTTTGTGGGGCCTCTTGATGGCCTGTCATGGGCTCCTCTGAGCTCGTGAGGACCTTCGCGCTGGAGCGCTTCTGGGCCCTTTGGGGCTCTCTTGGCCGCCCTTCGAGCCATCTTGAGGCCCCCCAAACCCATCGGACACGAGCAGCCGACAAACAGCAATACTATCAAAGCAACACATTCAGCTATTAGGGGGTTTGGGCCTTTTCGATTGTATTCTTCAGTTTCGGTGGCCATTTGGAGCCGTCGTTGAGCCACTTTGCCGAGTAGGAGCTCTTCTTGGGTGTCCTGGAGGAGTCCAATGGATTTGGAGGTTCGGAGGGCATGGGAGATGCGCCTGGGAGTTCGTCGCCCCCTCCCCTCCCCCGTTGCCCCTCCCTCAAACGGCATGTTGGACCCCTGGGGAGGGGGAGTGTGCGTGTGTGTGTGTGTGTGTGTGTGTGTGGATCAGAACTGCAACCATCACACACGCCTTCTCGATGGGGGCGAACGCGGCAGGATGCCAGAAGGACGCGGGAGAGGGGGGAGGCCCTCACTTCGTTCTCCTCACCGTTTCCCCCTTCCACCCCCCTTGAGCCCATTTCTCTCGCCCACCTTGTGTAGTTGGCAGATGGTGTTCTAGATTCGATGTCCGGCTGCTCGCGGCAAGTCCCGCCACCGTGTCAGCTCCGCATTTTGAATTGCGATTGTCCGAGGATGGGAGAGCAGTGATGAGGATGAGGGTGTTATTGATGATGTTGATGATGAGTACGTGGATTATGGAGAGGATGATGTTGATGCTGGTGATGATGATGCTGATGATGATGGTGGTGGTAGTGGTGATGAGGATGGTGGTGTTGATGCTGATGATGATGTTAATGCTGCTGTTGGTGATGATGCTGCTGATGATGATGATGGTGATGGTGATGATGATGATGATGATGATGATGATGAGGAGGAGGATGATGATGATGATGGTGATGCTGCTGATGGTGATGATGGTGATGATGATGATGATGATGATGGTGCCGAGTACGATTAAGTGTGCTGATGACGATGGTGACGATAATGAGGTGGATGAGGTTGAGAAGTATGGTGGTTGTAATGCTGCTGCTGTCACTGCTGCGGCTGCTGGTGGTGGTGGTGATCATGATGACGGCGATGATGACGCCGATGATGATGCTCTTGATGATGATGACGATGGCGATTATGATGATGCAGATGCTGATAATGATTTTGATGACGATGATGACTGATGGTGATGCGTATGAGAATGATGAGGGTATTTTCTAGGCTGATGATCATGATGCTGATGTGTATTCTACTGATGGCGCTGATGGTGACTGGGCTGCTGATGATGATGCTGATGCCGATGACGATGATGATGGTGACGATGATGATGACGACGATGATGATGACGATGGTGATGATGGTGATGATGGTGATGGTGCTGATGATGCTTACTACGCTTGTGATGCTGATGATGATTCTGATGGTGATAATGGTGGTGGGGCCGGTGATAGTGATGGCGATGCTGGTGATGGTGATTGTGATGGTGATGATGATGGTGATGATGATGATGGTGATGATGATGATGGTGATGATGATGATGATGATAATGCTGCTCATGACGATTACGATGATGCTGATGATGATGCTGCGTGGTATGCTGATCGTGATGATGATGCTGATGCTGCTGCTGATGCTGATGTTGATATTGATACTGATGCTGATCATTCTGTTACTGATGATGCTGCAGATAATGATGTAAACGATGCTGCAGCTGCTGCTGATGATAAGTATGATGTTGATGATGATGATGATGATGATGATGATGACGATGATGCTGATGATGATGATGATGATGATGATGATGATGCTGATAATGACGATGCTGACGATGCTGATAATGGTGATGCGTGTGGTGATGCTGATGACGCTGATGATGATGGTGATGATCGTGATGCCAATGCTGGGAATGGTTATGATGATGGTGACGATGACGATGCTGCTGCTGATGATGATGATGGTGATGCGTATGACAATGATGATGGTGTTTATTAGGCTGATAATGCTGATGATGATGATGTGGATGATGATGATGACGATGCTGCTGACGATGCATCTGATGATGATGACGATGGTGATGGTGATGCTGATGATGACTATGATGCTGCTGCTGATGATGATGATGATGCGGATGATGATGATAATGTCGATGATCATGATCATGGTGACGGGGATGGTGGTTGTGATGATGGTGATGATGATGATGTTGATGTTGATGCGGATGATAGTGCTGATGCTGATTATGACGATGTTGATGATGTTGATGATGTTGATTATGTTGATGTTGATGCTGCTGCTGGTGCTGATGTTTTTGCTGATGATACTGATTATGCTGATGCTGATGATGTTGACGATACTGAAGCTGATGATGTTGCTGTTACTGCTGCTGCTGCTGATGATGATGATGATGCTGCTGCTGATGATGCTGACGATAGTGATGATGATGGTGAAGATGTGGCTGATGATGATGATGATGATGATGATGCTGATGCTGATGCTGATGCTGATGCTGATGCTGAAGATCATGTGACACCTTCCGTTTTCATTATTTAGTAGCTCTCACTGAACTTTTTCAGGCCGGCTTTGGGCTGTCTTGGTTTCCCGTGGGGCAGTCTTGGGGGTCACTTGGGGCCCTCTTGGGCCATCGTGAAGCCATCATGGGCCGTTGTGAGTCCAAAGTGGGCCGTTCTGGAATCATCTTCGGCCGTCTTGGAGGCATCTCTGCCTTGGGAGCGCGCACCTGTCGCATTTTACGACGGAGTGTGTCCTCGAGAGCGTGGAAACGTTGCATTTTTCGACAGGGTAACCTCATGCCCGTGAGAATAAACACTAGGGGATAATAAAGTTCGGGGTTCAGGGAGAGATAATAAAAGTAGCCCAGCAGACCTCAGCATAATCTGGAAGTAAGAGATGATCAAGAGGAGACCAAGCCGAGCACGTTTTGAGACATCCTTGGCGTTTAGTTTTCATAGAAATATCCTCAACAATGGCTTATCTCTCATGAAAATTGTTTTTTGTAAGTGCTCGTGTAGGGTAGCTCATGTGCCTCAATTTCCATGGATAATCAACCCCAGAGATAAAAAAGTTCAGGCGAGCGTGGGGACAGAGAGAAATATAAAAGAAGAAGAATACAGTAGAAGAATAATAAGAAAGAAGAAGAAGAGGATAATAAGAAGAGGACGAAGAAAGGAAAAATCCAAAGTTCCAAATCTATCAATTTTAATTTACAAACGCTTTATGAACATTGATTTTTTTAAGTGCTCGTGTAGGGTAGCTCATGTGCTTCATTTTCCATGGATAATCAACCCCAGGGATAAAAAAGTTCAGGCGAGCGTGAGGACAGATAGAAATATAAAAGAAGAAGAGGAAAGTAGACGAATAATAAGAACATTGCTCGTTTCGTTTGAGTCTGCCTCCCAAAATTATTGGTTTCGCTTGACACATCCTGAAACAGTGTGATCGCTTCGCTTGATGTTGCTATATCAACATCGCTTGATGTTGCTATCTCAACATAGCGTGTCGAGGTGATAATGAAGTTCGGCCTCAGCGCTCGCCGCCCAATTTGAATTTTGTATAGGGCGACGATAATCAACTCTAAACACTGAAGGGGGGGGGTCCCTTTATTATCATCGGCATGCGGTTATGGCCTCGAGGGTGCGAACCCGTCGGATTGTGTCAGGAATTGTGTCCTCGGGAGGGTGGGCGGTGCATGCTGCGCAGCGTGGCGAGAGACGAGAGAGTGGGGGGTCCCTGGAAGATTTCAGATACCCTACCAGACAGCACTGGGCATTTTTGCAGGCCCCAAACGTGCCAGGGGGCACGGTGGCGGATCAATCAATGTTGTGGTCAACGACAGAGATGACAGTGACAGTTGACGTTCATCTGAGCATGGGGTATTCGATGTTGGTCGTGCTTGCATTCCGCCAGGTGTACTGCCGGTGGCTTCACCAGCGGCTGAAGAAGGCCAGGGGGAGAGTTGACTACTGATACTGCGATTGGTCTTGCACGATGCTGCGTTGACGTGAATTTTGTGGGCACCTCTCTTGCGCTCCCCCAAGAGTCGTCATTTATATTGCGTCCTGTCTCCTCGACTCGTTGGCTGTCGCCATTTGTCCCTCATCGACTTACATCGGCCATCTCTGTCTTCCCATCAGGCGACCTCGAACGGTTTTTGTTTTTGCAGCCAGCGACCTCCAGGCGTCGCGAGACCAAGATCACCACAGAACTCTTTTGGCAATTTTCATCGTTATGACGAAGACCTCGCAGCACTTGTTCTCTCACTTACCTGGCTCAGGGCTGTTGACACATTCGTGATGACGAACTGGTCCATGGGAAGAGGGTTCACGTTGCGAGCAAATTGGGGGGTGTGGTGAGGGAACGAGCGGAGGAGGCCAAACTCACCAGACAAAAAAGGGCCAAGGAGGCCTGTCGGTCTGGATCCCAGCACGCTCCAGTCCCCCACGGAATTGTCATGAGGTGTCAGCACTGCTTGCGAGTCGTATCGGCCTCCACCCAGACACAGTGCTTTGCCCCGAGTCCATGGTTACTCCCTTCTTCGAGGCGGTGGGGTCTCGGGGCACAAGCTACATTTGCCGAGGGTGTTCGCCTCGCCCGCAAACTCTGTCATCCCTGTAATTATATATTCTTCGCGTAACCCCACCAGCCCATCCAGAAACGATGCCCAGGCGAGTTGCCCTGATCAGACATGTGGGGGAGGGCGCAGTGGAATAAAGGCTGGGAAGCCGTCATATCTCTAGAGGGGAGGGTAGATGAGGAACCAGATGAGGAGGATATGAGGAGGAGGAGGAGGGGGAGCAGCAGGAAGAGGAGGACGAGGAGAGCGAGCAGAAAGGGCAGAGACCTCTTGGATGCCTCCTGAGTCTCTTAAGATGGCTCTTGAGAGCTTCCTGTGGGCCTCTTTAAGGCCTCTTGGCGGTCCTGGGGGCCTCTTGAAGCGGCTTGGGTGCCTCGGGTCGGGGGGGGCTCTTCGGGCCTCCTGGGGGTCCCTTGAAAGCCTCTCAGGGGCCTATCATCCTGGGGCCATCTTGGAGGAGATCGATCAAAGAAAGGGGCCATGATGAATTAGGGTCCCCCCCAGGAGGCCAACATGTGGCCAACATCTCATATGAAAGTCAACAGTTGTGCCTCCTCGCCGAGGCCGTTTTGGACACTCTAACCCCTCGCCGCCTCTCCCCCTCTAGACCCAGGGGGAGGGGGTAGGGAGAGGGGTCGAGCTACCCACCCGCCCGCAGGCCGTCTAGCTCACTCCCACCCGCCCTCCCAACACATGAGTAACACCCGAGCTTGATCATGTTCAGCGGTCGTCTTTGGATGGGCAGCTACTGGGAACCACAGCCGACCCCAGGTGCGCGACGCTTGGGCGAGGTGCGCCACGCGGGCCAGGGGCTCCACGCGCGCCAGGCACCCCTGGGGCCCGAGCGTGCAAGGCACGCCTGGTGCGCCAGATGCGCCACGTGCTCCGAGTGCGCCAGGTGTGCCGCACACTCCAGCCGCGCCAGGTGCGCCACGTTCGGGGCATGTGCAGAGTGCGTCAGGTGCGCCTGCGCACGTGGCAGCACACATCGGGAAACCTGTCGGCCTCCAGCATTCCTGTCGAAAGCCAATGCCCATCATTGTGTCTGGTGGGCCTGCGCACAGCAGGCCACGCGCCACCACCCCCGCCGTCTGAAAAAAAACACCACGTGGCAGTGATCGTGGGGTGGCCGCCCATGATCCAGATTTAGCCGCGAGGTGCAGTTTGTATTCTTTGTTGTCAGGGATGGTATCCCTGCGCGCATTAGGGACTATGCTGACACCCACGCCGTCCCGGCCAAAACAATACAAAGTGTTCGCGGGCTTCACGCATATGGCTCAAGACTTTGCCCCAAAGTGCACTTTCTATTTTTGTCAGGGGTAGTGAGGGGGGGCGGCGCATCGGGTTGGCCGCGCATGCTCCAAATGTGGAGGCAGAGTGCGTGTTGGATTGTTTGTGGCAGGGATGATGGGGGGGTGATCATGGGGTCGGCATTGTTCCGTGTTGGCTGCTGGCCAGTTGGGGGAGGGGGTTTATATTGTTTGGGAACAGTCATACATCTTTCTCCGAAGGGGAAGGGAAGATGGTAGATGAAACGCTCTAAACCACACGCCCAGAAGGCTGGTGGGATTTCATGTGTTTCATGTGGAGAGTTCGCATTCGTCCGAGCTGGGAGATTGCTCCTCCACCCACGTCGCCCCTCTTAAGCCCTTCGAAACTCACCAGGGGACTGCTTCCTGGGACTCCTCTTCCCCCTGCCTCTGCCTCCGCCTGTTCTTCCTGATTGGTCCCAGCAGTGGGGTCCCAGCTTTGTTGTCTTGGCATCGCTCGGACGTGTGCATTTTTTCTCGGCGAGAACCATCGAGGACCATCCTGGACCATCGAGCAACAACACCACGCACGAAACCGACAACTACACGGGAAATGGATGTCCGAGCGACGGCATGTTGTAGGGCGTCGGCTGAGCCCAGCTGGAGCAGGCGTACTTGAGGTCCGCAGGGGTCCGCTGAGGGGGAAGAGGAGGAGGACGAGGAGGTTGCGAGGAGGGCGAGCATGGGGGAGGAGGAGCCCAGGAGAAAGGGCGATTGGGACGGGGTAGAGGAGGAGGAGGAGGAGGAGGAGGAGGAGGAAGAGGAGCACGAGGCTTGTCCGTCGCACTTGTCCACCTGATGTGGGTTATGCCCAGGTGTGCGTGTGTGTGTGTGTGTGTGTGTGTGAAAGTGTGTGTGTGTGTGTGTGTGTGTGCGGTCGTCTCCGAACACTTACGGCTGCCCCAAGGGTCCCTTCTCGGGGGTCCCTGAAGGGCCCGTTCGACGGCCGCATGGACTCAGGATCGAGCCTGTTCGGGCGCCGAGTGGACCAGGTTACCTTCGGCATCTTGAAGTTAGGCCTCTCTGGCTGCCCATTCGTCGGCCGAATGGGTTCAGCGTAGAATGGGCTCGGCAGAGAGCCCTGGGGTACTGCTGACTTCGGTGTTCAATCATGGCCATTTTTTGTAATCAACCATGAAACTCTCACGCCGCAGACCGCCACCAAAAACATTTAAGACCAGAATTTGTCACCAGAGACCGCCGAGATCAGCCGTGCAAACTCGCAGAGTACCTGCAAAGCGTAGCCGATTACCGCCTGGATGGGTAATATCGACATCACCCAATCATTATGTCCATTACGCGTGCGTCGGCATCGCAGGGGCGACTCGCGCGTTCAAACATCTTTGAATATAGGTTAGTTGCGGACGATTTCTGGCCGCATTATAGCCCCCGCGGTTGAGAATAAGAGTGTGGTGGGGGGGCGGCGGTGCCGTCAGCAGTCTGCGAGGCTCTGAAGAAGCCCGCCGCAGGCACCAAAAGTACGGTGGGTGGGTCGCAGGTGGGTCGCGGGCGGGTCGCAGGTGAGTCGAGGGCGGGTCGAGGGCGAGAACGACGACAATATCCAACAGTAACAAACAACAAACAAGCAGCAAACAACGAGTGGAAGCCCACTTCATGCACGCGACCAGGGACGGTGTAGGACCGGTTGGGCCCCTCACTCTGACTATGAGATGTCTGTGCTAGACGTTCGGTTGGGACGTGCGCCTCTAAGGGGTTCGCGTACTGTGTCTGTGTCCTCTTGCGTCCCGCAGTGACCTCACAAGCTCCAGCCCGACCTCAGGCGAAGGAGGAGTGCGGGCTGAGCTCCCTGCGGCAGCTGCGCGCGGAGCTGGACTTCTCCAAGGCGGACCCCCATCCTGCTGCCCTGTTCGTCCTCGCGCCCGCTTTGCGTCTTGTCTCTCTTGGTCCAGCTCTCCTAGGTGGGAACGAAGCAAACAGGGACGGAGGACGCGCTGCATCGCCGATGCATCGCCGACGCGGCTCGATGTGGAACTCGATGTTATCCACGCCGACGGCCCTGATGCATCGCCGAAGCACCGGCGATGCATCGGCGATGCGGCGCGATCCTCCAACCCCAGCTGCTCGGACGTTTGGAGGCCTCTAATGGGGGAGGGTCCTCGTCGCCCAGGCAGGCTGCCTGGTATTGATGTTTTCTTACGCGCTGGGCATGTATCTCAGATGGAACCGTTGCCTCTGTCGGGCTTAGTCCTGATTGAATAGGTTGCGGTGAGGACATTGTCCGAGCACACGAACAAGCAGGCTAATTTCGGGTGTAAGTAGAGGGGGCGTTATGCCCAAGGGGGGGGGGGGGCTGCGTCAAAACGCAACGGCGGGGAAAAAAGAAAACGCGGAATGGTGGCATAGTGATTGATTGTTTTGCGATGCCACGTTGATGATTCATACCAGCAAATTGAGGAGGGAGGAGGATCAATAGAGGGAGTGGAAGGGTGGAAGGAGGATGGAGGCGCATTGGAGACGAACGGGCGTGGACGCGGTACCTAGCTTCCCACGCGCATTGGCACGCGGCCGAGGGTTGCCAGACTCGTTGCGGCATTTCCCAGGCTTTGGGGTCGACGTTCTCTTAGCCAGGAGGCCTGTCCAAGCAAGTGCGGCAACGTGGCCAGTTGCCCCATCTTTAGTTCGTGGTCTTGTTGTCCCGCGTGGTGTCGTTTTATTATGATGTGTAGTTTTTGTTTGTGGCGTGATTGTGTTGTTCGGTGTCGTCTCTTTGCGCGGCGTTGCTTGATTCCGTGGTGTCGGTTTGTTGAGTAGTGTCGTTCTATCGTGCGGTGTTGTTCCGTTTTGCGTGGCATCGTATTGTTGAGTGGTGATGTTGTTATTGCGAGATGTTGTTTCGTTGCGCGGTGTCACTGTGTGATATGGTGCAGTTGTGTTGCTTTGTGTCGGTTTGGTGCGCTGTGTTGTTTTGGTGCGTGGTTTGGTTCTCGCGCGCTTGTTTGGATTTTCGCGCTCAGCCCGACCAGGAGTTGCGTTCCGTAACACGCCCATGCCCGCTCTTCCTCTTCAATTTCTTCCACATTCCCTCCGACCCTCCTCGTATGATTCCTCCTGCTCCTGTCCTGCCCCCATTCCTGTCCCCGGTCCCCCCCGCCCCGCCTTCCCCCCCCCCGCTCTCGGGGTAGGCCAGGATCCAGTGCTGATGGCGACTACGTGACCTCAACTCAGAGCGGCCGTTAGCCGCGACCCTGGATCCACGCGGGGAGTAGCAGAGACTACGGGCGCGAGAGATAGCATTGACGAGGAGCGCCCATCTGTCTCTCATACGGACTGCTGTCGTACTCCTGGGAACACATGCCGACAGCACCTCAGACGGCATCCGGCCGTCACCCTGGCCTTCCCTTGGACATCGAAGCGGGAGAGGCCAAAGGCCACCCTGGACAAGGGAGAGCGTACCCTGAGCAGCCGGTGGCTGCTTCCCTGGAGTTCGGGCCCTGGCTTCGGCGCCCTTGTCCCCTCGCCAGGTCTCCCTGGGAGCCTCTCCGTGTGGAGGGTCGGTGATGTCTGTCCCCACCGCCACTCTCCTCGGGTCTCTCCTGGGCTGGGCAGGCTGCCGGGTTCACATGCCCCTGGATCGCGAGGTGATCGTCCTCTATGCCCCCTCACTCGCCAGGTGGGCACCGCACTGGCAGTGAAGGCTCCGCGCGAGCTCCTGACCAGCGGCCGTATCCCTGGGTGCCGGTTCCGCAGACCCCCCGGCGGGGAGGGATCCGCGGGGGCTCAAGGTACTCTTGCATCCCGGTGCCCCTGCCCTCCTCGGCAACCTCAACTCAGAGCGGCCGTTAGCCGCGACCCTGGATCCATGCGGGGAGTAGCAGAGACTACGGGCGCGAGACATAGTATTGACGAGGAGCGCCCATCTGTCTCTCATACGGACTGCTGTCGTACTCCTGGGAACAGATGCCGACAGCACCTCAGACGGTATCCGGCCGTCACCCTGGCCTTCCCTTGGACATCGAAGCGGAAGAGGCCAAAGGCCACCCTGGACGAGTGAAGCGTACCCTGAGCAGCCGGAAGCTGCTTCCCTGGAGTTAGGGCTCTGGCTTCGGCGCCCTTGTCCCCTCGCCAGGTCTCCCTAGGAGCCTCTCCGTGTGGAGGGTCGGTGATGTCTGTCCCCACCGCCACTCTCCTCGGGTCCCTCCTGGGCTGGGCAGGCTGCCGGGTTCACATGCCCCTGGATCGCGAGGTGATCGTTCTCTTTGTCCCCCTCACTCGCCAGGTGTCCCTGGGGAACCCCTCCGCGTGGAGGGCCAGTGATGTCTGTCCCCACCGCCCCTCCCCTCGGATCTCTCCCGGGCAGGGCTGGCTGCCGGGCTCGCAGACCCCTGGATCGAGGGGGTGATCGTTCTCTGTGCAGCTCCTCCCTGGATTCTTGTGCCTCGCTGGTGATGTTCATCCCCACCAGCCTGGCCTATCACACCCAGTGGCGCCCGCCACGCTGTGACTGCGGGTCTGGGGCCTGGCCTTCAGGGCTCGCCACAGGGCCGGCGCCCGTCGTGCTTGGATGGCGGGCCTTGGGACCCCGTGGTCGCTTCGGAGTGGTTCAGCCTTCCTTCAGCACCGCGCCTCCCCTGGACCCGTCCCAGCCTTTCAGGCAGGTCTTCGACGTCACTTCGGCAGCATAGCTGACCCAGCTTGCACACATCGTTGGTGCGGACCTGGACTTGGCGCCCCGCTGGCGACTCGTTCATCGTTCACCTCGCCTGTGCATCCTCCCTGCGTGTGAGGGTTTACACAGAATTCTCTGGCATTTTGTCAGACTGCACTTTGCCTGAGCTTCCCTGGACGCCCTCAGCCTGTCTGCTTCCCCGCGCAGCCCCGCGGTAGCTTGGTGAGTGGGCCGGCCGGCCTGCGGCGCGTTTAGTAGCTAATTAGGCCGTTACCGTGTCCCGGAACGCTTCTGACTCCGCTTGCGCTCTCGCTGGCGGACGCGACCGAAAAAAAGAAACAACAGTATCCCCACCAGCCCATCCAGAAACGATGTCCAAGCGAGTTGAGGTGATCAGGGAAGTGCGGCAGCAAAGAGGAGGACGGCCGAACCGTGCAAAGGAATGAGGAGGAGAAGGAGGAGGTGGATGGATGGATGGATGAAGGAGTTGGAAGAAGGAGGATGAATAGGATGAGGAGGAGGCGGAGGGGGAGGAGGAGGAAAAGAAGGATTAGGAGCAGGAGGGAGGAACAGGAGGAGGAGGAGGAGGGCAAACACAAGTGACAGAGGTCTCTTGGATGCCTCTCTGAGCCTCTTGGGGTATCTCTTGGGCGATTCTTGGTGGCCTCTTGGGACGTCTTGGGGGTCTCTTGACGATCCTGGGGGGCTCTTCGGGGTCTTGGGTGCCTCGGGGGGGGCCTCTTGGGGCTGCTTAGGGTCTTCCTGGGGGCCTCCTGGGGGCCTCCTGGGGGCCTCTTGGGGGCCTCTTGTGGCCATCTTGGGGCCATCTTGGGACCTCTTGGGGCCTCCTGGGCGCTTCTTGGGGCCATCTTGGAGGAGATCGGTCAACGAAGGGGGGTTCCTTAATTAGGGTCCCCCCCCT
This sequence comes from Prorocentrum cordatum, assembly GCA_963575745.1. NCBI lineage: Eukaryota > Dinophyceae > Prorocentrales > Prorocentraceae > Prorocentrum > Prorocentrum cordatum. The sequence continues at coordinate 69,861 of CAUYUJ010020947.1, read as the reverse complement.
GGAGGCCCAAATGGGGCCAAGACCCTAGTAAAAACCAATGATTTGTGCTTCCTCGCCGAGGCCGTTTTGGCCGCCCTGACACCTCGCCGCCCCCCTTTCCTCCAGGTCCATGGCGAGGGGGTCGGGGGAGGGGTAAGCCCCTCCCCGAAGGGGAAGAAGGAGGGGTGGAAGCGGAAACGCCCTAAACCACCGACGCCCAGAGGGCTGGTGGGATTCGTCTGAGTTTGAACTCCGGCCTGTGGGGCGTCCTTGGCCCCAGGTGGCCTCCTCTTTGAGGCCGATCTAGGCCGCCTTTGCGTTGGTGCATGTTGGAATACGATCGCTTCCCCAGCGGGTGCCAGAGTCCTTTTCTCCGCGACCTCTGGGGCCCCGAGTTCGGAGGGTCATCGAGAGCGTCCTCAGCGGCACATCCTGCACATCCTCCTCCTCCTCCTCCTCCTCCTCCTCCTCCTCCTCCTCCTCTTCATCCTCCTCCTCCTCCCGCTCCTCTTCCTCCTCCCCCTGCTCCTCTTCCTCCTCCTCCTCCTCCTCCTCCTCCTCCTCCTCCTCATCCCCTCCTTCTCCTTCTCCTTCGCTCCCCGAGAATGGGCTCGGCGACGACGCGCTGGAGCGGCTGCTGCAGGCGCTGCAGCGGGCCGAGGTGCAGGTGACCAGCCTCAACCTCATGGGGACCATCCTGGCCGCGGGGGCCTCTCGGCGGTCTCGAGGGGAGGAGGAGGAGGAGGAGGAGGAGGAGGAGGAGGAGGAGGAGGAGGAGGAGGAGGAGGAGGAGGAGGAGGAGGAGGAGGAGGAGGAGGAGGCGGTCTCGGCGGGCGTTCGGGGGGCGTCTAAGGAGAGAGGCTCGGGTGGAGGCTGGAACTTTTGGCGGCGAGCCTGGGCAGAAGGGGCGCGCCCTTTTGGAAGGCTCGGGAGGTCTCTGGCCTCTGTGAATTTTTTACGCATGCCCCGAAGACGCAGAAAGCTGAACCCTCTCACTTCCCCCCTTGGCTCGCCCACGAAATTCAGAGGTTTGAACTTCGAGGCTCTTGGATGTTTTTCCTAGCGGAGGTTGAAAGATTTGGTGAAAGTTTCTGGCTGATCTCGGTGGGCGGCCGGGTTCCCGGGTTCTTGGTTCCTGGTTCCCCAGTTCCTTGTTGCTGGTTCCGGGCCGATTTCGGTAGAAGGCGGGGTTCCCGGGTTTCCAGGTTCCCATGTTCCCTGTCGATCTCCTTACCGTTGTCTATCGAATTCACGATCGATCTCACGATTGATCTCATGATCGATCTCACCATCCATCTCACCCAATCGATCTCTCTATCGATTTCATTCTCGCTCTATCGATATCAATACCGGTATCACTCTCGATCTCATTATGGATCTCATTAAGTGGAACTCTCTGCCGGTCTCATTGTCGATCATACTACCGACCTCATCATCGACCACACGATCGATCTCACGATGGATCGCTCTATCGATCTCCCTATCGATCTTGCGATCGATAGGGGGTGCGATCGATATTGCGAATATCCAGATACCAGAGCCATCTGGATGCGGCGTTGAATGGTGATGGCGATGACAACGAATACCCAATGCCGACGATGATGATGATCAGGATGATGAGACTGAACATGGTGACGATGTTATTGGGGTTTGATGCTGCTGCTGCTGCTGCTGCTGAGGAGGAGGAGGAGGAGGAGGAGGAGGAGGATGATGATGATGATGATGATGATGATGTTGATAAGGATGATGCTTATGATCATGATGATGCGGATGAGCGGTCATGCTGATGACAATGATCATTAGCAAGAGGAAGCACAAGGTTAGCGCCGTCACATCAAGCACCTCTCGACCTGACTTCTGGCAGCTTATTCTGGCCGTTCCGAGGTTGTCCTGGGCTCCCGTGGAGCAGTCTTGAGACTCAAGTGGGCCGTCTTGAGGCCCTCTTCGCCGTCTGCTCGGTCTCTTCTGGCAGTCGCGGGGGCGTACTGAGCCCATATTTGGCGGTCGACGGGCCCTCTGAGGTTGTTTATTTTTGAGGCCTCTTGGGCCGCTTCAATCCGACGGATGCCCGAAAAGGCTAGAATACCACAACGCTTTTAAAACTTACAAGGAATCAGCATTTAGGACACCTCTCTGGGCCCTACGGCCTGGGCGGGACTGCGGCCAGGCATGGTGCCTGCCAAATTTTCAAGCCATCTGATGATTTGGTTTTTCTCTGGTGTAAATTAGTTTTCTCGGCCTCCAGGAGGCTCCTCGTCTCTACAGATGGGTCCACCTCGAAATTCGAGGCAGGTGCCACAGCGCAACAGGTCGGGGGTGAGTCGACTTGTGACCCCAGAGGGGACTGGGATCCCAGACGTGCTCGCGTCGTGCAACATTCTCGACGGGAGGTTTTTGGCCGCTCTCAGCCTCCAGGGGCCCTCGCCAGGCCCCAGCGCCGTCAATGAAACTTACCCCTGACGGAGACACCGGCCTCGGGGACTCGGCATCGCTCGGACGTGTGCATTTTTCCTTCGGCGAGGACCATCGAGGAGCATCCTTGATCATTTGGCGAAAAATCCACGCACGAAACCGAACAAAAAACACAGGGAATGGACGTCCGAGCGATGGCCAGGGGAAAGGGTCGAGACTTGAGGACTCCGCTTCGAAGGCGCGGTGGCCACGCCGCGTGGCGAGGCAGTGTGGCTCGGGGCGGTGGCGCGCGTCTGGGGGCTCGGGGCGGTTCCCCGAGGGCGTCCCACCGGCGGCCGGGGCCTCGAGGGCCCCACGACCGTTCGGTGGGCCGGCCGTGCGCTGATGAGGGGACTATTCGCCACGACCTCCACCACAGGTGGCCCGGGGGAGAGGGGATGATGGGGCCTCTGCCTCCTCCAATTCCTCCTCCTCCTCCTCCTCCTCCTCCTCCTCCTCCTCCTCCTCCTCCTCCCCCCCTCCTACCCATGTTAGTGTTGGTGGACAATCGGCTCATCAGTGGAGGTCGTCCGAGATTTCGAGGCCACCTCACGCTCTGTGACCGCACCGTTTCGCGACCCCCTAGACAGACGATCTCTCTCTCTCTCTCTCTCTCTCTCCACATCGCCGAGTCCCCCCTCAGGAGCAATCATGCCATTCAGAAACGAGTTGAAGAAGAACTACATACTGCACAAACATGTGCGACTTTGGGAACTCCGCGCAGATCTCTTGGATCGGCGCTGCCCCCCTCCCAGCGGCGCCTCTGGCGCCGCTCTTGGCGCGCTCCGCCGGGGCGGGGGGCAGCGCCGACCCACGAGATCCCGCGGACCTCCGAAAGTGTATGTTCATGATCAAGCAGTGGCGAAGCGTCCTGGCGTGCCCGCAGCCCCACCAAACAATGTTTTAAGAACATGTTGTGGTTTCCACGAAATGTTCTTAAGAACATTTCTGGCTGGGACTGTCTTGTTGTTTATCACATCGGGCTTATGTTCTAAGAACATTGCTTTTGTTCTTAGAACGCTTTTGGGTTCTAAGAACATGTCGTGGTAGGACTGTAGGAATGCCGGGACGGTCGGTCCCTGCTCAACATGATGTTTTGTCCAAACCACTTTGTGGTGTTGGGTTCTCGGTTTGAAGAGACGGCGTCCCGCGTCACTCCTCACTCCTCACCCTCTTCTCTCCTCCCCCTTCTCGCCTCCCTCCGCATGCCGATCATGTGGGCACACCCCTCGCGCGTTTAGTGGCCCCGTAGGGAGCTCCACCGAAGGCCCCAGTGGCTGCGCTCGCATGTCACCACCGCACCCAGTTCGGCACACTCCTCACGCGTCTCGTGGCCGCGTATGGAGTTCAGCCGAAGGTCCCAGTTGCTGCGCTCGCATGGCACCACCGCGCCCGTTTCGGCACACCACTCACGCGTCTCGTGGCCCCGTAGGGAGCTCTGCGCCCGCATGGCACCACCGCGCCCAGTTCGGCACACCCCTCACGCGTTTAGTGGCTCCAGATGGAACTCCACCGAGGGTTACAATGGCTTCTCTCGCACGGCACCATCGCGCCCAATCCCGCACACCCTTCACACGTTTCGCGGCCCCATAAGGAGCTCCACCGAGGGCCCCGAGGGCTGCGCTCGCATGGCGCCGCCGCACTCGTTTCGGCATCCCTCACATGCTCCGTGGCCCCAAATGGAGCCCCACCGAAAGCCATCGTGGCTGCGCTCGCATGGCACCACCGCACTCTTTTCAGCACACCCCTCATACGTTTCGTAGTCCCGTAGTGAGCTCCACCCAAGGCCCCAGTGACTGCGCTCGCAAGACGCCACCGCACCCATTTAGGCACTCTTACGCGTCTCGTGGCCCCGTAGGGGGCTCCACCGAACGAAGGCTCCAGAGGCTGCGACCGCATGGCACCGCCTCACCTGTTTCGACATACCCCTCAAATATTTCGTGGCCCCATAGGGAGCTCAACCGAAGGCCCCAGTGGCAGCGCCCGCATGGCACTACCGCGCCCAAGTCGGCACACCTTTCACACGCTTCATGGCCCCATAAGGAGCTCGACCTAAAGCCCCAGTGACTGCGCTCGCATGGCGCCGCCGCACCCAGTTCGGCACACCTCTCATGCGTGTCGTGGCCCAAAATGGAGCTCCACCGAGGGTCTCAATGGATGCGCTCGCATGGCACCACCGCGTCCGTTTCGGCGCACCCCTCTTACGTTTCGTGGTCCCGTAGGGGCCCCACACCCCGTCCGAAGGCCCCAGTGGCAGCGCTCGCATGGCACCACCCCCTTCATTTCGACACACCCCTCGCACGCTTCGTGGCCTAATAGCGAGCTGCACCGATAGCGGTCGGTACCCACAACGCGGTATTCACAATTGCATATGGTTTGTGTTCTCGCCAGGACAACTTCTTGTCCTCGGATGCATTCCCCAGCTGGCTGCTCGGACGCACACCCATCGAGGGTGGACGCCTCCCCATTGTTCGGTCCAGCCGAACCCCCTCACAAAGTCGGGGAGTTGCGTCGCCACATCCCCATGGGTTACTCCTGCCTCGAGCTCTGCTCACTGATTGCGATGCGGCAGCAGCGGCCCTTGGCACAAGGTGCATTGTGTGTGCCCGCCCGAAGCTGGTTGGCCCCAGGCTCAGGCAAGGGTGCGTCCCAGGACCGTCCCCAAGTGCATCCCATGTGGCTCTGTCGAGGATGGTGCGCCCCAGGTCCAGACAGTGGTGAATGCCAGAACCGTCCCCGTAGATGCCCACCCGAGGGTTGCGCGCCTCCCCTGGCACGACCTCAGGCACATCGCGAGGCACGTCGACAGACCCGCCCCTGGGCGCGCCCCTGGACGCTCCCTGGGCACGTCCCCGGATTCGCCCTCAGACACGTCCCTGGACGCCTCCCCGGAGACCCGCCCCCCGAGGCGCTCCCAGGCAAGGCCCCGGGATGCTCCCCCCCTCCACGCGCGCCCTTGCAAGGCCTCGGGCAGGTCTCTTGCCTTGACGGGGCCCTGGGCGCGCTCCCAGGCACGCCCTCTGACATGCCCCTGGGCATGTCCCCTGCCGTGGCCCCGAGACACACCCTCTCAGACACATCCCCATAGTTGTCCCCTTCAGTAGGCATCACAATCGCAATGGACATCGACGTCGGTCTAGCTCCGATGTGCAAAATGTTTACGGCATGGTTTCCTATTCTGTCTCGTCCTCCGCCTCTCCTTTCCTCGTCTCCCTCGTTCCCTCGCGCGAGGGATCATGACTGCAACACTGTGTAAAAAGGAGTGTATGTCCAGTTGCCTGCGGCACAAGCCGTCACCGCGCAAGTGGAGCAGTGCATCAGGGAACGCTACTTTAAGACCCGCTCCAGTCCAGTGCCTCGTCTGAACTGCACGGGTTTTAGATACCCTCTCTTTGTCCTCAACTTAACTTCGTCATCGTCCTCCTTCGTCCTTCCTCCGGCCCGCCCGCGCCGCGCCTAAGGGGCCTGCCGGCCCGCCGGCCGGCGGACTCGCGCGTCTGCGTCTGCGTCTGCGTCTCCTTCGTCCTTCCTCACTCCTCTTTCGCTCTCATTCTCATTCTGCTCCTCCCAAAGGATCGTATTTGGGCCTTGTTTGGACCTCTTGGGGTTTTATTGGGACCCGTTTGAGTGCCTTTGGTGGCTTGTTCGGGGCCTTTTGGGTGTCTTGGAGCTGCTTTGGAGACCATGCATCTTCAGATTTATCCCGAAGCTGTGTGGTGGGGCCAGAATGCGGCGATTTGCCCGGATATTGAGGATGTCTTGAATATTCCTTGGAGCTGTAGTGTTCCCTCTTGGGGGTTCTGGGGTCGTCTTGGGGGCTTTGGTGGGTGTCTCTTGATTCCGTCTAGGGGTTCCCAAAGGGCTTTCCAAATCTAGCGCAAGTTGTCCGTAGTCATGTGGTTCAAGCCACCTCTATTCAAGCTCGTTGGCCTAGAGAGTATTCAATTGTTTCTCTCAGCGGGGCGCTCGCATTGCTGTCTATTCGTGTTTGTCCTGGTGCAGAACGCTGTCGCGTGCGAACGCCCTTCACCTCTATGGCAAAGCAGTTGTCCTGTACGGTTGCAAGCGTCTGGGAAAGGCATCCAGACCCAGACGTACAGGAGCAGCCTATTCATTTTCTCCGGCGACGCACATCGTTGGTGAAGGACGTGGGCGCGATCGGCTTAGAAGATAGCACGGAGTGGCACCGCGAAAATTATCACAAGTTCATGCATGACGAGCCGTGGGACCGTGCTATTCTGTTGAACAGCACGACGCATTACGAAGAGCTCAAGGCGCAATTTCCTAACATGAAGCATTATTGGGAGGAAGAAGGCGCAACTTTTGGCGAGCAACTCATAATCGATGGTCTCGATGCTGACGACATTTGTTTGGGCGATGTGCTCAAGAGCAAGGACAGCAGCCTCGAGCTCCAGGTAACCTCTCCACGGCTCTGTTGCTTTAGGGCCGACCATCGCTATCCAGCGATTCCTGAGGTAAAGATCTCTGGGGCGAAGGGGACTGTTCGGCAGTGGGCGTCAAGCAACAGCCGAGGCGGCTTCTTCTGTAAGGTGTTGAGGCCTGGCGCAGTGAAGGAGGGAGACTCGTTGTCTCTCCTTCCGGGTCATTTGCAGACATACCCACTGTCTTATTTGGCGAAGCTCCTCTACGCCGAAAAGCCGACAGCTGTGAATTTCAGCGGCACGGACGAGCAACTCAAGGAGCTCTGTGAAGCGGACGAGCTGGCAATGTTCGAATGGCGCGAGCGATTGATTGATTTCTGCGCGCACGCACGCAGCAGCATGGCTGTACAGGACACTCGGCACATGGGCACGCCGATCCCATACGAAGAGGGGCTTAACCTCATTAGTGCTGAGTGGTGCTCGCTTGGGTCGGCAGGAGATGGACAGTTCCACGAGAGAGTCGCTGGAATGCCAGTGGAGCACATTGAATCGCAGCTTGAGTCAATACTTACGCTACGTCTTGACGGTGACGTCGTGCGCTCAGATTCGACCATTACTAAGAAGAATGGCATCCGAGCGAATCTCCGCAACGATCATGGACATTTCGCTCTGGAAATCGATCTCGGCGGCTTTCCAGCTTTTCCGCGTTACGCGTTCATGACTCGCACTTGTGGGGAAGTGTACCTCATGATCTCCACGGGAGGCAGGTGGCGACGGATTCCAGACGATGTCTGACGCAGATAGATTGCGGGTCCGTGCATGAGCCACTCCTGGTGCGTGCGTCCTCCCTGCTCGGAGGTGGCCGTGGCCTGCCCCGCCGTCCGCGGTGACGGCCGCCGCGGCGCGAAGAGAAGACGCAGGCCACACTTTCGCCACCGATGGGGAGTTGCCAGCTGCGGGCCCCGCGGGGGGGGAGGCGGAGGGATCGGGCCCGGAAGCGTCCCTAACCGCGCGGGGGGCTTCGTTTTTCGTTGTCAAGATCGACGTTCTGTTGTCGGAGTTCGGGGGCGAGGTTTCCGTTTCGGGACTGCCCTTTCGCCGCTTCCGGTTCGTTTGGCGATCCATGTCTCAGTGTTTGATTGCTTCAGTACTGATCAGTGTGGCGGGCGTTTTTGTTTTTGGATATTGGTTTGTTTTCTGTTTCCGTGGATCGGTTGCTGTTGTGGACTGCCGTTGTTAATTCTGTTTTGGGTTGCTGTTTTCCGCTCGTTTGGGGCCAGGTGCCGTTTTTGGCATATGTTGGTTTATCTTTTTTGTGGCCGACCTCAATGCGAAAAGTTGTAAACGGAAAAGAACCCTGCGTTTTGAACAATTCAGGCCTTCCCAGCAGGCTCAGAAGGCCCCCAATCTTCCGCGAACCTTTCGAAGCTTTCTTCCGAGGACGCAGAGTGCTTCTCAGAAGGCCAAAGGGCTCCTGAGATTCCCCGCCGCCTTCTCAGAAGGCCTGCTCCCTCTCACTTCTCCGGAGGCCTAGAGGTTGACAACGACGACACCAAAATCGACAGTGTGCCTCCACCGAGGGACGATCCCGATCTCGGTGATGGTTGGTGGTAATACTCGGGCTCCCTTGGCGGCCGAAACATGACCACCAACACCAGAATCTGGGGTCATCGTCCCACGGTGGAAGCCCCCCCCCTTGTGTTGGGGTTGGCGCCCACGTCCGTGCCTCCAACCTCCGCCCCCGGCGCACCGCCGAAGCCCGCCCCCTCCCCCCCCAAGAAGCGCGAAGAGGACTCGCGCGCGCCGCGGCCTGGCCGCAGAGCGGCCCCCTCGCGAGGCGGCGGCGCGAGAGCGCGATGGCACCCGCGCGTCGCGGGGACGCGGTGCGCCACGCGCGAGGGTACCCTCGGCGGCGGGCGAGGGGGGGGGGGGCAGGAGGTGAGAGGGGGAAGGCCCTCTCAGAAGGCGGCGGGACTTCTCCCCAGCCCTCCGGCCTCCCGAGAAGGTCTCCGGTGTCTTCCGAGGAAGACTCGGGCCACTTCTCGTGAGGCCAAGGAACGTCCGAGCCTCCTGGGAAGGCCCGCCCCTGCTCGCCTCCCCCATGGGCTAGTGGGCTGGACGCCGACACCCGGAGCGCGATCTGAGACGCGAGGCGCGATCCGCGTCGCGCATCGCGACTCGAGATACAGATGCCCGCGCATCGCGGGGCGCGGGGCGCGATGCGCGAAGCGTCGGGAGGTTCGTGTCGCGTCGACGCGGCCGCGACCCCAGCGCGGGCGTTCGCGCTTGGACGCTGCCGGCGGCTCCGAATCGGGCAGTGCGGAGCGATCTGGCGATCGAAAAGCTGCCGATCGTTCAAGGTCGAATTGTCGTCGCGGTATCAGTAACCAACGCCGGGGTCGTCGCGGCACGAACCTACCGTAGAAGACACGAAAGCGTACCAGACGCTTTGAGCAGACATCCTGAATCACATTGGGAGCAGCACTTACAGTATCGTGCCAGCTCGTTCGCCGACCAGGGCCTCGCGGGATGCCTCCTTTGCGTCACTTCTGAGCCTCGAGGATTTCTTGTGTTCTTGTGGCCTCCTGGGGTCATCTCAACTCCTTTGGTTGGGGGGTATACTGGGCCTTTTGTTCCTGGCTGATGCATCTTGGGGCCGCGTGGTCGGATCTCGAGGTCGCCCTGGAGCTCTCGTGGGGCGGTCTTGGGTCGCCAAGGCGGGCGACCCCCCGGCCCCGCCTACGACGAGAGATGCAGAACACATCAGAAGTCCTGCCAGACAGTTGCCAGAGGAGGGCCAGTGGCGACAACAGCAGTTGTCCTTCAGGGGGGGGGGCCTGGTCGCCACGACTGGACGCAGCTCAGGAATCAGGTGCCTTTTGACCCCAGGAGGGGTCCAGGGGCAGATTTTGAGCTGATGTTGCCTCAACTCGTCTTGCTCCGACATTAGCAGGCAGGCCAACTCGGGGGTGGTTTCTTTCTCTCAGGCAATGTGTAGCTCATTTTCTCTTTCTAAGCGCCGCCCCTCATGGCCATTATCATTATCCTCGTCCTCTCCCGGATCCTCCTCCATCTTAGTCTTTCCAGCAGTGGGACGTGGGTTACTGGGACGGATCATGAGAGCATGGTGAGGACGAGGAGGTCGGGTCCTCCACCTTCGAGGCAGACCAAGGATCAGGATACGTCGTTCCAGAGCGGTCCGTGACGGTCGCAGAGCGTTCAGGAGCTCTCTCGGCCGCGGCGCCCGATACATCCTCCAGATCCGCCAGACCTCAGAGATCCCCGATCTGTCCCGATCAGATTTTGTCCCGATCCTGGCTTCGTCTTGATTTGCAGTTTGCCCCCTCCCCACCCCCACCCCATCCCCACCCTTCCGAACAAACACTCCCCCCCACCGGTCCAGAGCGCAGGCGCTGCCCTCTCCCTGCTCCTCCCCCAGGGCCGCTCTGCAGCAGCAGCAGCAGCAGCTGCGGTGGCATTCCGGGGCGAGGCCAGAGCTGTCCAGATCTCCCCAGGTCCGATCCGGTCCGTTCTTCCTCCCCCGTCCCTCGCTCCTCCTCCTCCCTCTCTCCTCCCCCTCTCCTCCTCCCTGCCAGCCCACACCTTCTCCCCTCGTCGAGGGCGTCTTATGTTCCCAGGAGATAATGGGCGTCACTGGGGGGGTTGGCGAGAGGGGGGCGGGGAGGCGGTGTTGTCACGTTTCGCGCCAGCGCCTTCTGGGAATGACTACCACAGCCAACGCGGAGGTCAGCACGAATCGTCACGTTACCTGCAGGTGGGGGGGAGGGTGGCGGCCGGGTCCGCCGATGGCCGCTATCGCGAAACATCTAAACATATTTTCCTTCGCGTGGGATGATATTGATATGTTGGTCGCGCGTGGCACCTGCGACCAGCATTTGAAAATACGAAAGAATGCGTTCTGTGGTCTCTTCGAGGGGGGAGGGGGGTTGGAACCAGACCCCCTCCCCCTGGATGGAGGGGGGGGGTTCAACCCCCCCCCCTCCCGTGACGGAGCGGGGGGGTTAACCCCCCCCCCCTGCTTCCCCTCTCCTCGGGCGGGCGCTTGCGTCGGCGGCAGCTGGCGACGGCGGCGGGGGCGACGATTTCCATTTCTGGGCTGGCGCCGGCACCTGCGGCTGCGGGCGGCGGTGGCGGGGAGCGTCGACGAGGACGACGGTGGTGGTGGTGGTGGTGGTGGTGGTGGGTTGTGCTGGTGGTGGTTGTGGTGGTGGTGGCGGTTGTGGTGGTTGTCGTGGTGGTGGTGTGGTGGTTTGTTGTGGTGGTGCTGGTGGTTGTGGCGGTGGGTGGTTGTGGCGGTGGTGGTGGTTTAGTGGTGTTGTGGTGGTGGTTTGTGGTGGTGGTGGTGGGTTGTGGTTGTGGTAGCGGTGGTTTGGTGGTGGTGTGGTGCTGGTTTGTGGTGGTGGTGGTGGTGGGTTGTGGTTGTGGCGGTGGTTTGTGGAGGTGGTGGTGGTGGTGGTGGTGGTTGTGGCGGTTGTGGTGGTGGTGGTGGTTGTGTGGTGTTTTGTGGTGGTGGTGGTGGTCGTGGTGGTGGTGGGTTGTGCTGCTGGTAGCGGTGGTGGTTGTGGCGGTGGTAGTGGTGGTGTGTAGATTGTGGTGGTGGTGGTGGTGGTAGTGGTGGTGGGTTTCTGCGGTGGTGGTGGTGATGGTGAGTTGTGGTTGTGGTTATGGTAGTGTAGTGGTGGTGTGGTGGTGGTGTGGTGTTGGTTTGTGGTGGTTTGTGGTGGTGGTTGTGTGGTGTTGTTGGTGGTGGCGGTGGTTGGTGGACGTGGTGGTGGTGCTGGTGGCGGTGGTGGTTGTGGTGGTGGTGCGGTGGTTTGTGGTGGTGGTGGTGGGTTGTGCTGCTGGTAGTGGTGGTGGTGATGGCGGTGGTGGTGGTGGTGTGGTAGATTGTGGTGGTGGTGGTGGTGGGTTTTTGTGGTGGTGGTGGTTGTGATGGTGAATTGTGGTGGTGGTTGTGGTGGTGGTGGGTGGTGGCTGTTTTGGTGGTGGTGGTAGTTGTATGGTGCTGATTGTGGTGGTGGTTGTGGTGGTGGGTTGAGGCGGTGGTGGTGGTGGTGGTGGTAGTGGTGGTAAACGTGGCTGCGTCCCCACCGTCGCCCGCGCCAGCGCCGGCGCTGCTGGCCGCCGCCAGCGCCGGCGCAGGCGCGAGGGGGGGGGGGGTTGAACCTCCCCCCCTGGGCTGCCTCTGGTCATCGTTGCTGCGTCCCCGCCGTGGGCGCTGCTGGCGGCCGCCAGCGCCAGCGCCGAAGGGGAGGGGGGGTTGAACCCGAGATACGGTGTTACTGCGGCCCGTTGGTTGCTACTGCGGCCCAGTGGGTGTTAGTATGGCCAGGGGTCCTCTGGAGTTAATTTATTGTCGAGTACGGTGAAAGGGGGGGGATCCATAAAGGCTCCTCCCCCCCCCCTTCGCCGAAGAGCCTCTCGGAAGAGCTTCTGGTGCTCTCCGAAGAGCTTATTGGAGCCGCCGAAGACCTTCTTGCAGCCGCCTAAGAACCTCTTGGGCTCTCCGAATGGCCTCGTTTGGCCTCCGAAGAGCCTCTTGGGGCATCCGAAGCGCTTCTTGGGCTCTCCGAAGAGCCTCCTGGGCTCTCCGAAGAGCCTCTTCCTCCGGCACTTCCTAGCATCCCCTCGGACTAGCACTCCTTAGGACTAGTAGTTCCTAGGGCTGGTACTCCGTAGCGCGAGTACTCCCTAGAACGAGTACTCCCTTGGACGAGTACGCCCTAGGGGTAGTAATTCCTAGGGGTGGTACTCCCTGGGGCTGGCACTCCGTACGGCTAGTACTCCTTAGGACTAGTACCCCGTATGAATGGTATTCCCCAACACCAGCACTACAGTACCACAGTACTAACACACTACAGCACCACTACCGTAATACCATTGACATAACACCACAACGCCGCTACCACAACACCACAACACAGCTACCACAATACCACAACCACAGCACAACACCGCTACCACAGCACTACTACCACAGCACCACTGCCACTATCACAACACTAGTACCTACTAACAACTCAACAACACGACCAACACCACACCACTAACACAACACGACCAACACCACACCACTAACACAGCACACCACTACCAACACCACACCACTAACACAGCACACAGCACAACCAGCCACTACCAACACCACACCACTAACACAACATTACCAACACCACACCACTAACACAGCACAGCGACCACCACACCACTAACACAGCACTACTACCACGTTGGTTCCAGGTGGGAGTTACTGTGGCCACTTTTGCCTGCGCGGGAGTGCATTCCCTTAAGGGTTGCGAATCTCTCCAGATCTAACATGATATACCTTTACATATTACTTTTCATTGAGCGGCCTGCGCGGGCCACAGTAACTCCCATCTGGCCGCGCGACGGGCCACACTAACACCCAACGGGCCATACTAACACCCAGCGGGCCACAGTAACAACCGGTCGCGGTTGAACCCTCCCCCCTTTGGGAGAGGGGGGGTGTTCGGGAAGGGGGGGGATGGGGGTCCCCCTGGTTTTTGATCGACGGCGCCGAGTGTTGGGGCCCCCCCCCTTGTTCGAAACGCGCCACCGAATGTTCCCAAGGCAAGCGCCCGTGAAACGCGTTCTCTCGAAAATGATTACCCATGCCCACGCGGTCTGGAAGACGAGTGTCGATCCCATGGATTCGCGATCGCATGGATGTGGCCCGCGCGGGGCTTCTGGGCAAGGCCGCCTCGTATCCGTTGGGTCGCGGCCAGAGGGGTATGGACTGCGAGGCCGTGAATATGCAATCGTCCTTCGATGATAAGCAATCTCTTGCTTTGGCAATTCCTTCTGAGTACTACTGGCTGTTCGGCTTGGCAGGCCCCGCTGGAACTAGCTCACGTCGCATCGTCGGGAGACCTTTCTTGTCCTCAAGATGGCGGTGTCTTTGTGTTCCGAAGTGGGTTCGACGTTCACGCGACGTGATTTCGACACGGATTCGACGCGACCGACATGGATTCGACGCGGGTTCGACACGGATGGCAAGCGCCATGGGACAGATTAGCCCCACAAAATACGTAACGTAAAGTAGCAGCGACCCGTCGGAACGAGTGGGCCTGGGGCGCTGCAGGCGCCACGTGCTCCATAACGGTTGCGTTACAGGCGCCCATGCATGCGATGCTTTGATGTTTCAGTCTGGTTAAGTCGGGCCTGTCCCTCTACAGGGGGGATATTCAAAAATATGTATAAACATAGTCTGGGAACGATCTTAGATTTTTCTGGTATTTTCTCATATTTTCAGGTCAGAGTGAGGGGGCCGAACGGTCATTCACTGTCCCTGGGTGCGTGGCTGATGTGGAATTCCGCGGTGCGGATTCTTGTTGTTGCTGTTGTTGTTTGTTGTTGTTGTTGTTTGTTGTCGTCGTCCCACCCGCAACCCGCCCCGCGACCCACCCGCGACCCACCCCGCGACCCACCCCGCGATCCACCCGCGACCCACCCGCGACCCACCCGCGACCCACCCCGCGACCCACCCCGCGACCCACCCCGCGACCCACCCCGCGACCCACCCACCCGCGACCCACCCCGCGGCCCACCCCGCGACCCACCCGCGACCCACCCGCGACCCACCCGCGACCCACCCGCGACCCACCCGCGACCTACCCCGCGACCCACCCGCGACCCACCTTCGACCCAAACCACGTTCAAGGTACAAACCACAATTTTCGGCGCCTGCGGCGGGCTTTTTTGCATTCCTTCCAAGTGGAGAGCCCGCGACACATCCCGTGACCAACTCGCGACCAACCCGCGACCCAAACCACGTTCAGGGTACAAACCACATTTTTCGGCGCCTGCGGCGGGCATATTTTGCATTCGTTTCAGGTGGAGAGCCCGCGGCCCACCCGCGACCACGTTCAGGGTACAAACCACATTTTCGGCGCCTGCGGCGGGCATCCTTTGCATTCGTTCCCTGTGGAGAACCCGCGGCCCACCCGCGACCCAAACCTCGTTCCGTGTACGAACCAATTTTTCTGGCGCTTGCGGCGGGCTGCTTTTGCATTCCTTCCAGGTGGAGGTGGAGAGCCCGCGACCCACCCGCGACCTAAACGACGTTCACTGAACAAACCAATGCCGCACAAGCGCGGCGGCGGATTCTTGCATGCCGTCTAAGCCCGCAAGGACCTCTTCACGCCCCGCACATCCACGCCAGCCCGTCCAGCAACTTTGCCCTGGCGAGTTGCCTTGATCAGAGAAGGCGGGGAGCATAAAGTGGAAAAAAGGATTGCGTTGCAGTTATCTTGGGAAAGGAGGGGGAGGCAGGATGAGTAAACAGGGGACGAGGAGAACGAGGAAGAAGAGAGGATGTAAGGAGAACGTGGAGAGAGAAAAGGAGGAGGAGCAGGAGGACGAGGGGGAGGAGGGGGAGGAGGGGGAGAAGGAGGACGAGGAGGGGGAGGAGGGGGAGGATGATGATGATGATGGACGACAATGGGAGGACGATGATGGAGGCCGATGAGGGGGAGGACGACAATGGGAGGACCATGATGAAAAGACGAGGGGGGGAGAGGGAGGACGAGGAAGAAGAGGAGGAGGAGGAGGAGGACGAGGTGGAGGAGGAGGATGACGATGACGATGAGGACGAGGAAGAGGAGGAGGAGAAGGAGGAGGAAGAGGAGGAGAAGGAGGAGGAGGAGGAGGAGGTGGAGGAGAGCGCCATCGACAAGGAAGGTGGGGGCCACGAGGTCCGCCGACTCGACGACGCCCGCGTCGCCCGCGCCCGCCCCCTCACTCTTATCCGCAATTGCGGGGTGCTACGATATTCTTGATTTTTCGTCCAGATTCGGCCTGTAGGGGTACAGGCCCGATTTAACAGTATGGGCCCCCCTCACGCCCCAACTTTTTTCCCCGGGGCTGGCGCTCCCTCCCGAGCCGTTTTTGACGGCCCCCGGGGGGACGGCGAGTGCCCCCTGAGGCCGCATACGGTTCAAGACTGCCCGCCCTGGTTTTTGTCCAAGAAACGAGCATGTTTGGGTACCGCGCGCGACGTGCGTCCCCTCCTCTGCCAGCCCTTTCCCCTTGCCTTTTCCTCCTCGTCCTTGTCCCTCTCCTTCCCTATCCCCACCTTATCCTCCTCCTCCTCCTTTTCCCTATTTTTGCCTTCTCCTCCTTCTCTCTAGGCCTGCCAGATGGGGTCGGAGTAGATGGTGTCGGAGGATTTGCGCCGCATCGTCGGTGCATCTGCGCTACAGCTCGATGTGGACGCCGATGTTCTCCACGCCAGCGTCGCCGATGTATCGCCGATACGTCGGTGATGCATCAACGATGCGGCGCGATCCTCCGACATGTGTTCCGACCCCAGCTGGGAGCACTCTACTGGCTCCTTCCCGCGCGCCGACACCAAGGAGTTTCCTCCTTGGTCTTTTCAATCTGCCTCGCACTGCACGCGCCCCCACGCGCCACGGCCGCACCCGCCTGGTCCGAGCCAGGCCCGCACGCGTGGTCCTTCGTTGGCTCCTTCCCGCGCCCGGCGCCGCAGGAACTGCATCGGCCCCGCCGGGGTGCAGCACCTCTGCGACTTCCTGAAGGCCTCGGCCGCGCCGGCGCAGCGCCCCCGCGCCGCCCGCCGCGGCGCCCGCCGCCCCGCGCCGGGCTTTCGCTCAAGGGGCCACGTGTGGCCCCGGGCCTCCTCGCATCGTTCAACGGATCGGGGGCGGCAAAGAGGGGGGCGATGACTAGGGGGGAGTGGATCTCATGGCGGGGGGCATGATATTTCCCCAGATTTCATGGCGCCTCTTCTTATTTCACTACGTCCCTGGTCCCCCCGCTGGGCCGCGCACATGCCGCCGGTCATGATTTGCACCCGCTCCCTCTTGGACACCCCCCTCTTGGCCGCTCCCGAACGGAGGAAGAACCACCCCGACCCCGACAGAGAGTTTCACGAAACGGCCCTGGGCGCTGGCTAAACAGCCCTACCCTGGTCGGGTTCCTTCCAGGGGTGCGTTTACGGAGCGGCTTCGTCGCTTGTCGGGGTGCTCAGGAGAGGGGGATATGTTCTGCTCACTACAGTCGGCCCAGATTAGTAGATCGACCCTGCCAAATCAAGGGGTACCGTTGTGTCCTGTGTCTGGCGATCCATGCTTCCTACATTCCTGTGGCGATGTGGCCCTCGGAAGGGTCTTGTGTCCTCTCGCGGGTCCTGTCCACTTGAGTCCGACTATAGTCGTTTCCGGCAGCCGATGGGCCCCCAAGGGGGACCGTGGGTGCAACAGTATAGACAGTGAGGCAACGGGAGGTTTTTGGCAGTCTGCAGCCTTCGGAGGGGTGGGGGGCCTGGCTCGAGGGCCGTTAAGCATTCGTTCAGGATGAAACGCTGGTCCCCCGGGAGGGAGGATGATGATGCGGAGGAGGAGGAGAAGGAAAAGGAGGAGAAGGAGGAGACGGAGGAGGAGAAGGAGGAGGAGGAGGAGGAGTGCCCAGGGACCATCAAACGTTCGAACAGAAAGAGACGTTGGTCCCCAGTTGGAGTCTCCAGACCTCCTGGGGCTCTCGCTTCGTAGAGAGATCCGACGTCGGAAGTCCCCAGGTCCGGCTTCTAGTCTCGAGTCTGCTTTGTTGACGGTCCCAGGGCCCAGCGAGGGCCCCCTGGATGCCGAGAGCTTTTTCAAGACTTCCCGCGAGGAGGCCTGGGGACGCCCCAAATCGAGTAAGGACAGGCTGGTCTTGATGATAAGGAAATAATACGAAGAAGAGCGACGGGCTCCGATAGCAACGAGCTCCGAAAGTTTAACCTTACGCCTCTCGAGAATGATGCAGCAGGGCAGCAGGCAGCAATGCGTTCCAAGCCCCGGCGATTTCTTGTCTCCAGCCAGCAAGTGGCCCGAGCGGACAGGGGGCAGCGGGGGCCGGAGCGGGTCGCGGCTGCCCTCCCCACGAGGGGGCGTCGTTTGCTGTGCGCGAATTGCACTTGTCGCGCAGCACAGCTCGACGACGACGCCTCGCGGCACAAAGTTTCTGCTTCTGCCTTCTTGGATTGACGGAGACGCCCCAGCGAGTTCTTGCGCAGGGCAGCAAGGGGCCCGAGCGGGTAGGGCTGAAGGGAGGGGCAAGGGACGGGGCTGCCCGCCTCACGAGGGGGCGTCATTCGCCGTGCGCGAGCTGCACCTGTCTCACAACATGCTCGACGACGACGCCTCGCTGCACATGATCCGCCTCTTCTCCGAACACCCGAAGTACCCCACCAGCAGGTTCGCTCGGGCGCGGGATGGGGTTGGGGTGGTGGTGGTGATGGAGATGCGGCTGAGGCTGAAGATGGCGAGGATGAATATGACGATGGTACTAGTGATGATTGTCAATGATGGTGATGATAGTGATGTTGTTGTTGATGCTGACATGGTTGATTATCATGATGCTGCTGCTGATGGTGATGATGATGAGTATGATTACGATGATGCTGCATCTGCCGTAGCCATTTTGGCTCAAGCCATTTTGGCTCAAGTGAAGGGACTCAAGGGCTGTACCCCCTTGAATTCCCGATCGCACCTGTACCCCTTAAATTTCCCGGTCACACCTGGTTCCGCATAAACGGAACCAACACGCATAGTAACGGTATCTTTCAGGATGGGTAAAGTGGGTGATATGGACCAGAGCTTTTTTGCAGACGCTGAAGAACGATCGTTGACACGGTTAAGGACGAGCTCAAATTGTTGACGGCTAAGGTCGACGGCTTGTCCACCGCGATCCAGGAACATTCCAGCCAACTTGCCAACTTAAGCAGAGCGATGAGGCGCTGAACATAGCCAAGACAGGAGGAGGGTCAGGCAGCGATGCAGGGAGTTCGGGTGTTCCTTCTGCTTTCAAGCCGGCGTTCCTTACGATCAACAATTTTACGACTCATGCCGAGCGCTGGACCAAAGGCATGTCGAGAATCGAGGCGGAACCATGTGCGAATGCGTTGAGGGCGGAACTCCCGGAGTCTTTGTCATTCAAGGTGAAGGATTTCGAAATGTGGGGAAGCCGTTTGAATCGCATTCGCGTTGTCGTCGATTCCAACGCCGTTGAAATCGCCCTCTGCTTAAAAGAACTCTTGGAGGACCCAGCCAACTACTACAACCATCGTCAGTTGTGGGCGAACGCCGAGAGATCTCCGGCGGGCCAGCTCCATTACGAGAAGGTCGGCAAATTCAAGGCGTTCCTTGACCACGAAATCGAGATCGTCCATCCAGATTCTTTCGCAGCATGTTCGCACAACCCGCACTGGCTGCTCGCGCGCAAGGTTGGGGAGGAGGAGGGGGAGAGTGTGTTGGAACGAGTCCAACGCGCATGAAGCTTTCGGATTGGACGAGGCGGGGATGAACAGGGAGATGTGGTCGTTCTAGCGGGCGGATTGAATCGGCAGGAGCAGGGGAGGTGGAGGTGTCGGGGCGAGGCAGCCCCTGCGAATGCATTCTATCGGGGTCGGCACTTTCAGCGTGCATCGTTCAAATTGGAATTCTTTTCGATCTACCTTGTAGGACATTCATAGACTTTTTAGGGGCGTCTAGATGGTTCAGGGGTGCTCTTCTTGGCCGCCGGATGTTGAGTTTTCGGGCTGGAGTCTCATTCGCCAGGGTTCCTGTCTGTTTGCCGTAATCGCCCCGCGCGAGCCTATGGGGAGTTTGCGGGGTTCGTGCGCAGCGCAATTCTTTCACCGTCAAGGAGTATTTTTGGGAGATATTGGAATTGTTTCAGCTTGCTTGCATGATATCTCGAAATCTTTGGACGCCTCCATGACGCATTTGACTTCTCTTTCTGCCCCGGCAGAATCGCTGCGCCAGGGAGGGGCCAGGTATTTCATTTTCGGGGGGAATTGCAGGTGGAGTTGGGCGCAGACATCGGGAGCCTTACTGGATCGCGTGCTTTGGGAAGGCGGCGGGGGGCGCGTTGCGTCGAGAGAATGGAGGCAGTCCTTGCGGTGATGGGGCGTTTCGGACTTCGCGCGATTGATATTTTCTGCGGGGGGGGGGGGGGGGGGGGGCAGGCCGCGCGCCATGCGCAGCGATCTCTTGGGGAACCGAAGTCCCCGGGGGGCGGAATTGACAATTTGCCTGCGGCCTGCGTCCCGGTCCTCTGAGTGCGCAGCGGGGGTCTCCCCTGGGCGGCTCGGGAAGTCGGATCATTTTCTGGTCTGGGGCGGCTTGCGGGGCGCGCCCAATCTTGCTGTGCAGAGCGATGGTGGGAGGCGGAGGACCGCGACGGGCATGGCGCAAATGGCCAGACGGGCTGGGCCAAGTTTCTTGTTGGGGTCACGGCTGATTCCGGGCTCTCGGGCGGGACTTGCGATTCTGCCCCTCGCGCGCGGTCGTCTGCGAAACATGGCGCCGTCTCTGACGCGTCCGCTGTTGCGGAGGGCAACGCTCTGAGTGTAATATTCTCCACGACATCGTCTAGGCGACGCGGGGCCACGTCGACGCCAGTGGCGTTGAAAATTGCCGAGAAGCATGCCCGCAGCATCAGACAACCCAGGGATGATCGACGGCATTGGCGACGGGTGGGGCGACGCGAACTACGAAAATGGCGCGCCGCTTCCGCACTTCGGGAACGACGTCAAAGATCGCGCAGGACGCAAGCGCTGAAGTGCGTGACGCAAATGCCTTGGACGGTTCCAGCCGTGGACGTTATTCCGATGGCACCTTCGCGTCGGATATGGCGTCTCCTTTGATTGCGTTTGCCCTGGGCTTTGCGAGGAATTCGTGCATCGATTGGCAAGGGCCGCCGTCTTGGAATGGCGCGCATACTGTAGCATGCCGGGGCAAGCTGAAAACAGCGAAAAATGCGGGAAGGGGTAGCTCAATCGCATCAGAGATGTTATTGCGTCTTCCTTTTTCGGTTATCAATTCTTCTGCGTTGGGCGTTTTACCGTCGACGCATAGTTTTCCAGACAGAGTCGAACAATTGGAGACGCATCATAATCGCTCTGGGCCCGCAAGTGCAGAGGCCGGAAATCGTGGGCGAGTTCTGGGGCATTTCTCTCATTGATGTGGTTGCCAAGTACTGCGTGGTGCGTTTGATCAAGCTGGTGAAACAGCACGCTCCGCGCGTGCCTCGCGAATCATGGGATCGAGTATTGATTGTCGGCTATGCCAAGGGCCACCTGTGTGGACAGGTATCTACAGCATTACGCGTTCTCGGAATTGGGGCGAGAGTGGGGTGGGAGGGGGCCTCTGTACATTTTGAGTGCGGACGTCAAATCTGCTTCTGATTATGTCAGACCCTGCGCGGTTGTGGGGGCCGTGCAGTTCTGGGGCGTTCCCCCAAATGTGGCATTATGCATTGTTGCAGAGCTGGTCAACTTGACGCGCGAAGTGCCTCTGGTGAATTTGTTTGCATCTGAACGGATCCCGTTCAACGGGGCCGTCCGGCAGGGAGGGGTCGAATCGCCGTGGCTGGTCAATTCGGTCATGCGGATGGTGATCGCGAACCGCGTCGTCGAATGGGAAGTGGCCGGCCTCGGAAATGTCCTTCAGCATGTTGGCTTTTTGAACCGCGCAAATTGGGCAGACTATCTGTGCTTCGTCGGTGAGTCATTGTTCGACGCGGCGACGATGTTTTCGAGCATGACGCGGGAGATCGGATTGAATGGGTTCCGTTGGGATCTCAAGTCCCTGAAGCTTTTGCACTCAGACACGTCCGCGGGCCATCTCGATGCAGTAGTCCATGTAGACGGGCAGGATCATCATGTTGAATGCGTTCCAGAAGTGGAAGTCATGGGGGATTAGCTGGCACCCCTCTCCGAGCATGTAGCTGCAGCGAGGCGCCGTATGGCCGGGGCTTCTTCCGCTTTGTGGTCATATACGTCTTGTTATCTATGCCGGCATATCCACGCTCAGGAGCGCACGGCCGAGTTGTATTCCAGAGTAGTGCCGATTGCAACTTGCGGCTCATCTGGGCGGCTGTTCTGCAGGGACATGCACGCTTTGTGCTACTCCTTGGGAGAGTGTTATGTTGAGGCGCGTGCTGGGGAGAGGTCGGCGAGAGGAGGAGGGGGGGTCTCTCTGGGCCCAGCGGGCGACTCGGGAATCGCGACAAATCGACCACCCAGGAGGCAGGATGTCTTCGTTAACAATCTTCTTGGGCCAGCTTCATTGGGCAGGTGGTTGTTTGCGCCGTCTTCATTGCCATTCGCTGTTCGCCATGCAGGTCTTGCCGGCTTGCGCAGCATGAATAAATTCGGAACGGTGGAATTGCGCAGGCACTCGGAGAGATGGGGAATCACAGTTCGACATCCTGGAGACATTCCAGGTCGGGTCCCCAGATGCGCTGGGGCAGGGCATCTGCGCGCGCCTCCGGGATTCACTGGAAGACGCGCGCTCGCGAACCGAAGAAGTGGCAGCGGAAGAAGGGCGAGTTCATCGCAAATGCTAATTCGGATTTGAGCCTGAGGGACTTGGAGGACCGGCGCGCCTCCGCAGTTGGTCGCTCGGCAGTGCAACCTCAGCGGGAGCGGCCGAGACAGGTCAGTCCATGGCGGATTCTTGAGATAGCATGCCAGCCGCGCCTGCGATTCGCCTGGCCGCCGCGGGCGGCAACTTAAGCGCAATGCGCTGGCTTCAAGGACGATGGCGCGCAAAGTGCAAGCTGCGCCAGACGGCCGTCTTGACGTGTGCAACTTGTCTTGATCAAGCGTTGGCTTCGTCTTTTCTGCTTCCGCGCGAAGCCCGCTGCGACTCGCGCCGTCGCGCGCGTCGGCAGAACAACTCCGAAGCTTGCGGGAGAGGGCTTTGCGCGCGACGCCCCCGTGATCGACCAGGGAACCCCAGTGCGACCGACCGGGAACTACATGCATTGCAGTTTTGATGGCGGTCTTCGAGGTTCCTTGGGAGCTGGTGGCTGGATTGTCTGATGCGGGAGCTCTCCTGGAAGATTTGGTGAGTATGGCATGTGGGGGATTTCGAATTCATGGTGCTCCGAGCGCCACTGCGTGGGAAGCGATGGCCGCGGTTCACCTGATGCGGTTTCTTAGCCGCTGGATCGCCAACGACGTTTCTTTGAACGTAGTGTGTGACAGGATGCTGTCAGAGCGTGACGTACTGCATGTTCCGTTATCTGCGTAGCGCATGTTTCATCTCTTCACAGAAACAGCGGGGCATCAGAGACTGGTATGACCACCCGTTGAACAGGATGATGATGATGCCTATGTTGTTGTTAATGATGATGGTGAAGGTGGGTGATGATGATGACGATGCTGCTGATGATGGTGATGTTTTATGTGTGCTGATGATGGTGGTGGTGATGTCGGTCATGATGACTGTGATTGCGATCGCGATGGCGATGAAGATGGCGATGCTGATGTTTATGATGCTGATCATGCTTATGCGGAGCTCATGCGGTTGTTGACGATGATGGTGTTGCTAATGGCGATGATGTTGGTAATGATGATGCCAGTGATGATGATGCCGATGGTTATGATCCGAATGATGATGATGATGAGGAGGATGGGGAAGAGGAAGAGAAGGAGGATGATGATGCGGATGATAATGCTGATGCAGATATGGGCGAGGAGGATACATGTGATGCTGATGCTGTTGATGGTGGTGGTGATGCTGATGATGGTGGCGATGGTGGTGCTGCCGATGATGCTGGTAATGCGGATGAGGATTATGATGCTGATGTGGAGGATAGAATGAGGTGGGCCATTATGATGAATACGACTCTTATGAGGATTATAATGCACCATTCCGAGCATCAGGGTGTTGATGATGATTGTGTTCGCAATGTTGATCGGTGTGGTGGGGCTTCTGGTGATGATGGTGTTGGTGATGGTGGTGGTGGCGATGGTGACGACGACATTGTCGCCGCGCGCGCTCATCGCCCCACCGCTTTCGCTGAGCTGCGGGGCAGCTGCTCCGCCGCCGCCCGTGGGGCAGGGGAGGGTCAGGGCAGGACTGGCACGGATCAGCAACTGGGCTCGGAACCGCGCCTGTATCGGTTAAACCCATTGATGGGGCAGGGCTGAACGATTGGGGGGGGAGCGTCCGGGAAGGTGATGGAGGAGGATGAAGAACAGACGGAGGATGATGATTAGAGGCAGCAGCGGGTTGGAACAGGAATAGGTTCAGCACTTCGTGTGGGGAGCGGCAAATTGAGAATGGGTGGGTGGACAGGGGGCGCGGTGAACGAGGTTGTTCCGATTGGCGGCTGTCAGGATCGCGAGCAGGTCATTGTGGTGGCAGGCCAAGAGCGCGAGAGAGACATATTATGCATGAAAGTAGATAGAGGGAGAGCGGGAGAGAGAGAGAGAGAGAGAAAGAGGGAGAGAGAGAAGCAGCGAGACAGAGAGAGAACATTACTACTTACACGGCGGAGGGAGTCAGGGGGGGGGGGGAGAGGGATGGGAGGGCAAGAGGGAGGCTGAGAGTTGGCGATATTTACACATACGCTCACACATATATATATATATATAGACATATGTGTGTATATAAATATATATGTACATGCACATGCATGTATACCAGTATCAATATCGCCACCGATCCCACTACGTCTGTCGGTCTCCCTTTGTATCGAGCGGAAACCATGGGACAGCCGCAGAACCCCCATGAGGACAACCAGGGGACAACCACATAACAACCGTAGGACAGCAGTGGGCAACCACGGGGCAACTGCGTGACAACCACGGGGACTACCAGAACACAAATCAACCAGCGTGACAACCACGGGGAAAACCATC
Source organism: Prorocentrum cordatum (assembly GCA_963575745.1). Classification (NCBI taxonomy): domain Eukaryota; class Dinophyceae; order Prorocentrales; family Prorocentraceae; genus Prorocentrum; species Prorocentrum cordatum. Next base: position 45,351 of record CAUYUJ010020947.1, on the reverse strand, counting down.
GGGGTAATTCGTGGGGCAACCATGGGGCCAACCATCGGGACCACAACCGGGACGACCATCAGGACAATGTACCATCGGGACATCCAGTGGGGCACGCATCAGGAGAGCCAGCTGGACAACCACTGGGACAAACATCGGACCAACCGTCGGGATAGTGCGCGGGACAACCATTGGGACAACAATGGGGACGACCAGCAGGACAACCATCTGGACACCCACTGTGGCAAGCACCAGCACAACCACCTGGACAATCATTGGGACAACCATCGGACCGACCATCGGGACACCCATTGGATCAACCATCTGGACAAGAATCGGGACACTGGACAACCAGCAGGTCAACCAGCGGGACAACCACAGTTCAGCCGTCGGGACAACCATCGGGATAACGCGTGGGCCAACCATTATGACAACCAACGGGACAACACTTGGGACGGCCATCAGGACAACCATATGGACACTTATTGGGGCAAGCACCAGGACAACCATCAGGACAACCATGGGGACAAACATCGGACCAACTTTCTGGACAATCATCTGGTCAACCATCGGGGCAAGACTCGGGACAATGGACAACTCACAGGTCAACCATTAAGACAGCCGCGGGGGCAACAGTCGGGGCTACCATCGGGAGAACGCGTTGGACGACCATCAGTACAACCATCGGGACAACAGTTGAGATGACCATCAGGACAACCATCGCTTCAATCATTTGGGAAAACAACAGGGCAACCATTTGGACATCCATCGGGACAATCATCGGACGAACCATCGGGACACACATTGGGTCTACCATTCAGATACCAATTGGGGCACTGGACAAGCAGAAGGTCAACCATCAGGGCAACCTCAGGACAACCGTCGGAGCAATCCATCAAGACAATTAGCGGGACAATTAGCGGGACAATATTACAATCGTGACGACCATCAGCATTACCATCGAGACAATCATGGGAGCACGCATCAGGTCAACCATATTGACACTCATTGGGGGTCAACAAACGGACCGACCATCGGGGCACCCATTGGATCAACCATCGGGGCAAGCATCGGGACGCAGGACAACCAGCAGGTCAACCAGCGGGACACACACGGGACAACCGTCGGGACGACCCCGGGGACTACCAGCGCACAAAACAACTAGCGTGACAAGCACGGGGACAACCATCGGGATAACGCGTGGGACATACATCGGGACAACCATCGGGACAACAAATGGGACGACCAGCAGGACAACCATCTGGACACCCAGTGGGGCAAGCATCAGGCCAACCACCTGGACCACCACTGGGACAACCATCGGACCACCCTTCTGGGTCACCATCTGGTCAACCGTCGGGGCAGTCATCGGGACACTGGACAAACAGCAGGTCAACCAGCGGGACAACGACGGGACAACCGTCGGGGCAACCATCGGGACAACGCGAGGGACAACCATCAGGACAATCATCGGGACAGTATTCTGGACGACCATCAGTACAGCCATCGGGACATCCATCGGGGCAAGCATCACGACAACCGTCTGGACAACCATTGGGACAGCCATCGGACCAACCATCGGGACCCCCATTGGATCAACCATCGGGGCAATAATCGGGACAACCGCGGGACAACCGCAGGACACCTGCAGGACCATCCCGCGCACGCCTCGGCGCACAGGGAATTGACTCAATTTGGTATGGAACTGGGCATAGTTGTTACAGGAACTCGCGTAGCTTCGCCACGCCAGTACGCGCGACACGAATCGGAACCGAAGCTGAATTCTTTACGCTTCGCGTATCCCCACCAGCCCATCTCACAGCAGCAACTCTTGCGAAGCATGCCGACAGTCGTGTTTTTCAGGCGTGTGTCCGCTTGGCCCCGCATATCTCCCCTGTTCCTCCTTCCTCCCGCCTCCTTGTACATCCTCCTTGTGGGGGGAGCGGGAGAAGGACGAGGCGGAGGAGGAGGGAGAGAAAGCGCTCCTCGTGATTTGAGTCGTTTGGGGTTTCTCGTCCTGGTGTGAGTCGTTCGGGCCCTTCTTCCTGGTGTGAGTCGTTCGGGCTCTTCGTGGTGTGAGTCGTTCGGGCTCTCGTCCTGGTGTGAGTCGTTCGGGCTCTCTCGTGTGTGAGTTGTTCGGGCCCCTCATCCTGGTGTGAGTCGTTCGGGCCCCTCCTCCTGGTGTGACTCGTTCGGGCTCCTCGTGGTGTGAGTCGTTCGGGGCCCGCGTCGTGGTGTGAGTCGTTCGGGCTCCTCGTGGTGTGAGTCGTTCGGGCGCCTCGTCCTGGTGTGAGTCGTTCGGGCCCCTCCTTGTGGTGTGAGTCGTTCGGGCTCTTCGTGGTGTGAGTCGTTCGGGCCCCTCGTCCTGGTGTGAGTCGTTCGGGCTCCTCGTGGGGCCTCTTGGGGGCCTCTTGGAGCCTCTTGGGGCCTCTTGGGGGCCTCTTGGGGGCCTCTTGGGGGCCTCTTGGGGGCCTCGTGGGGCCTCTGGGGGCCTCTTGGGAGCCTCTTGGGGGCCTCTTGGGGGCCTCTTGGAGCCTCTTGGGGGCCTCTTGGGGGCCTCTTGGATGCCTCATGGGAGGCTCCGGGGGGCCTCTTGGGGCCATCTTGGGGCCTCTTGCGACCTCCTCAGAAGCGCAAAGGAGCGCTGCCCCCTGAGAAGGACAAAATGATGCCAAAACCTTCGTAAAATTAATGATTTTGCTATGAAGGAAGATGAGCTTGGCCCTCTCAGGACGCCCAAATGGGGCCAAAACCGTAGTACAATCAATGATTTTTCAAAGACGAGCAGAGGGGCCAAACTCCCTCCCCCCGTCGGGGCCAGAATCCTCGTGAGGGTCGTCGTTTTTTGGCCCTCCCAGGAGTCGAAAAAGACCCCTCTGACCACCCGCGGGGGTCCCTCTCCAGGCCCAGGGGGAGGGGGTAGGGGGAGGGGTAAACCCCTCCCCGAAGGGGAAGAAGGGGGGTTGAGGACAGAGCGGGCTCTCTAAACCACTCACGCCCAAAGGGCTGGTGGGATTCACAGTTGGGCGGCTCCGTTTCATGTCGGTCTCATTCCCCAACCTCTGTCATAGAGCGTCCCAGCGGCACGGGGGTAGGGTGACGCGGCAATATGTGCGGGACGGCCCACTTGCACCACCAGCGTGCCTAGGGCCTCCAGGGGAGTCGCCAGCACGACGCTTCTACATTGCCTGCTGGGCCCTGAGGTGGCTGAACCGACTTCAGTAACACCAGGAGAGAGCGACGCACGATTAGTGAGCAGGACCGTCAACTCACTCGAACCCCCCGCTGAAGCTCTGCCTCATGCCGCTGCGCAGCAGGGCGCTCTCCGCTGGTGCCGTGCCCCCAGAGGACCACGCCGAGCCCCAGTCCAGAGCCCCGACGTCGCGGAAATGTTCACAACGTGGACACCCAGACGCCTCGATCCCTTCCCCGAGAACTGCTTTTCAGCCCGCGTGTGTGGTTTGACGGTCCCGAGGCCAGGTGAGTGATCGCCGAAGGTTGCCTCTGTGTCTTTGTCCACGACGCGAGGACCTCGGGGAACGCCCACCCCGGTCGGGCATGGAGCTGCTTACCCCAGTGGCGGACGTCGAGCGTGCCCTCTTCGGGGTCGGCTGCGCCTGCCTGCTGCTCGGCGCCTGCGTGGTGCTCCGGCGGGGCGGGCGGTCCGCGTGGGCGGCCGGGCTGGCGAAGCGGCTGCTGCAGCGCATGGTGATGTCATTGAGGCGGGCTCGAGGAACTCTCGAGTCTGGCTGGCAAGGCGAGGGTATGAAATCCGATGCGCAGCAGGCGGCGGAGGAGTTTCGGAGCAGAAAAGGCGACTCTTGCGAAGACGCTGCTGCCCCACTCGCAGGTCAGCCGCACGGTCTTCATCGCATCGGCGTGTTTGGGGGGGCACCCTTCCTACGTCGTGTTTGCAGAGGGGCAGCTAACTCGCAGGCACCGTACTTTTGCTGGACATGCGGCCCGTTCCGTCCGCAGTCGCACGAGACTCTGCCGATTGGATACACTCAGCGATGATGGCTTTACTGGGCTCCACGATGTTGCCTATCGCTGTTCCTGCAGCCTGCAGACAGCGCTTTGCTGTTTCCAACCCCGTCTGGGTCGTCGCGCTTGGTTTGAGCATCGGATTCTTGAAACCATGGCTGAATGCTGTCTGAATCTTCGTCATCAGGGTGATATCTTCCTCACTCTTGCTGTTGATGAGCGACATGGTGGCCAGTGTGCCAAGGCGGATCTTCTCAGGGAGTCGCTGCAGCTCTTGACAATATCCCCCGTCACTGTGATATGTTTGATTGTAGTCGACAATGTGTTGCGTCAGCTACATAACGCGGCTTGATCTCGAGGCGCAGGCCTTGCGCAACGAGCGAGCCGCTGCCCAGTCCGCTCTGCGTAGAGGTTGCGATGCGGTCGTGGTGGTGAACTCGGGCCCCAGTAGAGATGCATTCAGGCTGGATCAAGTTCTGATAGGGTTCTATTTGAGCTGCATCTTGACCATAGTAGGATCCTCCTAGAGCTGGATCCACCCCACATCATAATTGTATTTAAAGTGGGCTCGAGCCCCAGTGGGGTTCAATTAGAGCTGGATCCAGGCCTAGCATTTTGGCACGATTCGATTCGAGCTGGATCGAGCCTTTGTCGGATTCCATTCAAACTGCTTCCAGTCCGAGTGGGATTTATTAGAGTTGGACCTAGCATCTATAGAAATTTTATTGGACCTCGATTGAGCCTGAGTAGGATTTCATTGGAGCTGGATCCAGCCCTCGTGGCGGGATTCGATTAGCGCCAGTTCGAATCGCCCCCCCCACCACCACCCTGTCAGATTCCCCCGTTCCGGTTTCCAGGGAGGGACCCCCCCCCTTCCGCCTCTGTTCCCGGGGAAGAGTTGGGGGAACTTTGCATCTCTCCCCCCCTAGACGGGAGGGGAACACCACCACGTGGACAGCGTGTGGTCTCCGCGTGTGCCGCGCGCGGCGCCCACCGCACTTGCAGCAGTCCAGACCTCGCAAAGCGGGTCCGAGCAACTGGGGCCGCAGCATCGCGCCGCACCGCCGATGCCTCGGCGCCGCAGGCGTGGGTCAGACGGGCTGCACATCGAGCCGCATCGCCGAGGCATCCGATGCGGCTGGATGTGGAATCCGACTGATCCACGCCTTTTGGCACCGATACACTGCCGACGCCTCTGGCGAATCGCCGACGCATTGTCGATGCGGCGCGGTCCCCAGGTCGCCTCCACTCGGACCCCATGTGGGAGGCCTCCAGGCGGTCAAAGGCGCTGGAAAATGGACCACTTTGGGCTCAGGAGAGGCTCGGACCCGAGAGGAGGGAAAGGTATTGCTACCGCCACCCTTGCCTCGGTTTCGCCTTCTTGGGCCTCCCGGGAGGCCCTCTTCGCCACGGTTTGGTTCGCCCAGAAATCTTGTCCATAACGCACCTCAGGATAGGTCCAGAGAGTAGCGGTATGGGTACATTTTGGCTTCCCCAGGATGTGGGTCAGAGAATCCACCAATTGGTAGTTCAAAGTCTGTATTTTTGGGCTCGCAGGTCCCAGTCTATTTGAGTCGCCTTCTTATTTCAAGAGTCCAGCGGTTATCCCTCTTCAGGGGTTGGTCCTAACAGTGGTCAGATTTCAAGAGTCCAGCAGTTATCCCTGTTCAGGGGGTGGTCCTATTTCAAGAGTCCAGCGGTTATCCCTCTTCAGTGGGTGGTCCTAACAGTGGTCCTCTTTCAAGAGTCCAGCAGTTATCCCTGTTCAGGGGGTGGTCCTATTTCAAGAGTCCAGCGGTTATCTCTCTTCAGGGGGTGGTCGGAAAACCAATATATGTGCAGTTCATTACTACTTCATGTATCTACCCACCTCTTCCGACCGATTGGCATTCGTGGCTGGGGCTCGCCAGGGCCATAGGGCCACACCCCCGAGGGAGTGGTGAGCGAGCGCATTCCGGGGCGCTCGGCCCTGCTGGACATGGAGGTTCGAGTGTGCTCGGATTGGGCTTCGCTGAGGCTGCCCGATCGTTTTGCGCCTCTTCGCTCTGCCAGCTGCGCCGCCCTGTCAGCGGCGGCACTCGAGCGCACGCCGCTAGAGGCGTGTGGAGGATTGCCCAGCTCCGCATCGCGCGTTGCAGCCGTAGGCGTCGTCGTCGTCTCATCATCATCATCATCATCATCATCATCATCATCATCATCATCATCATCATCATCATCATCATCATCATCATCATCATCATCATCATCATCATGATCATCATAGTCGTCATCGCCATCGCCATCACCATCACCATCATCACTATCATCATCATCATCATCATCATCATCATCATCATCATCATCATCATCATCATCATCATCATCATTAGCAGCATCATCATCAGCATCATCAATGCTTATCAGCATCAACGTCATCAATTATCATCAGCATCGTTATCATCAGCATCATCATCATCATCATCATCATCATCATCATCATCATCATCATCATCAGCACGTCTCTCCTGCTCGACCTCTTGCTCCGTCCTAGTATCCCCCCTCCTCCTCCTCCTCCTCCTCCTCCTCCTCCTCCTCCTCCTCCTCCTCCTCCTCCCCCCTTCCGGCGGAGTCCTCTGCCGGGCAGGCCGAGAGGAAGTTCCGGGGCCAGCGTGACGGCCGTTCCTGTGTGGCTCAGCCTCCACAACAACTGGACCGGCCAGAGGTCGTCGTCGTTGTCTTGATTTTAGGACGAGTCGAGAGGCAAGGGGGAAGATGAGTGGGATGAACACGAGCAGGAGGAGGAGGAGGAGGAGGAGGAGGAGGAGGAGGATGTACGAGGAGGAAGCAATTGGAGTAGGCAGTGGTCAAGTTAGCCAGGTCGGAGCTGTCAGCTGGCCCCGCCCATTCCCGCTCTCCCTCCCATGCCCCGCCCATTCGCACCCTTCTTCCCAGAGCAGTAATACAGGAGTCAATTGTGGCCCAATTTTGTGCTGGGATTGGGACGCGTTCCCATCTGACGAACGGACGGCGCTCTCGCGCGGCCCCGCTTCCGACGACGTGGCGAAGGGAGAACTATGCGGGCCGAAGCGGCAAAACTTCCGAAGAGCTCGGCGCCGCACCGAAACAGAGCTGCCATTTTCACACACCCCGACGCCCCTGTCCACCTCGAGAATCAAGAGGAGGGGAAACAGAACCGCATGCCCCAGATAAGAAAGGACCCCCCCTTTAGCCCCTGAGAGTTGATTATCCACCCGCTTCCGGTGATCTGAGGTGCCGTTTAAGCTTCTGTTTGCTGGCGCGTTAGGCAATTAGGTTCGCGCGCGGCCCGCCCGTTCCGTTTGACGCCGCCTGCGAAAGCAGCTGCGACAAAGAGTATCCCCACCAGCTTAGTTCTGCTCGTAGCCCGAGCTGACTTGTGACGCCGCCGGCGCCTTCGCCTGCGGCTGCGACGGAAACAACTCCCCACCAGCCCATCCAGAAACAGCTCGCCAGGCGAGTTGCCTTGATCAGTGAAGTGCAGAAGCACGCGTTGCAACGGCCGCCTTGGAAGTGTTCTCTCGGAGGTCTCTGGAAGCCGTGTTGGGTCTCTCTTGGGGTCCTCGCGGAGCCACTCGGAGCACTCTTCGGGCCCTCTTGGGGCTCGCCCTGTGGAGGCTCTTTGGGGGTCGGGGGGGTTCTGCAGGGCCTCTCGGGGCCGTCTTGGGCCCCATGGCTCAAACAGAAGGCGCTCTTGGGTGTTTTTGGTACCTATTTGGCCCCCCTCTCGGGGCTTTCTTGGGCCGTCCTGAGGCCATCTTGAGGCCTCACGAACCCGTCGGAAGCGAAAAGGCGAGAAGGCAGAAAACATGGACCTTCCCTAAGTGTTTGAAGGATGTTGGCCTCTTGCGGGGGTCCTTAGGGCTCGGAGGGCACGTGAAACCGTCCTGGGGCCGTCTTGAGGCCTCTTGGATGTTGTGTGCCGGAGGCTACCTTGAACCATTTTGATGTAATTGTCTTGAGCCATCTTGGAGGCCAGCTTGGGTTCTCTGAGGCCCTCTTTAAGCCATCTTTGGCCATCTTGGGCGCTCTAACTACCCGCGCCCGCCCCCCCCTCTCTGCAATGGTCCCGCTTAGAACCACTGCCCTGATAGCAATCCTTGATGATGCTACTCTCTTCTCTGCTCTGACAACGTGTCGAGGGTACCGTTGGCGGTCGGGTCGAATATGAGGGCAGTGACTGTGCGATGCTGATCGCACTGTGGTGATGAACAGGATCTGTTTATCAGCGGGCAGTTCGCTGTCCTGCGTCTCTCGGACGCACACCAGAAGTCCAGCGTCGCTGAGACGCTGCAAAGGCTTGAGCCAGAACGGTTTCGGATGAACCTGTTCTGGGATATTATAATGGGGATCTCGGAGGATCTCGGAGGGCCTACTAAGCAAGGCTGGCTGCAACCTGGAGGCTAAAGGGGGCCCGATTCGCCGGGAAACGCTTGGCTAACATACATGGGGCTCCTTTGGAGCCTGAAGCTTATATCACGCACGGCCTCTAGAGGCCATCTGTCGTAAGTAGGCTCTAGTGAGGCAGGCTCGGGGCTGTGAATTGCATGCCCAAAAGCTAAAGATCGATGTTACGGCATCGAGACCTGCCTCTGGCAACTGAATTCACAGAAAGCACAGAGCGCGTGAGAGGCTTCACAGTGCCCCAAAGGGCTATATCTCCGGCAGGGGTCTCCTGCTCGTAGGGATTGTCGCGAGCGAAGTAGATCAGGGCCTCCAGCATAGCTTCATCGTCATCTGCTGATAACGGCTTGCCGTGGTCCAGCCTGTCCATGCCCTCGGTCTTGCGCTTCCTAGCACTGCGGTGCAGGGGGTCGTCCACGAGTCTCCAGCGCTGACCTGACCGGAAGAACTCCAGCAAGACCTTGGCGGCTCGATCCTTGGTGAGGCCGTCAGCTAGCATGGCATCGCTGTGGACCCAGCGTATCTGGAGGGCCGTCTGCTCCTTCTGCTGTCGAATGCCTAGACACTCGATGCTCGTCCGCTTATCGCGTAGGCCGAGACCAGCTGACTCGCTCTTCTCGATCGCGTCGTAGCCCGACTTACCGTCTGTGACCAGTACGCCAGGGCAGGATGAGATGGCGTCGTTCACGTGTTGCTTGTTGGTGTAGTCCACTTGGCCGCACTCCAGCTCGTAGATGAACAGGCGCACGTAGCTGATCTCGTCGAGGGTCTCTGTCATCATCTGAACCTCCGCACTCGTACTGCTTCTGGCCACTCGCGGTAGTTTGCATGATCTCCATGAGATAGGCGCTACCGTCTCTGTCGAGCCACTCAGGAAAGACAGTGGTGCCAGCACGATCATCTCGCCACCCTGGGACTCGCCAGTGATACGAGCGGCCCAGGCAGCATCGCCCCAGCCAACCACAGCGATCTGCTCGATGGCCGGGATGAGCATGACCACGTCGGCAGTGTCATTCATGGTGCGGATCAGCTTGTTGATCTTCTGGATGGTAGAGACCGTCGCCGTAGGTATCTCCGCTTGAAGTAGAGAGACTTCTGCACTGAGCCACGGGGCCGACTGCTGAGCTCGCCATCCGACTGTACCAAGTCGGCCTCGTAGATCTGATCTCTCTTTGTCTGAAACTCCTTCCGTGGGCTTGCGTCCACGTCGTATCTTGATGGGCTCCACGTTCAGGCTGTAGCTGTCCTGTGCGAGACTGCAGGTGTAGTCCTCATTCTGTCGAATACTGATGCCGCACTGCACAAACGCTCGGCTCTCCCAAGGTGTCCACTCGAAGGCCTGTTGTATCTCCTGTCGTTTCTTGAGGAAGGCCGAGTTGTGATGGTCGCCGGCGATCATCATGTCGTCGACGTGTAGGATAACCATGCCGACCAGCTTCGTGCCGTCTCGAATGACCCAGACGCACGGCTCGCACTGTATCACCTCCAGCTGCAGCGTCTTGAGCGTGTCCTTGAAATGGAGCCACCATTTGCGAGGAGCATGTACAAATCCGTACATAGGCTTGAGGAACTGCAGGACCTCGTCGTCTTTCATGCCGAAGGCCTGACGCACGTCCTTAGGCGGGTCCGCGTAGATCTTCCTCTTCTCCTCGTCCGTCTCGCCCTGGAGAAAGGCTGTCACTGCATCGGCCTTCTCCAGTTTCCACTTGTGTCTGGCTGCCATGGCCAGTAGAAGTTGACGTGCACGTCTGGAGGCAACTGGTGATTCTGTCCGCAGGTGCAGCAGGTCGGGGTCGCTGAAACCGAGCACGACCAGTCTGGCTTTGCCTCGTAGCACGTTCCCCTGGTCATCCTTCTTCCAGGTCAGCACGAAGCGGCAGCGCAGCAGGCGCGCCGGGTCGATCCCCTGTCGGCTGAGGATTCTGACGGCCTTCGTGCTGAGGACTGAGGTGCACTCCTTCTGCTGGGCCTCGAGTAGCAGCTTCTTCTCCTCAGGCGTCGCCTTCTTAAATGAAACCTCCACCCGGCCCTTGCGGGCCTGCGATGCCACGAAGTTGCTGGGGTCGTCCATGTAGGCCATGAACGCATGCTCGTTGCTGACAGGGATGTCCAGCACGATGAGTTCGTCGTTCTCCTTCATATCGTCGTACTGCTGGACACTGTAGGCATAGTCGCTGTAGAAGTTACCCTCTTGCAGGTAGTAGGAGAAGGCCTCCTGGGTCGCAGCGTTGACCCGCTGCTTCTTAGCCGGGGGCTCGGTTGTGCCGGGCTCTCGGATCCGGCGCTTATCGTTCACGTCGGGCGCTGAGATATCGTCGAGGTCATCGTCAGTCTCCGCCACGATGGGCCGCTGCGACGCGCGCTCCTCCTGGTCGTCGCCGGGAGGGGCTTCCATGACGATCTCCTCCTCGATGGGCTGCTCAGCTTCTTCGGGTAGTCCAGCTTCGTGGCCGTCTTCCTGTGGAATGCCTGGTGGAACTTCTGGCTGAGCTGGCTGGATGAGAGGTTCCTGGACCTCGGTCGCCTCGTTCCAGGGATTACCCTTCTTCCGCATACGTCTGGGAGGTCGCGGTCCAGGTAGAGGTCGCTCTTCCAGTCCTGGTGGCGCCGCCAAGGCTCCACCACCTCCGCCGCCTCCTGGGTCAAGACTACGAGGGTCTCCTTGTGGAACAGGAAGATCATCGTCCTCAGAAAGGGCCCAGGGTCCGCTCGCGTTGCTCTCGAAGGTGCGGGCGCTGACCGATTCACCGTCATCAGCGGCCAAATCCTCGCCAGTGGGCGGGGACTCGTTCGACAAGTCGATCACCTCGTTAGTGTCGAGCTGCTTCTGGACATCGCCGAAGGTCCAGGTCCCCGGCTGCTCGCGGCGCGAGCGTAGGGAGTCCATCGCCTCCTCAGAGGGCGTGGCAGGTCGAAGTTGTTCGGGAGCAACTCGGTAGAGGCGGCCAGCCAGTGTGATATTGACCACCGTCCCAGGTAGACCAGGTCGGTGTCCCGAGCTCGCTGGCTCGTGACAAAGTACTCGTCCAGGTCCGTACCAGCGTCCTCGCCCAGGCATTGAGCGAGGCTGTCCCTTCTTGCGCCAGGCCCCTGGTGGGAGCCGTCTGTAGACGAAAACCAGATCGCCCGTCTCGTACCTCTTGAAGGACCTGAAGCGCGCGGCCTCCGCTCGCTTAACTCGGTCAGAGTTCTCGGTCTGGATGTGAGCCAGCCGCGCCATCCGTCGTACCTGGGCGTCCCTGCTGAAGGTGCCGTCCTGCAGCTCGGCACTGATGAGCGGCAGGTTGTTCGGCTCGTCCGACAGGTTGACTGTCGTCCCAGTCGGCGTCCGTCCCGCATAGCGCTGCAGCGGGCTGAACCCGTCGATCCTGATCAGGTCGTTCCTGGCCGCTGTCTGGAGTCCGAGCATCTCGCTGGTGGGTACTTCGGCTGAGACCATCTCGTCGAAAGCGTCGAGGGCCTCCTTGAAGGCTTCAATGGCGCGCTCGATCTTGCCGATCTGCCAGTGGGCGTCGGCCACGCATGGGAGACAGTAGACTCCCTGGCTCTCGATCTACTCGCGGAACTCGTCGGAGATGGCGCTGCCGGCAGGGTCGTAGCGCATGACCTTCGGGCGTCCCATCCAGGGGAACCATTTAGTAGCAAAGATATGCCGAAGGTCGCCGGCACGAACTTGTCGAGTCGTACCCGGGATCGGCTTCTCGTCGATCAGCCGCACGTAGAGGATGTCCGAGCCGGCGTCGAGTATCGCCAGCGCCATCACGTTCGTGTTCGTGCTGCGACGGATCCACGAGAAAGCGTCAAAAAGCACCTCGTGACCGTTTTGGGGCTGCTCTGCTGATGAGGCTGGTGGCCGCTTAGTAGGTGGTCGATGTGCGTCACAGATGTCGCACTTGAAGGTTCTGGCCAGACGTAGCACCTCTGGTCGAGCGCCACGGTCGCGAAGGTATCGCAGTAGATGAGCTCGAGGTAGGTGTCCGAGGTTGGTATGGACCAATCTGATGTAGCTCTCGAGCTTCTTGACCGTCTCGTTGGTGAGGTTGTGCGCTTCCTTGCCGTCTCGTGGTGGAAGAGTCGGCTCGTCCTCCTCTGGCGTAGGCTCTGTCGGTGGCTGCTGGGTAGCTGCCATGCAGAGGCAGTTCACAACCTCGTCCTCGAAGTAGTTCTGGTTCTGGCTCTTGGTCAGAGCCCTGAGGATCCGGCGGCACAGCATCTTGGGGTAGGAGCCCGAGGCCTCGGTCCTCAAGCTACTCTCTATCTCCTCGTGGTAGTGTCCTCCACGGCACTGTAGAGGTTGTAGGGCTACCCAGATCCTGTCATTCGTCAGGAACTTCCAGCGCTTCTTCATGAGCTCGCCCGTGTCAGGGGCTCGTAGTCCGCAGGCGCAGCCATCCACGATCACCTCGTACGGTAGGATCTTGTGGAGATCCTTCCAGCAGGTCTTCTGCCACGACCGACTGTTGTGGGGCTGCTCGGCGAGGGCCGAGCCGTTCAGGTTGAGCACCTGGTGCTCGATGAGCCTCTTGTTGTTCTCGAAGATCCGCTGGCTCTTGAGCCGCTTCCTGCGAAGGTTCTCCTTCTGTTGATCGTTGCGCTGGTTGACGTTCTGCATTATCGACCATGGACCGCAGGGTGGTGTACTGACGAAGAGCTCCGGGCGCTTCTCGTCTAGCAGGAACTTCGCCTTGTGGTAGCCCTGCGGCTTGCTGAGGTCGTTCTCGTTGAAGAGGCCGAGCCGCTCGTAGTGGTAGCCCTTCTCGTCGCACACCTTCCCGAGATTCGAGTCCTCGTGGGTGCACGCTTCGACCATCGTCAGGCGGCCGAAGGTTGCGAGGGCGCACATAGCTCCGAAAATGGCCGACCTCGTCGTATGTGTAGCTGCCCGTATCGCCTGGCGCTGGTGGCCCTTCAGCGGCCTGCTCTCGTCGCCGCGCCACCGAGACCTCTCGGCCTGAATCTCACTCAGGCCTTCGTCCTGACCGCACACGCCTGGTGGCACCAACCGTAGAGCCTCATCTTCACGATCGGCTCGTTCTTGGCGATGCATCGGCGTAGCTTGCAGTCCGGGTGCTGGCACATCTGAGTGTAGTGAGCTGAGATCGCCGGGCCCACGGGCATGGCCGTCGTCTCCATCTTCTTGGTCTCCGTCTCCTTCTTGATCTTGATAGTCGCTGCCGCCGTGCCGCGCTGCTCGATGATGTACGCGATGATCTTGTCGATCACCTCCTCCTTCTTGCCAGTCTGGGTCAGTCCCCACATCTTGCACAGCGGCTTGAGATGGTTGACCAACGTGACCATGCTGAGCTGCTCGTGGATCTGCTCCGAGCTCAGCGCTGCAAACGCATCCACCTCCGCAAACTTGGTCAAGAAATCTAACTTTGCGGTCTCGATGGTGGCTCGTAGCTCTTGATTCTGCTCGCGCGCGGCTGCTGAGGCTGCTGACTTCTGAGACAGGGGGCGCTGCTTCGGCTCCGTGCACGGCTGGCGCGGCTCGATCTTCGCACGATGCTCGATGTCCGCCGGCCAGGTCGGGTACCTCTCGGGTAGCAACTGCACAGGTAGTCCGAGGCTGTCCAGCTTCCAGTTCACACGGTCGATCGTCTTGTTGAAGACCTTCTGGATGATTCGTCCCCAGCGACGGCACTGCGTCCACTGCTGGAGGAGCTTGCTGGACCACATCTCCCAGTTCGGTAGGTGCTCCTGCAGGAAGGTGTCCGTCATCCGCTTCATGCTGTTGTCCAGCTCCGAGCCCTCGATCGTGTAGAAGATGTGACCCCTCACGTCCTGATGAGCGATCAGTCGCCCCTGCGGCTGCATCCGTTGTAGTGTAGGCCGTGCCGGCGTCGACGTGAAGGTCGCCGCCGATGATCCCGAGTCCAGTAGCGGGGCCCGAACATCCACCTGCTCCCATGGGCCATCCATCTCCTCGTTCTCCAGCTTGATCTGCTGGCTCTCTGCTTTGCGACATTTCGCCTCGCGGTTGAGGCTCATGCGAATATGTAGGACCAACTGGATGTTGTCGGAGCTCAGGGCTCGAATATGGAAGAATTACTGGTTGCTAAAATCGGAGCTCTGAGCTCGAATCGTTCGCACCAAAAATGGCTCTTGGAGACGGGGATGTTTCTGTTTGGAGCTCTGGAAACTCTGGGATCTCAGGGAAGGCCTCTGGAGATAACTCCGATAATGCCGTAGGTGATGGAGCCGGGGCTGATACGGATGATGTCCCTGACGTAAGTGATGATGTCCCCGACGTAAGTGATGATGTCCCCGACGTAATTGATGATGTCCCCGTACTTGTAAATGATGATGATGTTGCTGTAGGCGTAATTGGTGATGGTGCCCCCGTACTCGTAAATGATGATGATGTACCTGAGGCCTGTAGGGCTCCATTATCTGGGACCTCGTCGGGGAACTCCTGGGGCACCACTGCAGACGGTTTATCGTTCTCGCTTTTGATCGGCTGCTCTTTTTCATGTTTTCCCTCCGGCACCGTAGCAGTCTCGGGTGTCGAGGGCGTGGACCCCTACTCGAGAGATGCCACGAAGCCAAAATCGGCTTGTCGAACAAGTGGCAGTGCAAGATGACCGCTCGGAAGGACGAGCAGTTCAGCTCGGCGCCCGAGCTTCTTGAAGTAGACAGAATGTGCCTCGCAGTCGATCACAGCTCCTAGGCGGCTCAAAACATCCACTCCGATCAAGAGCGGGGCATCTGCGTCGAGGATGTTTATCTCGAGCTCGCCATCCACACCGGCGATCATCAGAGGAAAGGTTGCCTTGCCGGTGCAGGTCTTGGCGTTGCCATCTCCAAAGATAAAGGTACTCTTCTGGCTAACGTCCATCTTGATGTTTTTGCCCGTCTGCTCATAGATGATATCGCGTAGGTTCTCGGCAGCCTCGATGCCCATGATGCTGGAGGTCGCGCCGATGTCCAGAATACCGAAGCCCTTGGAGGAGCTCTGCTTCACACTCATGAGGATCCAGTCGTCTAGCTTCTCCAGGGTTGGCCAGCTCGGTAGTTTCACATGATGGACTTGCTCCCGCCTCTCGATGGATTTCTCCACCTCTAGGTACATCGTCTTCTCGAGCTGTTTCTTCGGAAGCTTCGGTCGATTCTTGATCACTGGCTTATTGTTGAGCGTCGTCTCCAGCTCCAGGCGCGAGGTCTCGTTCCTGATGAGATTCGCCTCCATCTCGGCGTCCTGCTCGGCGCCGAAGAACACGTAGGCTCCGAAACCTCGCTTAGGTCGTTCACGATCTTTGCTGCTGGTGGAGGAAGCGCGGTCTTTGTGATCCTTAGTCTCGTGATTGCCGCCGCACTTCAGACAGGGTCCCTTACGGGGCGGCCGGCCCTGGGAGCGATCTCCATCACGTCGGGGTGGTACATCGCGTCGTTGTCCGCTCCCTCGGCCTCGTCCTTTCGATGATCCAGAGCCTCGGGATCCAGCTCGAGGTCCCTGGAACTTGCGCTGTCCTCCGCGTCCTTCTCGCTTCTTGTTCTCATCCACGGGGTAGAACTTCCTGGCGGTCTTCACTCGTCGGAGTAGATCTCGAGCTTCTTCGAAACTGCGCTGCTGGGCGGCGAACGCGGTCTCGGCCTCCTCGATCTCCTGGGCGCTGTAGAGCGGCTCCTCGGGATCTCCTTCGTCCTCGTCGCCGTCCGCGTCCTCATAGGTGGCCTCCGACTGGTCGCCATCGTAGTAGCTGTAGTCGTCGTCGTCCTCGCTGTTCTCCTCCCAGCCGGCATGATCCGACCTCGCTCGCGATGGCGATGGTTGTCCTTGCCGTGCTTCTTATCTCTGTTCGTCAGCTCGTCATCTGGCCAAGATACTCTTAGCTGCTCGCCGATGCTGTCGTAGTCGAAGTTGCCTTTGACTGCGCTGATAACTGCCGCACGCTCCGTCGGGGAAAGTCTTGATCTCTGCAGCAGTAGCCATCCGCGCAGCTGGTCAAGAGGAATCGCCTGTTTGAAGTCGGTTCCGAAATCCGGATGCTCGGGGATCTCCTCAAGTCCTGTCCTGATGAAGTTCCAGAGCTGGTGGTTCAACTCCTTGGCCTTGTCGGCGGCGTCCTCCGGGCCCTCCTGCTCGATCTTGTACAAGAACCAGGTGAGCTCCGAGTAGAGGGTGTTCCATTCCTTTGACCTTTCCGACAGCCGAGCCGTGCGCTGCTTCTTGAAATACTCGGTGTCGAAACCCTTGACCACGTCGTGGTAGGCCTCATCGTCTCTGCTTATGTAGCTCGGCATTGGCTCTCCAGTGTCTCGACAAAGATCGAAGATCCATCGGGCCAGATATTTGCCTGCATCCTGGATGGGCTGAGCACCGAGCTTGGCACGAATGTGTCGCAGTAGCTCAGCTGCACCGTCGTCTCTCTCAATGCGGTCCCAGTCCACATCCTTGGCTGCTTGTCGTGCTCGACCTTCCAGTCGTCTCCACAAACGAGGGCCGCATACATATCGTTCATCTCGACGGGTTCCTCGGATGTAAGCTTTGACGTCTCTCTCGTAATCGTCCACCGTGGTGAGATCTCCGTTCCACTTCGGCATGATGTCATCGTTGTTATTGTTGTTCTTCGTCATGACTCAAACGATGAACTTCTATCCGTGAATCTGTAGTCCGTGGAGCTTGATAGCTCCGCTACCATGCAATGGTCCCGCTTAGAACCACTGCCCTGATAGCAATCCTTGATGATGCTACTCTCTTCTCTGCTCTGACAACGTGTCGAGGGTACCGTTGGCGGTCGGGTCGAATATGAGGGCAGTGACTGTGCGATGCTGATCGCACTGTGGTGATGAACAGGATCTGTTTATCAGCGGGCAGTTCGCTGTCCTGCGTCTCTCGGACGCACACCAGAAGTCCAGCGTCGCTGAGACGCTGCAAAGGCTTGAGCCAGAACGGTTTCGGATGAACCTGTTCTGGGATATTATAATGGGGATCTCGGAGGATCTCGGAGGGCCTACTAAGCAAGGCTGGCTGCAACCTGGAGGCTAAAGGGGGCCCGATTCGCCGTGAAACGCTTGGCTAACATACATGGGGCTCCTTTGGAGCCTGAAGCTTATATCACGCACGGCCTCTAGAGGCCATCTGTCGTAAGTAGGCTCTAGTGAGGCAGGCTCGGGGCTGTGAATTGCACTCTCAGGCCCAGGGGAGACACAATTTGCTAAACCACCTACGCCCAGAGGGCTGGTGGGATTTTTTGGGGCGGGGGACGGGTCTGGAGTTGCCCACTCGGAAGACTCCCGCCTTTGCCGTTGTGCCTCGTCTTCTGCACGCCTTGCATCGTGGTGCTCCGAATCTGTCCGGGACCAGATCGGGGCAACCCGAGGTCACGCAGGAGAGGTCCCAGCTTCATTCTATATATATATATATATATATGTATGTCGAATTCGGCGTCCGTGGTTCGTGGAGCGAGTATGCCTGACATAAGCAAGCCCAGAACGAGCAGGGACCTCTGAACGAGTTTTTCTTGGTGGCCCGAGGGCGGCGCCGACTGTGCTCCGAGAAGGTCTAGAGCGACGCCATCGGCACCGATGCCCGAGCTGCTGATCTCCCCAAGCTTTGGCTCGAAGCCAATCAGCTGGTCTGCAGAGGCCCAAGAAGCTGCAGTCAGGGTTCCATTGACCCCCCACCAGACAGCTGCCGTCCAGGACATCGAGAGGATAGCGGCTGGAGTCAGGAAGCGATCGTGCACGGTGGTCGAGGGCGTGCTCCAGAAAGATGGCCAGGCCAGTGCCCGGGTTGATAAGTTACCCACCCTGTCTCAGCCAGCCCAGGCGCCGAAGCCTGGTGTTTTTTCCAGAAAGCAGCTGCCGCACGTGCCCACTGTCCGCGGATCGCGAGGTCGGGGAAGCAGGGGGTCAAAGCCAAGTGCACGGTCTGCCGGGGTCGTGCTGGTGGGAGGGCCTCTGTGGTGAGCTCTTCGCCCCTGCCGGCCCCTCTCTGTGCTTGCCGCCTCGCTCGAGCCCGCGGGCCCTGTTCCTGCTGCTCACCAGCGGTTGCAAGCTGGAGGCAAGACGCAAGACGCCTCATCACAGACACGACATAGTGGCCCTCTCGGGTATTCGGACCTTTCACTGCAGCAGCTGTGGTTTTGGGGAGGGCGGACCCCTGCGCAATCTGGCGGTACAGTGGAGGCCCATGCCAAGAAACGCCCTGCTTGCCTCCAGGGTGCCCTCGGTTTCTTGGGTTTCGATGGTTTTGCCACGGAAGGTGTGACGTTCCCACCAAGAATCAATGGACGTCCTGGGGTCTCAGGGTTGGGTTTCTTGTGGAAGGTTTCTTGTGGTCGGGCCCCTACTGTAGAGTGTCGCCCGCTTGGAAAAGTGGGGAAGTGGAATTTGGATCAGTGCATGGCCAGGCTGTCCAGCCGCAGCTGTCGAATTTGATACCAGGAGTGCCTCCTTCGACAAAGAAGCGGAGCCAAGACGGAAAGAGCCGACTGATCTTTTGATGAAAAACGTTCAGCAGAGGAATCCAACTGGCATTCCCTCCTTGTCTGTCACTCTCTCAGTCGCTCTCTCTCTTCCCCGCGGGGGAAGAAAAGGGGGATCTTCCCCCTCCCCGCTGGGGGCCTCTGGGGGCCTCCTGGTGCCTCCCCGCCCCGACCAGACATCCTCCGACACGTTGTGTTTCTATCCGCGCCCCCAGAGCTCCGGGCCCACCCCCCGGCGGCAGTTCAGCGTCCAGGCTCTACTGTTGGTGCCCCCGCCGGGGTCCGACCACGGGCCCTTGGTGGCTGGAGTCAAGGAACACTGCCCAGATTGTCACACCATCTGCTCGTCGGAGAACTGGGCCCGACGACGGTGGCGTGGCGGCGGCCACGGCCACGGCCACGGCCACGGCGGAGGCGGCCGCCGCCGAGGATCCGCGACCCCGCCCGGGTGCTGCGCGAGGCCAGGGCGGAGCTGGGCGCGTCTGCCTGCCTCGCGCAGGACCGGCCCTTCGCGTCCGCCGGCGTCCCTGCGCACCGCTCGCCGTCGGGGGCAGGCTAACGAAGCCGACGCCAGCGCCGCCGCCGCCGCCGCCGTCGCCGGCGCCGCCGACGACGACGGCGGCGGCGCCCCCAGGACGACGACGCCGACAACGCCGACCCCCTCTCCAACCTCTCGAGAAACCCAATGTGGATGTTTTTCGTAGTTTGGGACCTCAGGGGGCCCTCGCCTGGCCCCGGGACCGTCAAACAACGTCGAGATGAAGAGCGGGCATTGGGGAAGAAAAGGTCGAGACCTCTGAAGATCCCGCACTGAGAAACTCAAGACGTCGAATGTCTGGGGACGACGGCGCCCAGGACGACGGCGAGCCGCGGCCGCGACCACGGCGACGTCGCTGGCGACGACGCCCAAGCCGACGACGACGACGTCGATGGCGCCGGCGGCGGCGGCGGCCACGGTGGCGGCGACGGCGATGACGACGGCGACGGCGTTAACGATCTTCGCTCAACGCCAGGAGGGTTCGTCACGGAACGGGCATTCGGGCTGCGTCCAGGCTGTGGCGGCGCTGCCGCTCAAGGGGCCCTCGCGGCGCGCGCCGACGACGTCGACCACGGCGGCGGCGGCGGCTGCGGCGCCCTGGGCGTCGCGGGCCCTCCGCCTCGCGGCCCTCGTGCGGCCTCGGACCCTCCGACGTCGCGGTGGCCTCCAGAGCCGGCGGTCCGGCCGGGCGGCGCTCCGGGCGCCCCGCCTCCCCGCAGGCCCTCGTGCCTCCCGAGGTTGCGTCTTGAATTCCTGGATCTGCGCTGGACCCCGCTGGCGGCGCCTCCGGGTGCGAGACATCCGCGTGGGCATTTCCTAGCGCATACTTACCCAGTCGATCTTCTTCTAGAGAGCAGAGAGCAGACATCAGCTCGCGACGCTGATGTGGCCCTGGACCGGGCAGCACGCCAGCGGCATCGGAGCTCCCGTCGCTTCTCATCGAAACGCCTCGGGTGGGACGAGGGACTCCCGCTGCAGGGCGCGAAAGGTTACATCATGCT